>CM033643.1:31000863-31500251 GCA_019512145.1 Engystomops pustulosus | reverse complement strand
CTTCTGTACAAGGAAACCTATAGTAAATGGGAGACCTTCTATTCACCCTCAGTATTTCGGTTCTGCTACATTCTTCTTTAGTGAAGAGCATCACATACACCCCTGGTACAGATATGACTGGGCCAAAACCAAAGAAATGATTGAGTAACCTTAGACTGCACAGTATTTTTTTTATTTGTATTATTATTGAGCTTTTAAAACTAAATATTAGTTTCTTACTCTGTCATTTTCAAGCCTTCCTTGAGATAGGGAAACGTTGCAGTGTAAAACTTTTGGTGGAATAAATTTAGCTTCTCTGATTTTGTTGTTATTTGTATGGTACGGCCCAGCCATCCGTCTAGAAGCCTGCACCCTTTGTAATTTTACATGTGCTACTCCAGTAAACTTTGATAAAGTTTTGATAAACTGTTGTGGGGACAATACATAAGAGACAGCAATTCTTTTAGTGTATGAAAAAATACACAACCTTAAATCTGTGGATCAGCAGGGTGATTTATGGTGATCAAAATCTATAAAGTTTTCCTTTTTGACAACAAAAAAAAAATGTAATACCTATCATTTGTTTTTGTGTCACCATAGTCTGAGAGCCTTAAGTGGAGATAACTGTTTGAGGAATGTGTCAACTCTTCTGTTCTAGCTTTATGGTATAGAATTAATATGGTCCATACTTTATATTAGTGCAATCATTTTTGAAATGTTAGCTTTTTCTAAAATTGACAGAATTTAGAATGCGGCATTAACCGACTTATGGCAGACATTGGCAGATAAAAATTTAAAGGGAACCGGTCATCAGCAATTATCAAAAAACCACTATAGTATATTCTCAGGCAGACTAACACCTTCTAGTTTTTGTTTATTTCATGGTCCAGTGTGGTGGCATCATCCAGAAAATCAACTTTGAAATTAGATGTAAATTGGTTGTGTAAAGTCAGGGAGATGGAGAGTTAAACTTTGAACGTCTCCTCCTCTGTGATTGACATCGTGCATCGGACTTCAGGAGATCTGTTTGGTGATGTCTCTGGATGCAGGACCATCAATTACAGTGAAGGCAGCTTGCTGAGGAAGAGAGAGCTTGACTTCAGTGTTAAATCTCTGCCTCCTTGACTTTATACAACCAGTTTACATCTCACTTCAAAGTAGATTTTCTGGATGATGCCACCATGCTGGGTCATGAAAGAAACACAATCTGAAAGGGGTTCATCTGCTTTGCAACCTACTTTTAGTGGTTTATTAGGTCAATTTCTGATATCAGGTTCCCTTTAATCAAATCTACACTTGGTATATATTCTATTTCTGGTGTTGAAAGGGGTTCATCTGCTTTGCAACATACTGTTAGTGGTTTATTAGTCAATTTCTGATGACAGTACCTCCTCCTCTCCTGACAGTGACCATGGTGCAGGTGTTGTATGGGAGACAATGCAGGGACATGTTACTTCTCTGCTGCTCTAGGACATGTAATCCACTGCTGCAGTATGGGAGGCTGTGCTGGGACATGTAATCCTCTGCACCTTCTCCTCTGCTGCAGTATGGGAGGCTGTGCTGGGACATGTAATCCTCTGCACCTCCTCCTCTGCTGCTGCAGTATGGGAGGCTGGGCTTGGACATGTAATCCTCTGCACCTTCTCCTCTGCTGCAGTATGGGAGGCTGTGCTGGGACGTGTAATCCTCTGCACCTTCTCCTCTGCTGCAGTATGGGAGGCTGTGCTGGGACGTGTAATCCTCTGCACCTTCTCCTCTGCTGCAGTATGGGAGGCTGTGCTGGGACGTGTAATCCTCTGCACCTTCTCCTCTGCTGCTGCTGTATGCTAGACTGTGCTGGACATTTTATTAGTGAGGGGAGGCTGCTACCTACTGATGCCTCAATTAAGGTAATTTTATTGGTATCTATTTTTATTTCTGAAATGTACCAGTAGCTGCTGCATTAGCCACCCTAGGCTTATACTCGAGTCAATGAGTTTTCCCATTTTTTTTGTGCTAAAATTCAATGCTTCAGCATATAACACAGTCACGGTGCCGGATCTATGAGTAAGTGCCCCTGGGTATCTGAGGATCCTTGATGGTAAGATTTTCATTTAGATGGCAAAAAAAACTGCACAATACCAGGATGGTGCAAGGAAAACATTGTTGAGGAACATGTAAAAGCAAAGAGGAAAGTGGAGGATCGAAAGTAGAGGATTGAGCAGCCCCAAAAACGGTTTGCGGTTCAATGGCGGCGATGCAAACGTCTTGGCCCCATCTCTCTACAGATAATTTTACTCAGTATGCTTGTGTAAAATTGTACTGGTGATTATCCATAAGTTTGTAAAAGTTCTGACCCCATTTAAAAGGGCAAAAGTATAAGTTATGCCTTATCCAAGAATAGCGAGAAACTAGCTGACTTGACGGATGGTCCGACGCCCCAAGTCATAAAGAATCAGACCTAATTGATAATTGGAGTTTCCAAATTGTTTTTGCTTCGTAATGGATCAAGCATTATGCAATTTATAAAACTTCATTACAGGACACCTTACAGATGATGAATTGGCAGTCTGGGTATAGTTAACAACCCAGGCTTTACCAGAGGTCCACATGCAGGAGGGTCAGTCTGTACATAGGGGTCGTTGGAAGCCCGATGTCCTTAAGTTAGGGGGGACCGCCTATATAGGTCAGATGACCCCGATTTTTCACTTATCCGATCAGATTTCTCACTCGGGGTCTAAATCTGTGGTTGTCCGGCCATTCCCCGCATGAAGTTCGGCAGTAAGTTATTGCGCAGAGGTTTGACGTTTAGTGGGCACGACATAGAGGACAGTACATGAGCTTCATAAATTCACGGTACATTCTCGACTCATAGGGACTGCTAGAAGGAATTTAGTTTTTGTATATATCCTGCATCCTACCAAGAAGAACAGGTATGCGGGATATACCTAGTTGCTAGGCTTAAAGGGGCGGCTTCAGATCAAAAAACGAAGGAGGGATCATGCGCCAAAAATTCGGACTTAGAAGTATAACCACTCACAGGGATTATAGACCCAGGTAAAGCCAGGATGCAGGTATGCAACACCAGTAACAGGACTTATCCCTGGCCAGTCACTAAAGAGGTGGACGGAAGGCGTTTTACCTATGTTCCGAAATTAAGCGGCTCCACAAAATATGACTTAGTATCGCATTGCTACTTATGTCCTTCCACAAGTGAATGACCACAGTCTGGTATAACGGTGCCTAGAGGAGGGGGTGTCACAAGGCAACAGGCGGAAATTACCAATCTGCTCAACTCTCCTGCTCTAATAACATGTAACCTGCAAGAAAGTATAACAATGTACAATATGGCTCGAGCCCCTCCTGCTAAACATGCTGACGGACAGATTAGGGCACTATAAACAATCTGCTTAGCCCCTCCTGCTCTAACCATGAGGCCTGCAGATAGGGCTAACTATGTACCAATCTGCGTAAGCCCCTTCCTGCCTCTATAACATGTGCTGCAGATAGGGCACTATGTACAATCTGCTAAACTTCCTCCTGATCTATTAACCATTGTACCTGCAGAACAGATACAATGTACAATCTGCTCAGCCCCTCCTGCCCTATAACATGCTGCCTGCAGATAGGGCACTATGTACAATCTGCTCAGCCCCTCCTGCTCTATAACATACTGCCTTTAGATAGAGCAGGAGTTACATAGTGTCCTATCTCAGACTTCCTAGGTACCATTGAAGGCTAAAACTTTGGGCACTGATAACTCCATTTAAACTCATTGAATATTTTTCATGTAAACCACATACATATTCAGACCCTATGGCGACACCGGCCCATCCAGGGATATAGGAAGGTGAAGAGAATAGTGTGAGGGAATGGCACATACCAATATATAAATGAGATGTTGGTAGACTGTAAAATAAGAAATAATTTGGAGTTTGGCCACATACCTGGGTGACTTTCCTGACAATATCAGCAGCAGCGCTCAGCCCCTGGACAAATGATCGGGCAGCAATAAATGCCCTGGTCGCTTTCAACTTCATTTCACGTGGAATGTCCCCAAATGGCTTCAGCTGGTCATATTGCTTGGCCAAGCAGTCCAAATAATCGTCAGTGAAGGTGAACTGTGAGTTCTGTGCCTTGAACACTCTATCCACTAGGTGGCTCCAGAACTCTGTCAGCGCCTCCTCCAGATTGACTCCGGAGCCGCGGTAATACTGGCGCAGCTCTACATACAAGTCTCTGAATATCTTCCCATCATTTTGGGTGTAAAGTTCCCCGTATTTGCTTGGAAACGTGTCCAGAAGGATCTGCTCCGACTTATTCAACAGGTCCTGGAAGTATCCTGGGAAGGAATGAGAAATTATCCATAAGGAACTTTATGACACAAGATCTTAGCTTTCAATGCCTGGATTGTCATTTGCTTTAATTAAAGGGATTATCCAGATTTATGTTAATCAACATCACTGCTGTATAATTAACTTTCCGGTATCTTTGTGATTTAATATGTTGGCATTACATGGAAGAAGACATGTTTGTCTGTTTTGGTCTATTGTGTAGACATATATTGTAATTATTCATGAATATGCTATTAGATTACACGTATACAATGGTGTATATTGGATTAAAAAAACCTGTATTAAAGGGGTTGTCCCACAAAAGCCCCTTACTCCCCAAATACAGCATAGGGCATAAGTGTCTGATCACTGGGGTCTGCTATTTGGAGACAAATCCCCCCATGATGTATGACACCTTTATGGCTCTTTCAGATGACTGTGGTCGGTCCTAAAACCATGGACCATGCAGTGGGGAGTTTCGAACAGGCCACAGTGCAGACAGGATTCGTAGTGATATATGACGTGCAGGGGAAATGAATTAATACAGTTTTTTGCCGTCAATATGCCTCACAATTGTTGCATCTGCTAATTTGTGCCCAATGTACACAAGTTGTCCCAACCCAATCCATTTTCCACCTCAGACAACTTACTTCAGATGTGGTAGACAGATGTATGAAGTGCGACTTTTCAAAAAAGTCACAAATGTAGGCGCCACTCTTGTCCCAGTGTTAGGAACTAGATTCGACAAATTTGGGAAGAGACAAACTGATGTAAATTCTGCTGAGGATTTGTAAATTTGCTAATTTTTTGGGGAAAACCATCATCACTGCAGTTTATGTGCCAATATTATAGTCATAGGCATATTACACATCTACTGCTTTTATTGATCTCTTAGTACAATTCTCAAAAGACGAAGATTTCTGAATTGTGACCATTTTCATAACGCCTGAGCGTTTAATTTGGAATATAAGGTTTATTTCTGATCACCTGTAGTTCTTGCTTCTCATTTCATGGGCTGATTTCTATGGAACCATACAGGTAAATTGTATTAGAGAAAATGTTCTTACTGTCAAAGTTCCGGTTCTGTGTGATGAGCAGGCCCTGGACGGACAGGCTGGATTCCCTCAGCGAGTTGTCAAACTCCATTTTACTGATATTGGAGAAGTTTTCTTCCATCTCGGAGGTGCAGCAGGTGTAGCCTTGTGGACAAATCCTCAGGTGTTCACCTAGAAGACCAAACACAAGCATGACCTGTCTGTCGCCATAACATTCACAAGAAGAATATCACCAATTCCTTTCAGATTCACCATAACTACGCCAAAGGTGTCCAAAAAATTATGACCCCATAAATAGCACCTAAAACAGTACATTATCACACATTTTAATGAAGGGGAGAGTTTACTTCAGAATTTTACCTCAGGAACCAGTTTTAGCAAGATTACATTAAATTTATCAAATGACGTACAAAATATTTTATAAATACAATGAAGACATTACTCAGATTAATGAATTACTATACTACAGCACCAGAACCAGTCAACAGCAATTGTATTTAGGAATCCACGCCAATGTATAAATCAGAACGGAGCCCTAAAGCCACGGATCAGATCCATTAACAATGGCTGCCACTACAAGAGTGAACCCTAAACAAATTAAGGAAATCTTTGCATATTACTCAATTTTACTGCTGCCCGGTCTTAAAGTGGCACTGTTCTCACCTACACAGAGGAGTATAGATAAACAACAATGTAAACAGATATCATTTACAAGAGCTAGTTATACTCCACATACTCTAACATTACACGTGTATTCTGAATATTGCAATGAAATCTCTTAACCCCAAATATAACGAAGGTTACTGAAAAAATTACAATCCATACAGAATCCTCTCCCATCTAATAGGAAAGCACTGGAGTGATACATTGGCATAGTATTATACAAATTGTATACACATATAATCTGTCACCCAGGCCAGCCTAAGCGTGCAATACGCCCTGTGGATAATACATAAATGTTGCCCCCTATGAACCATTTGTTACTATAATTAATTGTAACCACGTTTTAAGTAGGCTCATACAATTGAATTTAAATTCACTCTGTCCCCAACTTTTGCACCAATAAACTACTACTAAGTACCTATACCCTCAGTTAGGGTATAAAATATATTTTGTAGAATTCCACTTTTATTTTAAATCATACCAATTTAGCTCTAGATAAGAAAAAAAAAGGCACCTCATATGCAATGAGCAGAGAGAAGTCACTTTTTACCTGGGACGAGTCACTTTTAGCGCCTGCAGGGGGAGCGTCACTTCATATGACCATATATTCGGCTCCATTTTACCTAGAAACATGCTTTTGATGTGATATTAAAGATGAACTAGAGAAAAAGAGTTGCCATTGGATTTTTATAGGCAGCTCATACTCCCATCTATTTATTTAACCATCACCAGTATCACCAGTTCTGACCTGAAATATACGGTAATATATATTTATCTATAACATGAAGTCAAAAGCATGTTTCTATGTAGATGAGACCAAAAATTGGTGCCTCCAAATCAATGCTCAGTCTCAAATTTACTCATCTCACAGAAAAAGTGACCCTTTTCACAGGACTTTGGAAGCAATTAATTAAAATGCAAAAATGGAAGATTTCACATAAAAGAGGGAATTCTATAAATTACATTTATTACCCCTGAGGGTAGAAGCCGGTCACAGGTTCCCTTTCAGGAAGTGGGGAACCATTCTTAGCTTTCACCCACCTTTACAGTCTGCCAACTGGTGCCCTGTGTGCCAACATGGGTTATCTTATCGCTACACATGACTAGGACCAACCAGCAGCAGCCATTTTAGGAAAGAGCCTACAGGGGAAATGGAGGGCATCATATACTTTATGTTAACTACTTATACCTAATGAATGATGTTGAAGGTGGAGGCTTGCGTTCTGTTCCATGCTATGAGTGGCTTCCCAGGTAGGCAAGTGTTAACGCACAGATTATTGGAGGCACAAGCTCCGTCTCGGTTTAATTAAATCCACCCACAGAGATGTGTTGATTTTAATTTCCCCTTAGACAGTTTGTCATCACCAGACGTTGGCTTTTTTTTTTTTCCTCTCTCTCTGACATTACAATATTTCTTTGTCAATTAATAGAATCAAATCCGCAGCAGCCTCCGTCTGAAGCAAATTATCAAGGACAATTATCTATGAGACGGTTCATTGTGGCCTTTGATCCAATAGAATCCCGTGCCTACCGCCGGCCGCTGCGCAGGAACTCAGCACAATATCATTACACAGGAACTTTATTAAATCCTAATGAAATGTGAGGTCAGAGTCTCAAGAAAAATGAATTCTGGGAGCCGAGAATCTTCCTGTAGACAAAAGCTGCACCTTGTCTGACATTTTCCTTCTCGCTGTTACATCTCGGATTCCGTTTGATCCGTGCCCTCACTTTACAGTGGGATAAATGTGCGCGTCTCCCCTGCGCTGTGCACCGCTGTATAAATAACTGCGTCCGCTACCGGGAGACCATTTCACAGGGACGCACCTTTCTTTAAATATCATATAGAATGTCAGGCTGTTATTTCGAATAAAAAGAAAAAAAAACCTAACATATAAGAAAGTTGAGAAAGATCTTTGATAAGAATTATATTAATGGTGGAATTGCCTCAAAACATCAATGCAGTCAGTTTCTACTCAATTATATGGCTCTAGGAATAGAGAATGTGCATGAGGGCCAAGTGTGGTTTTATCCAAAGCCAACAATATGTAGGACTTGTGGAAAATCAATACGGACAACATTTCAGTTGAGTCTGTAAACACGTAGGAAAATGGGGGCAATAATATACACATAGATTCCCAGAAAATCATGTAACTAGAAAAGTCTGGCCATTGAGATGGTAAAACAATGGTAGGATAAGAAGATGATTGTAACCATAGGAGAAGACAGTATTACATCATGGTCTATTGCTTTATTAATAAATAGGTTAATACAATATTGCTTAAACCTTCATAATGGTAATACAATGGCCTGTACCTACATAATGAGGAGACTGTAATGTAACATGGCCTATACATTAATAGTAAGGAAATGGTAATACGATGGCCTGTACCTACATAATGAGGAGACAGTAATGTAACATGGCCTATACATTTATAGTAAGGAAATGGTAATACAATGGCCTGTACCTACATATGAGGAGACGTAATGTAACATGGCCTAACATTAATAGTAGGAAATGGTAATACAATGGCCTGTACCTACATAATGAGGAGACAGTAATGTAACATGGCCTGTACATTTATAGTAAGGAAATGGTAATACAATGGCCTGTACCTACATAATGAGGAGACGGTAATGTAACATGGCCTGTACATTTATAGTAAGGAAATGGTAATACAATGGCCTGTACCTACATAATGAGGAGACAGTAATGTAACATGGCCTATACATTAATAGTAAGGAAATGGTAATACAATGGCCGGTACCTACATAATGAGGAGACCGTAATGTAACATGGCCTATACATTAATAGTAAGGAAATGGTAATACAATGGCCGGTACCTACATAATGAGGAGACAGTAATGTAAACAGTAGTGGTGTCTGAGGAAAATGGTAATACAATGGCCTGTACCTACATAATGAGGAGACGGAATGTAACATGGCCTACATTTATAGTAAGGAAATGGTAATACAATGGCCTGTACTAATAATGAGGGACGGTAATGTAACATGGCCTATACATTATAGTAAGGAATGGTAATACATGGCCTGTACCTACTAATGAGGAGACAGTATGTAACATGGCCTATACATTTAGTAAGGAATGGTGATACAATGGCCTGTACCTACATAATGGGAGACAGTAATGTAACATGGCCTATACATTTATAGTAAGGAAATGGTAATACAATGGCTGTACCTACATAATGAGGAGACGTAATGTAACATGGCTATACATTTATAGTAAGGAAATGGTATACAATGGCCTGTACACTACATAATGAGGAGACGGTATGTAACATGGCCTATACTTTATAGTAAGGAAATGGTGATACATGGCCTGTACCTACATAATGAGGAGACGTAATGTAACATGCCTATACATTTATAGTAAGGAAATGGTGATACAATGGCCGTACCTACATATGAGGAGACAGTAATAACATGGCCTATACATTAATAGTAAGGAAATGGTGATACAATGGCCTTACCTACATAATGAGGAGACAGTAATGTAACATGGCCTATCATAATAGTAAGGAAATGGTGATACAATGGCCTGTACCTACATAATGAGGAGACGGTAATGTAACATGGCCTATACATTAATAGTAAGGAAATGGTAATACAATGGCCTGTACCTACATAATGAGGAGACGGTAATGTAACATGGCCTATACATTTATAGTAAGGAAATGGTGATACAATGGCCGGTACCTACATAATGAGGAGACGTAATTAACATGCCTATACATTTATAGTAAGGAAATGGTGATACAATGGCCTGTACCTACTAATGAGGAGACGGTAATGTAACATGGCCTATTACTATAGTAAGGAAATGGTGATACAATGGCCGGTACCTACATAATGAGGAGACAGTAATGTAACATGGCCTATACATTTATAGTAAGGAAATGGTGATACAATGGCCTGTACCTACATAATGAGGAGACAGTAATGTAACATGGCCTATACATTTATAGTAAGGAAATGGTGATACAATGGCCTGTACCTACATAATGAGGGGGACATAATGTAACATGGCCTATACATTAATAGTAGGAATGGTAATACAATGGCCTGTACCTACATAATGAGGAGACAGTAATGTAACATGGCCTATACATTATAGTAAGGAAATGGTGATACAATGGCCTGTACCTACATAATGAGGAGACAGTAATGTAACATGGCCTATACATTATAGTAAGGGAAATGGATACAATGGCCTGTACCTACATAATGAGGAGACAAGTAATGTAACCTGGCCTAAATAATAGTAAGGAAATGGTATACAATGGCCTGTACCTACATATGAGAGGAGACTGTAATGTAACATGGCCTATACATTAAAGTAAGGAATGGTATACATGGCTGTACCTACATAATGAGGAGACCGTAATGTAACATGGCCTATACATTAAAGTAAGGAAATGTAATAACAATGGCCTGTACCTACATAATGAGGAGACGAGTAATGTAACATGGCCTATACATTTATAGTAAGGAAATGGTAATACAATGGCCTGTACCTACATAAGAGAGGAGACAGTAATGGAACATGGCCTATACATTTATAGTAAGGAAATGGTATAACAATGCCTGTACTATTGTACCTACATAATGAGGAGACAGTAATGTAACATGGCCTATACATTAATAGTAAGGAAATGGTAATACGATGGCCTGTACCTACATAATGAGGAGACGGTAATGTAACATGGCCTATACATTTATAGTAAGGAAATGGTAATACAATGGCCTGTACCTACATAATGAGGAGACGGTAATGTAACATGGCCTGTACATTTATAGTAAGGAAATGGTAATACAATGGCCTGTACCTACATAATGAGGAGACGGTAATGTAACATGGCCTATACATTAATAGTAATGAATGGTGATATCAATGGCCTTACCTACATAATGAGGAAGACAGTAATGTAACATGGCCTATACATTAATAGTAAGGAATGGGTATACAATGGCCTGTACCTACATAATGAGGAGACGGTATAACATGGCCTATACATTAATAGTAAGGAAATGGTAATACAATGGCCTGTACCTACAAATGAGGAGACGTAATGTAACATGGCCATCATTATATAGTGAATGGTGATACAATGGCCGGTACCATACATAATGAGGAGACGTAATGTAACATGCCATACATATAGTAAGGAAATGGTGATACATGGCCTGACCTACATAATAGGAGAACGTAATGTAACATGGCCTATACTTTATAGTAAGGAAATGGTGATAATGGCCGTAACCACATAAATGAGGAACAGTAATGTAACATGGCCTATACATTATAGTAAGGAAATGGTATACAATGGCCTGTACCTACATAATGAGGAGACAGTAATGTAACATGGCCTATACATTTGTAGTAAGGAAATGGTAATACAATGGCCTGTACCTACAATAGGAGACAGTAATGTAACATGGCCTTACATTAATAGTAAGGAAAGGTAATACAATGGCCTGTACCTACATAATGAGGAGACGTAATGTACATGGCCTATACATTAAGGAAATGGTGATACATGGCCTGTACCTCATAATGAGGAGACGTAATGTAACATGGCCTATACATTATAGTAAGGAATGGTGATACTGGCCTGTACCTACATATGAGAGAACGTAATGTAACATGGCCTATACATTAATAGTAAGGAAATGGTATACAATGGCCTGTACCTACATAATGGAGGACGTAATGTAACATGGCCCTAACATTAAAGTAGAAAGGTAAATCGCTTGCCTACCACTATGAGGAGACAGTAATGTAACATGGCCTATACATTAATAAGGAAATGGTGATTACAATGCCTGTACCTACATAATGATGGAGACGGTAATGTAACATGGCCAACATTTATAGTAGGAAATGGTGATAATCAATGGCCTGTACCTACATAATGAGGAGAACAGTAATGTAACATGGCCTATACATTTATAGTAAGGAAAATGGTATACAATGGCCTGTACCTACATATGAGGAGACGGTAATGTAACAGCCTATACATTTATAGTAAGGAAATGGAGATACATGGCCTTTACCTACATAATGAGGAGACGGTAATGTAACAGGGCCTGATACATTTATAGTAAGGAAATGGTAATACAATGGCCTGTCCTACATAATGAGGACGGTAATGTAACATGGCCTATACATTTAATATAAGGAAATGGTGATACAATGGCCTTACACTAATGAGACAGTAATGTAACATGGCCTTACTTTAAGTAGAAATGGTAATACAATGGCCTGTACCTACATAATGAGGAGACGGTAATGTAACATGGCCATACATTATGTAAGGAATGGTATACAAGGGCGTACCTACATAATGAGGGACAGTAATTTAACATGGCCTATACATTAATAGTAAGGAAATGGTAATACAATGGCCGTACCTACATAATGAGGAGACGGTAATGTAACATGGCCATACATTAATCGTAGGAAATGGTAATACAATGGCCGGTACCTACATAATGAGGAGACAGTAATGTAACATGGCCTATACATTAATAGTAAGGAAATGGTAATACAATGGCCTGTACCTACATAATGAGGAGACGGTAATGTAACATGGCCTGTACATTTATAAAGAGGAGATAGCAATACAATATGGTTTATAGCTACATAAAGAGAAGATGGTAATACAATGTCATTACCTAAAAAGAAGATAATTTAATGGCCTATATTCACTTGAGGAGATGTTACAGGTATAAAGATACATCATATAAGTGCAATCCTACAATTACTGTATATATATATTATGGTATATACACACACATATATCTGTGCTGGTATCTGCCGCACTGACAGCTTCCTATGATACTGAAAAATGTCCTTAGAAAATGCATTTGTGCTTCTTTAGAGAAGCAGAAAGACAAGGACATATTATGTCCTTGCTCCATTAATGTTTCCAATTTACTCCAGACCATGCTCCTCCAAGAAATCAATAATTTACACCAGGTTATATCATCTAGGAGCATTCACGGTTTTCTATATTTTGTTGTTATAGAACAACCTTAAAAGACAATATTGCTTACATCGTTTTTTTTATATTTAGGAGTTGTATTTGTACAGAGAACTTTCCATATAGATTTCTCCACATATATAGAAAATCCATAACCATAGTGGAACAGAGAGCAACCTTAAGTGATTCTCCTGGAGCAGCCTTGCAGGTGAGCGCAGTGACAGGGCAGCCAGGCTATTTCGGTAATGTATGGGAATGATATACCAATAACTTATAGGCACAGGGCATGAACCTGCAGAGATCACTTATACTGTACTCCAGCACAATCTTCAGTACTGTACACTGTAAAATTCAGTCTTCAATCTTGACCACTGAGCTGACAGTCTCGCTACGCAACCCCATACTTTGCATATTGAAAATCAAAATCCCATATAATACAATCTGCAGAGTATGTCCCTACATTCAAGAGGGCAGACAGAACACTTTAACTTTTACATTTACTTCATAATTCCCTAAAAGGGCCCCTCAGGTTATCCACAAACTTTAAAAAAAAAAAAAAACGGTCACATGATTTTACCTCATTAAACCACTAGCCCCATCAGGTAGGGTATGAAATGTATTTTCTATAATCCTCTTTTGTGTGAAAGCTGACCAGTTTACCTATACAAAAAAAAAATCTCCTCCAAAGTCATGTGAAAATGAGAAGAGAAGAGTCATATTTTACCTGAGATGAATCAAATGTAGCAGCTGCAGGGGGAAGGACACTTCAGACGCCCCTATAGTTGGTTCTATAGAACCTAAAAACACTTTTGTTGCCATATTAAAGATAGAAAATTTCATCTTTCAGATCTCAGGTCTGTGCTTCTGTGAGCTACAGAGCTGGAGACACTGCCAGTTAAATAAATAGACAGATCTGGATCTTTCTCTGTAGCTCACATTTTTCAGTTCAAAAATATTTATCTTCCTCCATTTCCAAATCTGTAGCTCACAAAACCACAAACCTGGTACGATTCGGAAAATGAGATTGTTATCTTTAAATAAGTTTGTAGGTGCTATAGAACCAAAGTGACACAAACTACAGCCTCTAAATTTGGTTAATCTCAGCCAATATAAGACTGATTTTTACATGCCTTTGGGGAAGAATTGTTATAGGTAAAGGGGTAAGATTTCACATAAGGACATTTCATACCCTACCTTGCTAATGCTTTAATGGGATAAAATATGGCGACAGTGTCCCTTTAAGGGAATTAAATGGAATCACATAGACCTTCTGATTGGCCAAAGTGGTCAAGCTCTTTTACACTATGGCGCTTTCTACCTTTCAGGGCTTCCGATCAGCACTTAACTTACATTGAAATGATCTGCCCTGGTGACAGATGCCCTTTAATATGCTCTCTATTGATCCAGCCTTTGTATGAATGCATACATTAAGCCGGCAATAGACATAATGATTTTTCTTAAAAAATGGCAAATGATATCTCCTTGATTAGTGAAGGATCATTTCAGAATAATTGTGTCCCACAAATGAACAGATTAATCATCACAATGCTAATGACAGCGCTCAAGCCTCAGCCCACTCTCATAATCAATGGCCCTTACGTTGAGGTTTCTCACATTGTATTATTGCTCACGACCCATCAGATTCAAGTTATGTCAAATCTTTATGTCCACATTAAGAGACCTGTACACAGCTCATGTATGGCATGGAGGATCCTATTGTAAAGTCTATGTGCCTAAAGAAGTCTATGTGACTAAAGAAGATCCTTTCAGCACCACTGCTCCAATGCTTCTCCAATCCCTTTAGGTCTGGTTTAGATGTCCTGTAATATCCACCTCTTCCATATCGGCACATTCTCTTTCTTTCCAGCCTAAATTCCTGGAAATGCTTTCTTCACTTTAAGCCAAGTAAATCCAGCCTGGTCTACCGATGGCGTTTCAGAGGCAACCATCAGAATAGAAGGTCTATCTAGAAGGTCTATCCTGGGGGGAAGCTTTATTCTTCTCCCCACTCTGGGACTCATTTGGCTCTAAAAAGGAACCCTAATACTTTGCCTCCACACAACAATATGTGTAATTAATTCTGTGAATAATCCACACACGCAATACCGAGCCGCCGTTACCTGCCCGGGCACATTTCCAAGGGTGCGCGAGCTGTTAATAAGGCAGAGTCCCAAAGGGACCAGGAACAGAACAGAGACAATTGTTTTGAGTCTCTCAACATAAACAGAAAACAGAACTGCTTTTAATAGCTCATCAATCAATTAAGAAGACGCCGCTATCTGTAATTAACCACGCGTGTGCAGGCAGCGAGAGAGAGATCCATTACAAGTGCTCCTATCTACTAAGGCCGCTGTAGAGAACGAGCACCGTCCGTTTCCTTGAGATGACCTTTAACAAGTCTATATCAATGCTGCGCAGGTGATGGCAGAAGCTGACCCTTTAAGATATACCGTAAATGATTTAACATAAACGTAATCCCTTTGTTGTTTTCTGCAGCCTTTACCCACGTTTTCATTTAGTTTAAGAAAATATGGTGATCTGTTACCTGTCAACTATAGGGGTGTGATAGAGAATAGAAAAATGACGGCAAATGAAAAGATAAGGAACATGCAAAGGGCCATTTCATGATCAATATATTGCTGGTCTATCCTTCAGTGGGCTGGGATAAGCAAAAAACCCTCATATTTACAGTGCCCCAAGTTCAGGAGGTCATGATCCATTTTCCAGGGGACACCAAGTCCTGTGAAGGAGGTCACTCATTGGACCAATCAGGTTCTGCAACTCTCCGATACTTCTGATTTTACGCAGGGACCAAAACCGGCACTATCAAAGTGTCATGGGGACCGGGTGTATGCATGTCCCTTTTATTTCTGAGCCCGACCCCCTTAAGGGTCAGTGTGAACTAATGGCAGGAGAAATACCTAATTGGATTTAGTCTGATGCTAGATCATGAACATAGACTTGTGTGGTATACCCAGGGAGGTAGACATATTGTATAAAGCATACCTTCCGAGGACAAGGCCCATCCATCTGACTATGACAGCACAGTCTTACATAGGCCATAATAACCAGAATACACTACACATAGACAGAGGTCACTGGCTGTAGGTACTACCATTTTGATTGGTGATGTTTTAAGGGTAATAAAGTACTGGAAAGGCATCTACCACAAGGACTGTATGCAAATGAGCCCGAGGGGCTCCATGCTCCATTAACACCTATGGAGCCTGGGGCTCCTCAGGTCCAATTTGCATACATACAGTCTTTCATCCTAATGGAAGATACCCTTTAAAGGAGTTGTCCACCCTCTATTTATTTTACACACGGTCATCACATTGACAGGGCACAAAACCACATCTTTTGTTGTAGAGTATATTCAGTATACAAACTAGGGCCATTGGTGATGTGCGGTGCAGAGCAGAGATGGGCTCTATTTTTTTACCCCTGGGGATGTATACATTTTTTTAAAAACTAATCCTTGACAACTGTAAACTCTGTGTTTGCCATTTTATTCCCATTCCCAAATTTAATTTGGCCAAAGAAATATTTGTGGAGAATGTGTGCTGCACTACATTCTCAGTGACCACGCCGTCATAGCACTGTAGTATGGTGAAGTATCCGTAACTTTACCATGATTTGTTATCACATCTCTACATTGCCCATTATATACCTGCTGTTCAGTTAAGGGGCAGTGGAGCCTTTGGGCCCCTAGGGCACCGGGACGCTGCTACAGTCTTAACGCTTCACATAAAATACTTCTTGTGGTTTGGCCGGCGTTCTAGGAGCTCAAGTATAATGAAAAATTAAGGATCTACAAAACGTATTAAACTTGTCTTAAGTTACAGAAAAAAAAAAAACTTACTAAGACTTCTCAGCAAGGACAGTAGAGCTGGGCACCCTGCCATCCCTTATATAATCAGGGCTCCTGGGAGTGCTCGAGACTCACAAAATCCTTGTATTAGACTGTTTATGACTCTCTCTACGAGGCAGTAGAAACCCGCCAAACCCATAGCCAGGCAGATTGACATGGGAAGAGGGGCGAGCAGATGAAAAGCATGGCTGGACAATCCGCTTGTTGTCTCTTTGTATTGTATACTGTAATTAATCAAGCAATCATTGTTACCCTTGGTGAATTAGAAAGCGGGGAAGGCTGTCTCGCCGATTGACCCTGAAGTGCAGCCTCTATCCGGCGATAGAGTATAGAGCATGGGCGTAGAGACCCATCATTGAATTCGCTGTTATTCTTTCTCGCAATCAATGGCCTGATATTGTATGCATGGCGGCTCCATCCCAGAGAAAGGATAATCACATACATCCTGTCACAGACCGGCACTAAAAAGGCAAATCTAATGAACAGTCTCATAATGTGAACGGTGTAGGAAGGTTTCACAGGGGGCACGACTGTCTCCTATTCTGTAAAAAGGATGGAAACATCGGTCAAATTGGATTATGCAGTATGAATGGGATACAGTCCATATCAGCCTTTACATGGGGGCCTATAGGGGCTGTGCGAAATCCAAATATGCAACTAGCAGAAACCCTGATAAATACCTTCTGAAATTTTTTGAATTCATAGACTACAAATTTTTAGTTTAATGCCTGATGCAACTGTATGAGGTAGGCGCTAGATTATCTATTCCAAATTACTGGACAGAAAATAGGATGACAGTCCAAACTGGGACAATGCCAGCAGATTTTTCCCGCTAAGCGACCAGCAATTCCTTTTCTAGAATTCTCACTTTTAGAAACCAGTGGGAGAGCTTCCCTTCTGACGTCCACATCTTGGGTTCTATAGAACTTTTTAGGTATCATATTAAAGATAAGTGTCTCATCTTGTATATTGCATCAGACTTGTGTTTCTGTGAGCTACAGAACCGGAAATACACTTAGGATTTGAGAAGTGCTACGGAGTATTATGGCGCTATATAAATAAAGATTATTATTATTAAATACACACAGTTAGACGGACACGTCAAACTGCACCAAATTTATCAAGGTGTGTTTAAGAGTGTATAGTTTAACTTCTTAGTTTACACAAGAAAAACCTCAACAAAATGGTGCACACCCCTTTCCAACAAAGCCACGCCCTTTTGTTAAATTAGCTTTCAAAGTGTTTAAAACCCTTGAAAAAATTGGTGTACATAAAGACAAATTTGTATTTCTGCCTTATCTGTGATACAGGTTCCCCTGAAATATTTAGAAATATACAAGGAAACCGGATTTCCCCAGTTACCCGATGTGGCTTTTTTTATCCGACTCTATCACCATCTTTGATAGAGTATAAAACTACGGCAGAGCAGGCAGCAAAGATTCCCTGCTTTTCTCACCCAGGCCTTGTGACTTTACAAATAATATTGAAATTTAGCATAGGAAATAAATGTAAGATTATCTGATTTTCTGGATCATGTAATGTCCAGAAATGAAACTGATGAAACGTTCTAATAATAATAATAATTCTTTATTTATATAGCACATAGAGAATATACAGTATTTGCCGAATTGGTCCCTGTCCCCAATGGAGATCACAATCTAATCAACCTACCAGTATGTTTTGGAGTGTCGGAGGAAACCGAAGGACCTGGAGGAAACCCATGCAAACACGGAGAGAACATACAAACTCTTTGCAGATATTGACATTGATATTGGGACTTGAACCCAGGACCCCAGCACTGCAAGGCTGTAATGCTAGCCACTAAGCCACCATAATGTTAAGACATTTTACCATTAACATTAAAGGCAGTAATGTATACATTTGCATACATGTGAATCTATTAAATAAGCAGCTAATTTGGGTGATACAAAAACCTAGACCTTTTATCTTGAGAATACGGAGAGCAGATCACAGCGATTACAGAGAAGGACAGGATTTTTAACTATTAAATTGGGTCGAAGACTGTTCTGCACAGGATTCAGAAATACTTGAACTAAAGAAATGCAACCCACCCCCCCCTCCCTACACCTTGATAAGATGAGTGATTTTACAGCCACTGCTAATTGCCACTTTTAAACGGATTGTGCCATTAGGATGCCAATTAGACCCGCTGCCGCCTTCTCCTCCGTAATTGTGCACGTTCACAGCTTCACGAGTGACCGTTTATCAATGAGATCTCAGTGAAGAGCACATCTGTGCCGAAAATGCAAGGACTGAGCTTCACTTGTACGTGCCAGGACCTGTCTGTCTTCTAATACCCCAGCATGCCCTGTATCATCATATTCCTTTATTTATATGGCGCACACAGATTACGCAGCGCTGCACAGAGCTTGTCAAATAAGTCCCTGTCCCCACGGAGATCACAATCTAATCAACCTATCAGTATGTTTTGGAGTGGGAGGAAACCCGGAGGACCTCCACGCAAACATGGAGAGAACATACAAACTCTTTGCAGATGTTGACATTGGGACTTGAACCCAGGTTCCCAGTGCTGCAAGGCTGTAATGCTAACCACTAAGCCACGGTGCCACCTGGAATGACCACTCTGTATACATATATAGTTGATTGGCTTGTGAATTTAAAGAATTGTCTAATCAACAACTAATAACATAAAAGTCACTACTTATAGCCAATACTTTATTATTCTCTGTACTTACTGTTTGGCTGCTTTTTATTTTAGATCCTTTAGGTCCGTGACTACAGTTTATCTACCAAAGCTGCTCGGAGTGTCTGGTAGCCCGAGACACACCTCCTGTCTTATCATTGGTCTAGGCTGCTGCCCCCTCGGATTGGTAGCATTGTATAAACACTTTATCCAATCACAAGCTCATCAGGAAGTCAGCGGATTTCTATTACATCAAGAGAGAAAAAGATCACCAGGAATGGTCCATACGAGGAGAAAGAGTCTTAATAAATGGGGAGCCTAAAGGGTTTCCATAACGAGGAAGCTAATAAAATAAGAAATCCAAGTCTAAAGATTCCACTTTTCTAATTAGAATCTACAAAATGTTTTTTCCCCCCAAGTTCTTTTCGTCTTGTAAAACAGTTTCCCGGAATTGTCCTTTAGTACAGAATCCCGTCAGGTTATTATTTAGGGCCCTATTTTTGGTTGTGTTGACATCTCCACATGTATGATGGATGACTCCTTAAAATTAGCCATTGTCAACAAGTACAGGCATTTCACAGTGTGGCCTGACATTTGTTCAGCAATTAATGCCAACTCTGCTATAAACAGGCCACAGGGCCCCGCCCTTCCCAATTATACAGAAGTTGGCCAAATTAAACAAGAGATGGACAATGATCCATAGAGCCTTCTTCCAGACTGCAACCCGGTTCCCAAAAATTATACAGCCAACTTTAACTACTGCTTGTAAAAAAACAAAGTGATAATAATGTAGCAACTAGTTTAATGTTCTGTGGGAAAAATATGAGGTCATACAGTTTGCTCCAATTAAACAAATACCCTACTAAAAATGTTTCAAGGACAGGAGTGTCAAGCTGAGACATAACACAAGCCATCGTAATGGAGGTTTTAACTGGGTGGGGTAAAGTTCCAGGAATACCAGAATAACCTGTGGGGACCCGGCGGCAAAAAAGGAAACATTACTTACCCTACTTGGCTCCCACTTGAGACAATGGGTGGCCCCTGGACAGCACTTCTGACGTCAAGGAAGTGAAATGTGGTCCATTCAGCAGCAGAAGACTAAGTAAGAGAGCGGCAACCTCTCGAAAACCTCTTTAGGTGGGATGCACATGATAATCATGATAATGGGAGCAGTCACGGCAGTGAGCACCTTAAGAAAGGAGAGTCCACTTCCATCTCTTCCCCCTGGTCAGACTTGGAGAAACATGATGAGCCACAGCTTAGCAGGCAGTGGGTAGTGTGTCTCAGTCATCTGAGTCATGAAGCCATGGTGTGTGTGTGTGTGTGGGGGGGGGCAAGATCTATCAGAGTAGTTGAGGTTGCATTTTTTTTTTGTTTAAATAAGTAGGTATTGGAGTCATAGTTTGGACCTTAGTCATGAAGCCATGTGGGGGGGGGGGGGGGGGGCAAGATCTATCAGAGTAGTTGAGGTTCAACTTTTTTTGGTTAAATAACTAGGTATTGGAGTCATAGCTTGGAACTTAGTTGGGAAGGCTGATTACAAACAGGACATTTTTGTAACCCTTACCCAAAAAAAACAAGTGTGCAGCTAGACAATATACAAAGATACTGGAGTCCATCTTTATACCATGACCAGTTGTGAGTTTGGAGTCAGTAAACCTTTGGTATGGCAATAGCACAAATGATCCCAATATTTTGGGATTTATTTTCCTCTGGATTTGGGGGTGGGACTACACACCACCCAAATATAGTTATGTAGATTGAGTATGTACAGATTTCTTCAAACATTTGGAATCCTCAGGGACATTGGGACCCAATTTTTGTGTTTGATGGGGGCCCCTAGTCTTTCTGTTGATCTAACTCCACAAAAGGTCAATGACATAACATCTACCCATGGAAACCAATCATGTACAATACCAAGTACCTAAAATGTGTTCTCCTACTTTATCACGATCCACTGACAAACATTTTTCCACCTTTCAAGTTCAAAGCGGCTTATGTAACTCGGATCCTGGCAGTCTTCAGCACCAATGGCTCAGGGCATTGTACATGTACTGCCGCCGCCTTTAACTCGCCTTGATATCTCTGTTAACTAGTAATTATAATGTGTGACTTGCTCTTCTTTTCATTACTGTTGCGGCTGAACTTGAATGCTGACCTCTTGTTTCAACTAATCTTTTCATCTGAAGTACACTTCACTCCTCTATTCAATGGATAACCTAACGCATTTTCTTTCAGGATAAATGAGTGTCCAGTGGGAAAAAGTAAATGCCTTCCAATTATTTGCAAAAAAACAGTACTTCAGCTCTTGTGAAGGGTTTTGACATGGGATTCAGAAGACTATTTTATTCTGCTGTACAGCTTCAGTAGGTAAAACATAAGCGCTATATATATCATACAAAAGGGTGGCCTTAAAGGAGTATTTGTGTGTCACAAAAAGTTATTCTCTGTAATGTGATAGAAGATAATACGCTAATGGGTGGCAGGACCACACCACAGAGTGGGGAGTCCATAGTACCCCAAAAATAGAGAGCTGTTTGCACATGCTTCCTGCTACACTTAATAATCTATGGCACTTATGGAGATTACACTCAGTACTCCCAACTTCCATCAGGAATAGACGTGGAATGGAGCGGCAATGTGAATGCACAACCTCCATTCCATTCATTTTGGATACAAGGACCTGCTCTCTTGCTCTGTGGATGTCCTATGCCAAGGACCCCCATCGTTCAGCAAGTTGTGACGGAATACCCTCCGAGACGATGTCCTTAGGTTACGTCTGGTTTTACTTACTACGCTCCATTCAGTCATGTAGATTACTGCACATAGAAAGGATTATAGGAGTAGCTATAACAGCAGAAACAGAACACAGCGTCATCCAAGTCCAGTCCGAGCCTCCATTATTATCTTCCATTACTAAAAGGTAATAACAAAGGTCTAACAGCTCATGATTCTGTTACATTTGGCCTCTTTTTGAAACACTTCTGTTAGGAAAAAGGAAAATACGCGCGAAATATTCTGCTAAAATCCCCTTATAGGGGGACATTCATCACGTCCCTGCCGCTCCAGTGGACCTACTATTTTCAGAAGGCAGGGCCTCCTAAATATCCAGACGGAGGCTTGCGCTGGCATACAATTCTATAACGAGCCAAGCCTGGCACACAATAAACACTTAACATTCAGTAATCAAAGTTTGCAGGCACAGGTCGGAAACACTCCATGCTGGGCTACGTTACCACCGTCTGTGCCCCATTTATGCCCACTTGGAGTTGACATAAAGAATAACAATTATATAACTTGAGTATAAGCCTATTTTTTCAATTCGTGTGTTGAAAAAGCCCCACTCAGCCCCATACACTTGAGTGTTAAAAAAAATAGACTATTATACCCCTCTGGCACTCACTCGGCTTCCCTTTTCCCGCAGCCAGTCTTCGGCATCTGCATGGGCACACACTATGCCTCAGCAGTGTAACGGCCCTCTAGACGTCATGTGTGCACGCAGGCAGAGCGCTGTCTGTGTGCTGCGGAACCCGCTGCTGAGAGAAGGCGTGAGCAAGAGGCAAAAACATTTTTTTTTTTTTAATGGGGTTTGGGGACATTTTATAATTGGGGAGGCTGCTGTGGACCTTCATTAGGAGGGAGCTCTGCTGGGCATTTCGTTACGAGAGGAGAAACTGGACATTTTTAGAGAGCAGCAGGGCTCAATTTTCCACCTTAGGCTAATACGCGAGTCAATAAGTTTTCCCAGTTTTTGTGTTAAAATTGGGTGCCTCGGTTTTATACTTGAGTATATATGGTAATAGCAGTTCACTAGTAATTGTGATATTTCTGGGCTTGTACACCAGAAAACTGGCAACAAGTCCTGAAAACCCCCCCCAAATAATGAAAGCCTAACGAAGTTGAGATGGACACTAATGGAAGCCAATAAAAGTCCACTGAAATCCATGGACAACAAAGACTTCTGGATTCGTTCTAGTGACAAAACAGCAGCCTGAACACAGGTGTGAATCAGGCCCAAATAAGAGAACATAAATTAGTCTTACTGGTCTAACAAGTCTGGATTGCATAGAAATCTAGTTAATTCTTGTCCGGTACCTCCATCTCTGCAGCCTAATGGAAAAGATGTCCATATCATGACTAGGAAAGCCCTAGTTATCTATCATACAATTTGGACTAACAATATTTTCATCATCATTCCTACTTGTAAGGTCACAGGGACACTCATAAATTACTTTCCAACTAAAAGCGCTGTTATCAAGAGGTTTATTGCTTTTGTGCGAAATCGGCCAAAATGTTGGGAATATTCCTTCCTCTGCTACAAAAGATAAATCTGTAGCTTCTGGATAAGATATTATTCACTCAGCTGTGTGGCCATAAAAAAAAAAAAGACACAAAATTGGGGAGAGGGGATAAACTAACTTTGGTCAATTTTTAACTCAAAATAAGTAGAAAAGTTGTCAAGCTTTAGCAGGGGGGGGTGTGGTCTACCGTAGACCGAACAGATAGAACATCGGCCAAAACTTGTGTAATGAATCGCAGTGGTGTGGAAGCAACATGTAATTTATAAGATGCATCTCATTTCAACTATGAGTATCAATTTAACTATAGAAAAAACTGGTAAATGCAATTGGAAATCAATACACAATTCCCTGTGCTGACATGAGCCCCCAGTTCTTCCCATATCTCCATGACTTTTGTAAGACAGAGGACACATTTTTTCTGTCCACCCTGCTGTTGGCCTACATAGAAACGCATCACAAAAATACTGTATTTTAGAAATCCCAGAGCTGAAGTGTTAACAATGCAATGTAAGAGATTGATTTGAAGCAAATGGAAGAGGTATCTGCCTGACAGCCCTGAGAAATTGTGTAATGCTCTTTTTTCCCAGCTATTTGTGTTAACGAGCAGCGACGTGTTTTGCACAGATGGAATGTCCTCCCCGCTCGCTCTCAGATCTACATCAGTGCAGAGGGAGACAGAGTTAGATCCAGGCGCTGGGAAGAGAACACAAAGATAGGGCAAGGCGTGCAAAAAACTAAATGAGATGGTGGAGGGAAAATACCAAAAAGTTATGTAAAATGCTGTGAGCGCAAGAAGTGAAATCTAGGAGTCTATGAGTATTGCACAAGCAAAGTGGTACAGGTGGTCCCCTACTTAGAACACCAAACTTACATAGACCCAACTTACAAACGGACCACTGGATGTGGGTAATTTACTGTACTTTAGCCCCAGGCTACAATGATCAGCTATAACAGATATCACATGTGTCTGTATGAAGCTTTATTGTTAATCCTGTTCTATGACAATCCAACATTTTTAAAATCCAATTGACAGATACCAAAATTTGTCTGGAGCTACAATTATAAAGTATAAAGTTCAGACTTCATACAAATTCAACTAAGAAAAACCTACAGAACCTATCTTATGTAACCCGGGGACTGCCTGTACTAAAAGCAGGGGAAATCTACAGTTTTTCAGACTCATATGTAAAGCCTTAGGATGGATTGAGTAGCCTCATGTGTGGGAGTCTTAGATTCATTGGAGTACACCACCTTTACTAAGGTTTATAATTTGCTAGCAGCAAATGCATTGTGTAGATCCCCTTTAATGGTATAATTAAAAAGGTCTCCAGCATTTATCAACACACACTAGTAAAATGGTGTTCAAACCCCTACAAATGAGGTCATAGGTTTTTGCACTCCTTGTAAGTTTATACGAATTCACAACTTTGTTAGTTATTCTCTCATGGCCACTTCTGATGAGCACATATGATAAGGTCGGAGTGTTGGCTCAATGATGAGAAACGTATGCTCAGTGTATGTGAAGGAGTCTTTGTATTGAGTTCTACCGCCTATTTCAATAGGAGAGTGGATAGATGACACGCTATAGAAAAAAGTATGCATTAGTTGTTGGCTCTCTCCAACCTGGGACTTAAAGGTCAAAAGCAATGCCAAAAAATGGACATGAAAAAAATTGAATTACTTTCAGAGGTTAAACTGAACTCTCTAGAACCAAGGAAGGGTGGCCATGGCGGTTTCTTGGTAAAAGGGGCCTCTACTGCACTGACAAATCTGAATTTTGACAAAAAAAATACGAAAGCATTCCTGGACAAAAATTACCAAAGTTGAGCATATTAGACCAAAAACGATCAAATGATAAGACCAAAGAGGCCAAATTTTAAGGAATCTATTAGACTAAAATCATCAGTTATGATGACCATGTTCATTGTAGGCCTTGTGCGTGCAGACAACAGAGCATCGGATTATAGTATCAGAAGTCAAAGTTCCACTATCCATTTGGTGCACTCCTCACACTCCTTTTTTGCTTTCTCACCATTCACTGCCACTTAAGTGGCGCTGAACTCTTCCCCACAGTTGACACTAGATTAGAGGCCACCAGATTGGAAATTCCCACCCGTGCTCTTCCCCGAGTGCAGATTCTGTCGCTAGTCCCTCATATTTATAGATCGAACACTAGACCTTCATTCATTACAAAAAGCGCTGAGGAATATAGAACCCAATAATTAGCTGCTCCCAAGATCCATCAATATGACCCATAACTCAGCCCTCGCTTTCCTATTATATCACAAATTGCATTTCAAATTGATTCCCTGACCTCATCCACCAGTCTACAGCTCCCTGCAGCAGACAACATTAGCTCAAATGAAAGACTTCAAAAGCCATTCTGCTCGCCTTTCATCGCCCATTCTTCAAGAAAACCTCCCAGACAGTTCTCAAAATACAGAATAATTGTCATAAAAGGGTTTGAAATAGGAGTGAAGGGGAAGCAGTCTGCAGCCTGCAGGCAGGTAACGTGAACAGACAGGAACATGAAAGTGTCAGCACTAGCATAGGGAACGCACCCAGGTGTATAAAGCTGGTAGGGACTAGGACGGGTACAAGTCACATATACCGGGTGTTACCCAAAGGCAACAATGCATATGCCATATTAATATAAGCTCTCTGGACACGGTGAGGTGTAGAAATAATGGTAAACATGCAGCCATGTCTCCTTGTTCTGAGGTAATTTTATTCACAGTATAATATGGAGGAAAAAAAACTCTATTTACTTATAAATACCAGCACTTTGATTCTGGCAGAGAAATGCCAAGACAGGATAAAACATAGTAGGCGGTGTAGATGTTAACAAGGTGTTTAAAGGGGGTTGGCCACTTACATCATGTATTTGTAATGTGTGTGTAAGTGTGTGGGGCAGAATATTAGGTAGTTTACCAATATACATCTATTAATAGTGTTGCTCCGCTTTCTTATATAAAAAAAGGGATTCTCCGTCTTTTACTTCATCAGCCAGACATTCCTGTCCATAAATGGCTGCAGATGGAGGGCATGTGATCTCCACTGCGGCCAGTTAGGACAGGAATGGCAGTGCGTGTGAAGTCTGCTCACAAGCCAATGACGGGAGGAATGATTGACCTCGTCCAGGTTGGGCAGTAAAAACAGGACCTGTCAGAGCTGTGTGCCTGGGGGTTGATACACATGTCGTGGAACTCAGGGGGTGTAGACGATCCATAGAAAGTGTTGGGAGTAGATGCTAGGAGTTGAAACAATGGCTAGCACACGTCCCAGACAAACGTTTCAGTGCATGAGCCTTTCTCACAACATGTGTGGCCAATGCAACTCTAGGATTTTTCCAAGGGCAGCCGCTGTAAGAAACCTCTACCCTTACACATATGGCTTCTCCTCTATATTGGAGAGAAGGGTGGTCTCATTGAAGAACACCCTTTCCATATTATTGTGAACCACTGCTAGTATCAAGTGCTATGAAAACTAGTTATTGTTGACCCAGACCAATCAAATATTACATGAGACAGGGAAACTTACGCTTTGCTAACTTACATGTACTTTAGACTATGGGGAGGGGGGTCTGAGTCTGGGACCACAACAGTTTTGAATGAAAAGCCTGCATAGTCAGAGGAAAACCTGTCAGCAGACCTAAATAAACCCCACCAGTATGTTGTAAGGCAGATTACCACATTCTAGATCATGTTTCCATCATGGTCCAGTGTGGAGGAATCAGCCTGAAAAATCACTTAAAGCGAGATGTAAATTGGTTCCATAAACTCATAGAGGCAGAGAGTTTGGCACTGAAGTCAGGGGCAGGCTATATACTACAGGTGCACATGAAATATTATTCACTCCAGCACAGAGAAATCTTAGTTCCAAATTTCTTTATTTTTGAATCCAGATCATAAAACGCCAGTCCATCCTCAATAAAACACCACCGTATATCTAAGAGTGGGTAACCAGCCTACGCGTTCAGGTGTAAGCACACCCTAATATGGCATTATATATACAGGGGTGGCAGGCAGCCTATAGACTGGGGGTGGGGCTATTACTACGGGGCTGGTAGGCTAAACTGGGGGGAGGCTCTGGGCTGTTATATACTCAGGGCTGGGGAGGCTATATACTGGGGGGATGGGCGGATGGTTATATTGCAGAGGCTTGAAGGCTATATTACTGGGGGGAGGGGCTGGCAGTCTATATACGGGGGGTAGGGGCTGGCAAGCTATATACTGGGGAGAAGGGTACTGGCTAGTTATATAAGGGGGTTAGGGGGCTGGTCAGCTTTATACTGGATGGAGGCTGTGACCAAGATTTCCCACCCTAGGCTTATAATCGAGTGAATAGGTTTCCCTTTTGTGATAAATTAGGTTACCTCGGCATACTTGCAGCTTTACTCGAGTAATACGGTTAGATAAATGTAGAAATGATAGAAGATTGATTGATAGATTGATTGACAATAGGATACAGAAGATACATACATGATAGATGTATAAAAAGCTAGGTAGATAAGGTTAGATTGACACACATATATAATATGAAATAGACACACTTAGAGAGATGAGAGATTTAACTAGACAGATAGATGATATATATAGACAGAGAATAAATGATAAGCATCTGCACCCAGGCATTCAACCAGGGTATTAAAGAGCAATACATCCTCTGCCCACAAATGTCCACATGGCAGGTGGGGCCCTTTACACAGGAGCCCTGGGTAAATGCCAGTTTGCCACCTTAATGCCAGCCTGGATGCTGGTTTGTGGCGTATTAGGTAAGTTTTGATGACAGGTTGTCTTAATGGCAGCATTGTTTTTTTCACAGCAGTGATCCTGACTGTGATTATTCAAGGATTACAAATGGAACTGAATCTAGATATTCATTTTTGTGTATCTCATTATCATGTCAAGATGGCCAGATGCATGAAATATCAAAGAATAGTTCCATGTGAATTACTCCATGACCTGTGACCCACCTCTCCATACAATGATGCACATTTCCCACTGATATAAGGATCATCCCTTATTGTATTAACTCCCCCACTCCATTGTATAAGTGGTGAACTATAATATATGCTTGTGTTTAGACTGCAGAAATATTGATGAGGGAGTTGCTTGTGCGGCAGATGCCCCAAGGGCGACTGTCAATAAATAATAATGCAAGGGATAGCTCAGTTTACTTGTGTATGTTCCCAAACATTAATACGGGGATATGTTCTAATTATAATCCCCCTATTCCGCTGATACATATCATTGTATCCACAGGTGACAATGATGCATTGTTTATAGAAGGTTACATCACACAAATGGCATATGCCATGCACCTGATCATCAAAGCAGGCTGGGGATCTATCTCAGGACATGTGTATTTATCATTGACCGAGTGTTGGGAAAAAACCTGTCCACATTCCCCAGATAAAATCTGATGTCTGTCCAAAACAACGTCTCAAAGGCATGCAACCTTATTAAGGAAAGCCTCTGATAGCAGCAGTACGGGTGGAGGATAACAGGAGGGCTTTGGATTGGGTTTACTTCACCTAGTGAATCTTTGTGGTATGGACTGAGCGTTCCTGCTAGTAAGCTGTGTTTTATTTCTTATTTGTCTTTTCTTGTTCCCCCCCGTTTGGATGTGTCGTGTTACTAAGGATGTTTGGGTCCACGTCGCAGTTCTAGCCTTGGCTGCTTAATTTTTGATTCGTTCCTATGCAGCATTATAGCGGAGCCCAGTTGCTCTTGTTTTTCTGTCTGTATTGGGTTCCATTGATGTCCGGGGGAGTTGTAGTATGCCAGATGGCCTTTGTTGATGTTCTTTCCGTTCCACTGTTGCGGAGCTTCCTCTTCGGGGAATCCGATAATACAGTTTGCTCCAATTAAACAAATACCCTACTAAAAATGTTTCATGGACAGGAGTGTCAGGCTGAACCATAACACAAGCCATCGTAATGGAGGTTTTAGCTGGGTGGGGTAAAGTTAAAGGGGTGTTCCAGAAATACCAGAATAACCTGCGGGGACCCGGCGGCAAAAAAGGAAACATTACTTACCCTACTTGGCTCCCACTTGAGACAATGGGTGGCCCCTGGACAGCACTTGTGACGTCAAGGAAGTGAAATGTGGTCCATTCAGCAGCAGAAGACTAAGTAAGAGAGCGGCAACCTCTCGAAAACCTCTTTAGGTGGGATGCACATGATAATCATGATAATGGGAGCAGTCACGGCAGTGAGCACCTTAAGAAAGGAGAGTCCACTTCCATCTCTTCCCCCTGGTCAGACTTGGAGAAACATGATGAGCCACAGCTTAGCAGGCAGTGGGTAGTGTGTCTCAGTCATCTGAGTCATGAAGCCATGGTGTGTGTGTGTGTGTGGGGGGGGGGCAAGATCTATCAGAGTAGTTGAGGTTACAACTTTTTTTGGTTAAATAACTAGGTATTGGAGTCATAGCTTGGAACTTAGTTGGGAAGGCTGATTACAATCCAGGACATTTCTGTAACCCCTTACCCAAAAAAACAAGTGTTGTGCAGCTAGACTAATATACAGATACTGGAGTCCATCTTAATATACCATGACCAGTTGTGAGTTTGGAGTACAGTAAACATTTGGTATGGCAATAGCCACAAATGATCCCAATATTTTGGGGATTTATTTTCCTCTGGCATTTGGGAGTGGGACTACACACCACCAAATATAGTTATGTAGATTGAGTATGTACATGATTTCTTCAAACATTTGGAATCCTCAGGGACATTGGACGACCCAATTTTTGTGTTTGATGGGGGCCCCTAGTCTTTCTGTTGATCTTAACTCCACAAAAGGTCAATGACATAACATCTACCCATGGAAACCAATCATGTACAAACCAAGTACCTAAAAATGTGTTCTCCTACTTTTTATCGATCCACTGACAAACATTTTTCCACCTTTCAATGTTCAAAGCTGGTTTATGTAACTCGGATCCTGGCAGTCTTTTCAGCACCAATGGCTACAGGGCATGTACAATGTACTGCCGGCCGCCTTTAACTCTGCCTTGATATCTCTGTTAACTAGTAATTATAATGTGTGACTTGCTCTTCTTTTCATTACTGTTGGCGCTGAACTTGAATGCTGACCTCTTGTTTCAACTAATCTTTTCATCTGAAGTACACTTCACTCCTCTAATTCAATGGATAACCTAACGCATTTCACTTTCAGGATAAATGAGTGTCCAGTGGGAAAAAGTAAATGCCTTCCAATTATTTGCAAAAAAAACAGTACTTCAGCTCTTGTGAAGGGTTTTGACATGGGATTCAGAAGACTATTTTATTCTGCTGTACAGCTTCAGTAGGTAAAACATAAGCGCTATATATATCATACAAAAGGGTGGCCCTTAAAGGAGTATTTGTGTGTCACAAAAAGTTATTCTCTGTACATGTGATAGAAGATAATACGCTAATGGGTGGCAGGACCCACAGAGTGGGGAGTCCATAGTACCCCAAAATAAATAGAGTAGCTGTTTGCACATGCTTCCTGCTACACTATTAATAATCTATGGCACTTATGGAGATTACCATCTCAGTACTCGCCAACTTCCATCAGCGAACAGACGGCGAATGGAGCGGCAATGTGAATGCACAACCTCCCATTCCATTCATTTTGGATACAACGGATCCCTGCTCTCTTGCTCTGTGAATGTCCTATGCCAAGGACCCCCATCGTTCAGCAAGTTGTGACTGGAATACCCTCCGAGACGTGTCCTTAGGTTACGTCTGGTTTTACTGTACTACTGCTCCATTCAGTCATGTAGATTACTGCACATAGAAAGGATATATAGGAGTAGCTATAACAGCAGAAACAGAACACAGCACGTCATCCAAGTCCGAGCCTCCATTATTATCTTCCATTACTAAAAAGGTAATAACAAAGGTCTAACAGCTACATAGATTCTGTTACATTTGGCCTCTTTTTGAACCACTTCTGTTAGGAAAAAGGAAAAATATCGCCGAAATATTCTGCTGAAATTTCCCCTTATAGGGGGACATTCATCACGTCCCTGCCCCTCCAGTGGCACCTAATATTTCAGAAGGCCATGGGCTCCTAATATATCCAGACGGAGGCTTGCGCTGGCATACAATTCTATACCAGCCAAGCCTGGCACACAATAAACACTTAACATTCAGTAATCAAAGTTTGCAGGCACAGGTCGGAAACACTCCATGCTGGGCTACGTTACCACCGTCTGTGCCCCATTTATGCCCACTTGGAGTTGACATAAAAGAATAACAATTATTGTATATACTTGAGTATAAGCCTATTTTTTCAATTCGCTGTGTTGAAAAAGCCCCACTCAGCCCCATACACTTGAGTGTATAAAAAAAATAGACCTAGTACTTACCCCTCTGGCACTCACCTCGGCTTCCCCTTTACCCGCAGCCAGTCTTCGGCATTCTGCATGGGCACACACTATGCCTCAGCAGTGTAACGGCCTCTAGACGTCATAGTGTGCACGCAGGCAGAGCGCCTGTCTGTGCTGCTGGGAACCCGGACGTGAGCACCAGAGGCAAACTACATTTATTTTTTTTAATGGGGTTTGGCTGGACATTTTAGTAATTGGGGAGGCTGCTGTGGACCTTCATTAGGAGGGAGCTCTGCTGGACATTTCGTTACAGAGAGGAGACCACTGGACATTTTATTAGAGAGCAGCGGCTCAATTTTCCACCTTAGGCTAATACGCGAGTCAATAAGTTTTCCCAGTTTTTGTGTTAAAATTGGGTGCCTCGGTTTATACTTGAGTATATATGGTAATAGCAGTTCACTAGTAATTGTGATTATTTCTGGGCTTGTACACCAGAAAACTGGCATACAAGTCCTGAACCCCCCCCCCCCCAAATAATGAAAGCCTAACAGAAGTATTGCAGATGGACACTAATGGAAGCCAATAAAAGTCCACTGAAATCCATGGACTAACAAAAGACTTCTGGATTCGTTCTAGTGACAAAACAGCAGCCTGAACACAGGTGTGAATCAGGCCCAAATAATAGAGAACATAAATTAGTCTTACTGTCTAACAACATCTGGATTGCATAGAAATACTAGTTAATTCTTGATCCGGTCACCTCCATCTCTGCAGCCTAATGGAAAGAGATGTCCATATCATGACAGGTTTAGGAAAGCCCTAGTTATCTTATCATACAATTTGGACTAACAATTATTTTCATCATTCTACTTGTAAGGTCACAGAGGACACTTCATGAAATTACTTTCCAACTAAAAGCGCTGTTATCAAAGAGGTTTATTGCTTTTGTGCGAAATCGGCACAAATTTGTTGGGAATATTCCTTCCTCTGCTACAAAAGATTAAATCTGTAGCTTCTGGATAAGATATTATTCACATCAGCTGTGTGGCCTAAAAAAAAAAAAGACACAAAATTGGGGAGAGGGGATAAACTAACTTTGTGTCAATTTTTAACTTCCCAAAATAAGTAGAAAAGTTGTCAAGCTTTAGCAGGGAGGGTGTGGTCTACCGTAGACCGACAGATAGAAATCGGCCAAAACTTGTGTCATGAATCGGCAGTGGTGTGAGAACAGCCAACGATGCTCCAAATTTATTAAGATGCATCTCATTTCAACTATGAGATATCATATTTAACTATAGAAAAGACTGGTAAATGCAATTGGAAATCAATACCACAATTCCCTGTGCTGACATGAGCCCCCAGTTCTTCCCCATATCTCCATGACTTTTTGCATTAGAAGACAATGTAGAGGACACATTTTTTCTGTCCACCCTGCTGTTGGCTACATAGAAACGCATCACAAAAATACTGTATTTTAGAAATCCCCGGAGCTGAAGTGTTAACAATGCAATGTAGAAGATTGATTTGAATGCAAATGGAAGAGGTATCTGCACTGACAGCCCTGAGAAATCTGTGTAATGCTCTTTTTTCCCAGCTATTTGTGTTTGAACGAGCAGCGACGTGTTTTGCACAGATGGAATGTCCTCCCCGCTCGCTCTCAGATCTACATCAGTGCAGAGGGAGACAGAGTTTAGATACCAGACGCTGGGAAGAGAACACAAAAGATAGGGCAAGGCGTGCAAAAAACTAAATGAGATGGTGGAGGGAAAATACAAAAAGTTATGTAAAAATGCTGGAGCCAAGAAGTGAAATCTAGGAGTCTCCTATGAGTATTTGCAAATGTGAGTACAGGTGGTCCCCTACTTAAGAACACCCAACTTACATATGACCCCAACTTACAAACGGACCACTGGATGTGGGTAATTTACTGTACTTTAGCCCCAGGCTACAATGATCAGCTATAACAGATATCACATGTGTCTGTAATGAAGCTTTATTGTTAATCCTGGTTCCTATGACAATCCAACATTTTTAAAATCCAATTGTCACAGAGACCAAAATTTGTCTGGAGCTACAATTATAAAGTATAAAGTTCAGACTTACATACAAATTCAACTTAAGAACAAACCTACAGAACCTATCTTCTATGTAACCCGGGGACTGCCTGTACTAAGATGCCAGGGGAACATCTACAGTTTTTCAGACCTCATATGTAAAGCCTTAGGATGGATTGAGATTAGCCTCATGTGTGGGAGTCTTAGATTCATTGGAGTACACCACCTTTACTAAGGTTTATAATTTGCTAGCAGCAACTGCATTGTGTTTTCCATGATATCTTCAATATATCTGTCCATTATGCCATTTCCAAAATATTCCCAGTTTAATCCATATGCTAATGCAGCAGTTGGTACACCAAGATGTCCTCATCACCCAGATCACTTCTATTCCCACCTACAGTAAAATCACTTCCCTCTTCATCCAATGTCAACACAAGACAAATCTCCTGCTTACATTAAATAGAAGTAAGTGTTCCAGGCAGGGATAGCAGCGCTATGGGTGCTGAGGACACGCCGCAGGTGCGCCAACTGTCTCATTAGCATATAGATTAAAATGGGAATTTCTCAAAATCGGCAAAATGAAATAGGCGTTTTTGAAATCATAGGGCATTTCTCTAAAACATGTTGCCAGTGGAATGTAGTGGTTGGATAAGTTGTAGATCCCCTTTAATGGTATAATTAAAAAGGGTCTCCAGCATTTATCAACACAATAGTAAAATTGGTGTTCAACCCCTACAAATGAGGTCTAGGTTTTGCACTCCCTTGTAAGTTTATAGAATTCAAACTTTGTTAGTTATTTCTTCATGGCCACTTCTGATGAGCACATATGATAAGGTCGGAGTGTTGGCTCAATGATGAGAAACGTATGCTCAGTGTATGTGAAGGAGTCTTTGTATTGAGTTCTACCTTGCCTTATTTCAATAGGAGAGTGGATAGATGACCAGCTATAGAAAAAAGTATGCATTAGTTTGTTGGCTCTCTCCAACCTGGGAATCCTAAAGGTCAAAAGCAATGCCAAAAAATGGACATTGAAAAAAATTGAATTACTTTTCAGTGGACTGATAGAGGTTCAAACACTGGGAACTCTCTAGAACCAAGGAAGGGTGGCCATTGGCGGTTCTTGGTGAAAGAGGGGCCTACTACTGCCTGACAAATCTGAATTTTGACAAAAAAATACGAAATGCATTTCCTGGACAAAAATTACCAAAGATTGAGCATCTATTAGACCAAAAACGATCAAATGATAAGACCAAAGAGGCAAAATTTTAAGGAATCTATTAGACTAAAATCATCAGTTATGATGACCATGTTCATTGTAGGCCTTGTGCGTAGACAACAGAGCTATCGGATTATAGTATCAGAAGTCAAAGTTAACCACTAATGCATTTGGTGACCTCCTCAACACTCACTTTAATATATGACTATTCTCAACAATTCAATGCCACTTAAGTGGCCTGAACTCTTCCCCACAGTCTGACACTAGATTAGAGGCCACCAGATTGGAAATTCCCACCCGTGCTCTTCCCCGAGTGCCAGCTTTCTGCTCGCTAGTCCCTCATATTTATAGATCGAACACTTAGACCTTCATTTCATTACAAAAAGCGCTGAGGAATTATAGAACCACCAATAATTAGCTGCTCCCAAGATCCATAAATATGACCCATAACTCAGCCCTCGGCTTTCCTATTATATCACAAATTGCATTTCAAATTGATTTCCATGACCTCATCCACCAGTCTACAGCTCCCTGCCATGCAGACACCATTAGCTCACACTGAAAGACTTCAAAAGCCATTCTGCTCGCCTTTCATCGCTCCATTCTTCAAGAAAACCTCCCAGACAGTTCTCAAAATACAGAATAATTGTCATAAAAAGGGTTTGAAATAGGAGTGAAGGGGAAGCAGCTCTGCAGCCTGCAGGCAGGTTACACGTGAACAGACAGGGACATGAAAGTGTCAGCACTAGCATAGGTGTATAAAGCTGGTAGGGACTAGAACTGGTACCAGTCACATATACAGGGTGTAACCCAAAAGGCAACAATGCATACGCCATATTAATATAAGCTCTCTGGACACGGTGAGGTGTAGAAATAATGGTAAACATGCAGCCATGTCTCCTTGTTCTGAGGTAATTTTATTCACAGTATTAATATGGAGGAAAAACTCTATTTACTTATAAATACCAGCACTTTGATCTGGCAGAGAAATGCCAAGACAGGATAAAACTATGTAGTAGGCCGGTGTAGATGTTAACAAGGTGTTAAAGGGGTTGGCCACTTTACCTCATGTATTTGTAATGTGTGTGTAAGTGTGTGGGGCAGAATATTAGGTAGTTTACCAATATACATCTATTAATAGTTCTGCTCCGCTTTCTTGATATGTAAAGTGAAGCCTCCTGTCTTTTACTTCATCAGCCAGACATTCCTGTCCATAAAATGGCTGCAGATGGAGGGTCATGTGATCTCCATCTGCGGCCATTTTATGGACAGGAATGGCAGTGCGTGTGAAGTCTGCTCACACGCCAATGACAGGAGGAATGATTGCCCTAGTCACAGTGTTGGGCAGTAACAGGACCTGCTCAGAGTTGTGTGCCTCGGGGAGTTGATACACATGGTCGTGGAAACTACAGGGGTGTGTAAGATCCTATAGAAATGTTGGGAGTAGTATGATAGGAGTTGAAACAATGGCTAGCACACGTTCCCAGACAACGTTTCAGTGCATGAGGCCTTTCTCACAACATTGTGTGGCCAATGCAACTCTCTAGGATTTTTTCCACGTGCCGTTGTAGCATGGCAGCCGCTGTAAGAACCTCTACCCTTACAAATATGCTTCTCCTCACATATTGTGAGAGAAGGGTTGTCTCATGAAAGTAACACCCTTTCCATATTACAGACGGTCCCCTACTTAAGGACACCCGACTTACATACGACCTCTAGTTACAGACAGATTCCTCTGCCTACTGTGACCTCTGGTGAAGCTCTCTGGATGCTTTACTATAGTCCCAGACTGCAATAATCAGCTGTAAGGTGTCTGTATTGAAGATTTATTGATAATCCTTGGTCCCATTACAGCAAAAAATGTTGAAACTCCAATTGTCACTGGGGCAAATAAAAAAAAATTGTCTAGAACGTCAATTATAAAATATACAGTTTCGACTTGCATACAAATTCAACTTAAGAACAAACCTCCAGACCCTATCTTGTATGTAACCCGAGGACTGCCTGTATTGTGACCACTGCTAGGTATCAATTGCTATGAAACTAGTTATTGTTGGACCCAGACCAATCATATATTACATGAGACACGGGAAACTTACGCTTTTGCTAACTTACACTTACTTTAGACTATGGGGAGGGGGGTCTGATGTCTGGGACCACAACAGTTTTGAATGAAAAGCCTGCATAGTCAGAGGAAACCTGTCATCAGACCTAATAAACCCCACCCAGTATGTTGTAAAGCAGATTACCACATTCTAGATCATGTTTCCATCATGGTCCAGTGTGGAGGAATCAGCCTGAAAATCACTTGAAGCGAGATGTAAATTGGTTCCATAAACTCATAGAGGCAGAGAGTTTAGCACTGAAGTCAGGCTGGCAGGCTATATACTACAGGTGCACATGAAATATAATTCACTCCAGCACAGAGAAATCTTTAGTTCCAAATTTCTTTATTTTTGAATCCAAGATCATAAAACGCAGTCCCATCCTCAATAAAACACCACCGTATATCTAAGAGTGGGTAACCAGCCTACGCGTTTCAGGTGTAATGCACACCCTTAATCATGACATTATATACTACAGGGGCTGGCAGGCAGGCTATAGACTGGGGGGCTGGCTGGCTATATACTGCAGGGGCTGGTAGGCTATATACTGGGGGGGATGGGCTGGCTATATACTTCAGAGACTTGAAGGCTATATACTGGGGGGAGGGGCTGGCAGGCTATATACTGGGGGGTAGGGGCTGGCAAGCTATATACTGGGGGAGAAGGGTACTGGCTAGTTATATAAGGGGGTTAGGGGGCTGGTCAGCTTTATACTGGCTGGAGGCTGTGACCAATGTATTTCCCACCCTAGGCTTATACTCGAGTGAATAGGTTTTCCCTTTGTGTTAAAATTAGGTACCTCGGCTTATACTCAAGTATATACGGTAGATAAATGATAGAAATGATAGAAGATTGATTGATAGATGGATAGACAATAGGATACAGAAGATACATACATGAATAGATGTACAAAAAGCTAGGTAGATAAATGGTTAGATTGACACACATATAGATATGAAATAGACACACTATAGAGAGATAGAGAGATATAACTAGACAGATAGATGATAGTTATATAGAAAGAAGATAAATGATAAGCATCTGCACCCAGGCATTCAACCAAGGGGTATTAAAAGAGCAATACATCATCTGCCCACAAATGTCCACATGCAGGTGGGGCCCTTTAACACAGGAGCCCTGGGTAAATGCCCAGTTTGCCATCCCCTTAATGCCAGCCTGGATGCTGGTTGTGGCGTATTAGGTAAGTTTTTGATGACAGGTTGTCTTTAATGGCAGCATTAAAGGTTTTTTTCCACAGCAGTGATCCTGACTGTGATTATTCAAGGATTACAAAATGGAACTGAATCTAGATATTCATGCTTTGGTGTATCTTCATTATCATGTAAAATGGCCAGATGCATGAAATATCAAAGAATAGTTCCATGTGAATTACTCCATGACCTGTGACCCACCTCTCCATACAAATGATGCACATTTCCACTGATATAAGGATCCATCCCTTATTGTATTACCTCCCCCACTCCATTGTATAATGTGTGACTATAATATATGCTTGCTGTTTAGACTGCAGAAATATTGATGAGGGAGTTGCTTGTGCGGCAGATGCCCCCAAGGGCGACTGTCACTAAATAAATAATGCAAGGGATAGCTCAGTCTTACTTGTGTATGTTCCCAAACATTAATACGGGGATATGTTCTAATTATAATCCCACTATTCCGCTGATACATATCTTTGTATCCACAGGTGACAATGATGCATTGTTTATAGAAGGTTACATCACACAAATGGCATATGCCATGCACCTGATCATCAAAGCAGGCTGGGGATCTATCTCAGGACATGTGTATTCTATCATTGACTCGATGTGTTGGGAAAACCTGTCCACATTCCCCAGATAAAATCTGAGTGTCTGTCCAAACATACGTCTCAAAGGCATGCAACCTTATTAAGGAAGCATCTGATAGCAGCACGTTACGCTGGAGGATCACATGAGGCTTATGGTCCCCATTCCAGCGCCCGATTCACATCCACTTTACCGCACCATTAGTGACCTTTATCGCACAAAACACATGTGATCTCATATATTATTCATAAAATGTTGCCTATTACACAATATTCCCTCCGAGACTGCAATGAGGCTTTTATCTCCAGGCCAAACGAGAAAACGTACACAATGTGTAGATATTTTGAGGACCTACCAACCACATATGTGCCAGCTTGAGTAAAAAGAATGTCAAAAAATCAGACATTAACCCCTTTATTCTTGGCGATTGATAAATGGCTTGCTTCAGGGCATGGACAATAATAAAGTGCACATAGCGAAGAAACAAGCAGTGGCACTCACTGGTCGGATGAAAAATAAGTGGACTTTATTGTTCCATGTGGCAGTGCGGGGACGGGCCGTTTCACACAACTATGCACTTTCTGACCAGTCATAGGCTTGAGAAAGCGCATAGTTGCGCGGAACGGCCCGTCGGCTGCTGTGGTTGGCGTCCTCCCTGCACTGCCACATGGAACAATAAAATCCACTTATTTTTTCATCCGACCGGTGAGTGCCACTGCTTGTTTCGTCGCTATGTGCATTTGCATCTTCCTTTTTAAAGCTGAGCACCACCGAGGATCTATACATATTGATCAGTCTTTGCTGTTTTGCCCCTTGATGCCTTCTACTTGTGGATCCGTTGGCATAAATATACAGGCCACAGTAACTTTGTCACCAGCATTTACCCCTGGTATGGGTGTCGGAAGTGACGTGCCTGCATATTCCATACCCTAAAAGTGACTCATCTCAGGCAAAACATGATTCTACTCACCCTATTTGCATATGACACCCTGCCTAAGGGGGTAAATTCTAGTGACAGGTTCCCTTTAACCTCATCCCATATTATCATTCCAAGGCCATGTCTTGAGCCTCATACAACCTGTATTGTAGTGTCTTCGTAAGGCTATGTTCATACCTTCAGTACTACACAACTAAATAAAAATTCATGTTGGTTAATGAGTACGTTGTAGAACGCTGCCCCTTTAATGACAAAGGGGCGTATAACAAATACATCCATGGAAGAAATCTGTGTCTTAGCCTTACTTTATAAGCCATAGGCATGTGAACATACCCTTGGCAAAATAGTAGTGCCAGTAGTAAAATAACATCAACATCTGCAAAGAGTTTGTATGTTCTCTCCGTGTTTGCATGGGTTTCCTGGTTTCCTCCTAGTCCTCCGGTTTCCTCCCACACTCCAAAACACACTGGTAGGTTGATTAGATTGAGAGCCCCATTGGGAACAGGGACTGATTTGGCAAGTTCTGTGCAGCGCTGCGTAATCTGTGTCTGCGCTATATAAATAAAGGAAGAACTATTATTCATTAACATGAGATGTACCATGCACAAATAATATGGATACAGGGATATGGAGCCAACAAGTTAAATATTGCATATTAAATTGCTGAAATGAAAGCGATGCCAACATGTAGCTCCGTCAGGAACAATGCCCATTACAATGTGCCAGTCAGAAGTACACATGTAACTGTCCCAGAGACCAAGCCCTTGTAATACACCAACACATATGTATAATAATATAAAAACTGTCATTAAAAAATAGATTTTCAAAAGATTTGGTTCAGGCCAGAATCAATTCAGTCCGCACTGATGTTTCCATTACCTATAGTCCTTGAAATGGTTATCTAACCTCCTCTAGTCCTATAAAACACAGATAATTTACAAAAAAACTCAAAATGTATTTCCTTTTCCCTTACCCCCTCCCCCCCATAGTTAGCTGCCATTTTGAAAGATTTCTCTGAAGCTTTTCAGATTCTGTGACTAAAAAAATGTCAGATTCATACCAAATCTATGAACCAACCAATGGATTTGCTCATCTATACTGCAGCACTTCTGAACTTCCATAACTATTAAAAAAAAAAAAAAGATCTGTATTAATAACATTTTTAAAAAAAAGCGTGAAAGCACTGAAGGGACGTCTTCACCTTTATTGTTCCCACTCCGATGGCGGCTCCTCTATAGATACTTTTGTGGGGGTATTTCCAGAGGCTATAAAGCGTGTGCGCCCTTCACAATGCATTTGCCAGACAAGCAGGTGCGCACCCTTCAGAGCGGGCAGATTTTTGGGGTAATTATTAACCCTTTTTTTGTAGTTATTCCAGTCACAGCGCCTTCAGATGAAGTCAGTCTTCAGCCATAGGCAATATAGTCATTTCTTTGAGATACCATTAATGTGACAATATTTTATTATTCAGTATCTAAGACAAAATGAGGGGCTTATTGGGTTTCGCCCTCAGGAAGCCGTCTGGTTAGGCTTGCCCTGTCACCATTCTGTTCCCTTTCTCTTCAAGGGGCTAAAAATTCACAAGAATCAATTCCTCAGAGGCCTGTGTTGTCCGACATTCAGTACTTGTGTCTTTCTACCGCTAATACCTCTTCCTTTTGAGTTTCCACCCGGCATTGTTACTTTTTGTGTCTGCTCACTAGTACAATAGCTGACAGGTCCCTTTGTTTCCTGGTGGCTTAGCGCCATTAATCTTACATTCTGCTCCAGGGGTGAATAGACCAGTTAAAGGCTTTCTATGAAATACCTGATCCAGTGCACATCAGCACTAGATGTCCTGGGAAGAAAAGAATTGGCATATGTTATGTTTCATGTGAGATAATGAGACAGGGTCTGAGGTAACATCAAGTCTCTTGGGTCTTGCTTTTGAATCCCAGGGGAACATCAAGGCCTTCTACTCAGTACATTGCCATCCTCATCCATACGGCTTCTGTCAGGCAACCCATAAATGCTGTCATGAAGTATGCTGCTGTTCACATTTTGGGCCTAGGTTTGGAAATTCTCTTTTGATGGAACGTTGTGGGTTATATGTCACCATAGTCTTGTGGTGAAAACTTAGGGTGCGGTCCAACGTAACGCTAGTGCTGTGGTTACAAACGCAGCACAAAGGTACGGGGGCAGGCCTTGGCCTGATCGCATGTGTTGCTATGAAAACACAAGTGATCGGTAATCAGGGCCCGTTGTCTTGCATCGTTTAAATGCAGTATGGGGAAAAAAAATTTGCCAGTGAAGTCATAATAATTAATAATAATAATTCCTTTATTTATATAGCACAAACAGATTACACAGCACTGCCCAGATATTGCCAAATCAGTCCCTGTCCCCAATGAGACTCACAATCTAATCAACCTACTAGTATGTTTTGGTTGTGGGAGGAAACTGTAGGACCTGGAGGAAACCCACGCAAACACGGACAGAATATACAAACTCTTTGCAGATGTTGACCCTGGGACTTTAATCCAGGTCCCCAGCACTGCAAGGCTGCAATGCTAACCACTAAGCCATTGCTAAAAGGGCATTTTTTGGGCATATGCTTAGTTCACAGGACACATCGGAGATATGTATCAGGTCATACTCCTGTCAAAACTGAGCATAGAGTGAGTATCTTGTTTTATCTCATCAATATGATCAGTCATCCTATGATCAGTCATCATTATGAGTCAGTAAGTAGCCGCAGTCACTTGGTATTTTAGACCAGATACAAGATGACCGCTCGATGTTATAAAGTGTGGTAACATCATTGTACAGATGACATTCATTTCCAATGTCCCTCACATCTCTATCAGAGCTGAGTAGCTGCAAAGGAAATTGAGGCAGGAATAGGACCTGCTCTATATTTTGCAGTGTGGCCACCCGGCTCAATCATGGTGCATTGTGACGCAGTGTGCTCACCGCACCGCGAGTAATAGATGTCAATGGTGGCTAGTTCACGACCATCATTAACATGTACATGAGGCCTACGACATGTCACCTCTCTTGTACTACCCATATAACTTATGACTATAGGTTATGCCGATCCTCTATTATTCCTCTTAAAATGTAAAAATTGGGCGTTTCCATTCTCCCTCACCAAAACTGGATACACCCAGTAAACATATTAAAGAGGGCCTGTCACCCTCAAAAACGGAACTAAAGTAAGCAACTTTGAGAGCGGTCCGGCGTTTGTAGTGCACAGCGCAACAATGTTTGTTAGTGATATCGGAAGTTTCTGATTACGCTAGTAGTCTAACTCTGCTGCATCTCTTTCAGCACTAGGAGCTGCTTACTTTAGTAACAGCTCCTAGTGCCGTTTTGGAGGGCGACAGGTCCTCTTTAAATGTATATTATGGATTAATATATACATGTACAAGGAACAAGAGAGGATCGATGTCTCATATTGTTATATTAATACTTTTTTTTTTACGTGGAGGACATAATAAACTACAATCACTTACATCATCTGGTCCCTTCTGTGAGGAAACATAGATACGGGTAATAAACCTCATATGTGTTTGTCTGGTTATAACATGACAACTGGAAGGCAGATAGAAGAATCTATAGACAGTAGCGCACTATTTCCATCTTATCAGCTTTATGATAATAGCCATTCTTCCCAAAGTTGTGTTTGGTCCAGATGCTATCCACGGGATGTCAGTGCTGGATATATCCCAAGAGCCATTTACAGTATATAATGTATATCCATCTAGATAATGTAAGGCAGTTCAGATTAGAGGAAAGAAATATTCCATAGCTCCTTAATAGATATTGCTGGCACAGAGGTACAATGGACTCTTTCTTAAAGACATAGCACCTTATTCAATGATAATGTGGATATCTGTGAATATTTTTGTGCCGTGGCTCTGTTATTCCTCCTAGAAATCTGCAACTACATTGACTACTGGGTGTTGTTAGAAGAGTTTAATTATAGTTATACGGTTCTTAGATAAGAGTAATGGTCTTCAGTCTTAATAATTCAGAAATACTTGCTGCAGTTCTAGGAAAACCCTTCCGGGAACTACTCTTCAGTTTCTGGATCCCATTGACATAAAACGCACGGATGTTATACAGATATGTGTAGCAATGTACAGATGTTTAGACCAAGGTCATTGCTTATGACTTAGGGTTCACATACCAGGGATATAAAATCTCCGACAAGTCTGTGCTTGGATTTTACTTTGGGATGTTTATCCACATTGTGGTTGGATGGAATAAAACATGGGGCTTCCTAAACATAGAAGCCGCATCTGTGCCCTCTGTTTACTAACACAGCTTAGTTCACTGCCGCTGTGGAGAACAACACGGCTGGACGAGTCTATATTGTAAGTTACTGGGTTACGGGATTATAATGATCCGCAGTGTCATGGATAAAATGGAAAATGTGGATAATGTTGACAGTAATGGAAAAGAAGCAGCGAGCGCTATTTGTCATTCATTTTAATAAAATCCTCTGCGCAAATATCTGCTTATTATGGAAATTCCAAATTCATGATTCGTGAATGTTCACTTAATCGCATGGACAACTTGTCTGGGTGTACAGAAACCCCAGCTCGTGTACATGGGATGTTTTAACCCTCACAGCCAGAAACTGGCTTCTATATGCGAGATAGAAATAAGCCACAAAACAAACAGTATACTGAATTACCGACTGACCACACTGTCCTAGCATCATACGGATATATGATCAAGGAGTTCCTTCTTCCCTGCTGTAATCATGATCACAGTTTGGAGCTATTGTATTGCAGGAAAGCAGGGACTCCTTGTATCATATATCACTATGATGCTCGGAGTCTGGTTCTCTCCACTGTGGTCAATCCCGTGAAATCCGCCACTGCAGGGGGTGCTTGCCTTAGATGCATGGCAGATACTCAATCCCTAGAGTGTGAAAACCTGGGCGGTGGAGTCCACAAATATATTAAATGTCCTTAAATGTCAGTTCTATTCCTGGTCTATGGTTGTCTGCCAGAGGTGAATAACATTTATTGTTCCAAGGGCCACATTGTCATACTGCTCAACTTTAAGGCACTGCACCAGTAAGCAGCACCCTAGATGCACCAATGCATAGCTAAAATATTACATTTAGAAAATGTCCCCACAGAAATGAAATACCACAGTACAGCAATAAATAGAAGATTCAGAGCAGACAATAATCGTGCAGAGCAGATAATAACACTGGAGACCATACAACTACTAATACTGGTGACTCCCAGATGCGGCGCCATCTGGACCCAGAGCAGGAAAAGATCCAGGATCAGTACAGCACAGCTGACAAGTACTTACCACTCCTGGGTCCTCTCCTGAGGCTGCTCTGGGTTCTGACACCAGTGGATATACAAAGTGCAGACACTGAGAAGGGCAAAAGGAGACGACCAGGAGCAGTGAAGACTTCTCACCTCTACTCACCACTACCTGGACTACATCAGTTATGCAAGCACTCGCTGAATGTCAGCAGGGTCAGCAACTTGAGGCTTGTCGGGCCTCATGTGGCCTGTCAGACACAGTTGTGCGTCCTCTTTCAAGATTTTAGTTGAGATAAATGTGTGCTGCACTTTATGTACATCCTAAGTAGTGAAACTTCTCCACTACAGATCGGAGAGATAGGCACTGGAAAGGAATGCCCACACTCACCGTGGCACTGCTAGAGTGACCAGGAAACCAGGGCTGTGTAGTTGGAGGAAATTGTGGCAGGCCACCAAACAGAAGAAAAAGAGAAATCCTCTGCCATGATCTAATGCAACTAACGAAAGGTCCATGTGTGGGCCGATGCATGCTGTATGGGCAAGGCTCCATTAAACTGACACCAGTTTTTGCCCAAAATACTGGCAGAGGGCTTCAACTTTCTTCCACTTAGGAAACATAAAAGGGGTTGGCCACTCTTTACATAGATTTCCCATGGGCCTTTACTGCCTTAATAATAATCTCAGAATATTCATCAAGTGATTCAGCATTCCTGCTACTTACTATAGTGCTGTCTGCAAACTCTCAGTGGATCTTTGTTTACATGTCTGAGCACTGATAAATAAGAGGGGCTTCTGAGAGAGAGACATAGTGGGTGACGCCAATAGGATTGACTAAAGCCGTGAGGAATAGGATGTTGTGTATACATAGAAAGGGAAGCATGGTAAAACAAGGAAAGGATAAAGCTCTAAAAGGAAGGTACATGGACATATACATGCAGAGACATGTCTAATGGAACATCCCAATGTATCCTCTGTCATAAATACGTGATGGATGCAGTTCCCACCTTTGGGGTCGAATGACCCTCTTCACACAACCAGGCTGAATGGTGAGTTTGATGCTCATGCGTGGCCACTTTCTAAGCAAGTATATGAAAGCACTGAAAATAGCTGACCAAATAGACTTGGTTTTAACCAAAATCCAGAATAGCTCTATGTTCTTTATTTATACCCATGTTGGGCTTAGACTATTACTATTGTATTCCATGAGGTAACAATCGCAGATCAGTATCCGATACCAGACTCAATGAGATCCTTCAGAGATAAATGTTGACTCCACTAGTAAAGGTCCTGATCCTTGCCTGCATTTACATATTGTTCTCAAAAATTCTCCCCATAACCAACCCTTTATTTTTTGTAACAACTTTTTCTATGTTATAAGACTGACTCAGAATGACAGTTCATATAACCATAGATCCAGAGGCTATGGAAGGGTCAGAGCCCCCTATACACCTTCTTCAGGTCTTGTATAGGTCTCGTCTTTGTCCTTTGATTCTTTATTCCAAATCCTTCAAGTCTCACCTCTTGTCTCCAATCCTCAGGCACTCTACAGCCAATGATTCACACATTCCCCTCTCCTGTACTCACTCCTCTGATAACCTCAGGGAGAAACCTCATACCCTTGATCACTTCCTCGATTACAGATTTATTTGCTTGTTTCATCTCTGTTTTCCCCTAAAGCTATATTTCTTCATAAATCAATCTGAAGCTACATCTTGTTTTTGGAAAAAAGTGTGATCAGGTTTACCGAACTCTCCATCCACATAGTAAAACCTTGGAAAAGAGCTCAAATTTCTCCCAAATCTGAATAATAAAGCATTGGGCAATCTGAGTGAGCTTAACCAACTCTCCCTTGTAAATGTCAGCTACTCTCAGGAGCAACACCTAAAGAGGAAAAGATTACCAGCAGCAGAAGCTTTGATCTCCAGCATTGCCATAACATATCATTGCCTGCTGCTGATCACCAGCCCTCCTGCTGTCACTATCATGCTGGAGGACTGCAAACTGGACAGCGAGGCTAAAGGAATATAGATGTGCAAGCTACTAAACCTGCACCAAATAATCCACATACAGGGTGCAGATCTTACGGTTATCTTAACTATATCATATTGACAAGGAAAGTCAAATGTACGGTGCCATAGTGTAAATTGCAAAGTATATTGAAATGGACATGTCTGCCAAGGGTTAACAATGTGGTGACTCAGTGGTTAGCATTATTGCCTTGCAGCGCTGGGGTCTTTGGGTCAAACCCAACCAAGGATAAATGTCTACATGGGATTTTTATGTTATTTTTTTATGATTATAAGGGTTTCTGTCCAGAGTGTTTCTACATTGTGATCCGGTTATAATGCTAGTCATTACATTCTCTATAGAACGCTAAGGTATATGCCAACAATACGGAAGCAATGAGGAAAAAGTGGTGGGGAAGTGGCACAAAGCCATGGAACTACTGCAATGCAAAATACTTCTACTAATCCTAGAACTCTAGTCTTTAGTATACGCCGAAATAGGAGAGCCAAGAGGTGAACTTCAACCCCCCATCCAGATTTGTCAGACAAACAAATTCATATCAATCAATATAACTAAAAGAACCTGTCCATAACCCGTCCCTTTAGATGTGGTATGGCTGATGCTACCTCACAGTAGGACCAGCTAGTACATCACACGCATAGCTGCAGGCCATTCATGGCAAACGGGGACACTGGGATGCCCCAGGATAAGAAGAAAGCAGAGACATCTATACATAGGATGAGGCATATCATCGCAGCGCTCCATTCACTGGAGCAATTGTAAAAAAATACACCATAATGACTGATGCAAACCGAAAAAATGTAAAAGGCGCTATTTTACAACTGAGTTTTCAAAACCATAAATCAGCCCTATAAATCATTCAAATGACCACGGACTCCTCATAAAGCTGACCTCTAGCTCATAACACTGTCTAGCAGCCATTTATAGGGTTCAGCACCATACACAAAGGCCACGTAACGTGCAGGAACATCCTTGTAACATGGTCATCACACATCACTTGGTGTCTAATCTGCCTCCACTTTCAGGCATCACAGAAAAGGTGTATCTATATCTTTACAACCTATATTCAGTGCTATAGCAAACCCTGGCCTGAGATCAACCTAATGCAGATACCAACATGTCTGAACAAGACCCAAGTCGTGGGTTAGCTTTCTACACACACCTGGAATGCTTGCAGAGAACTTAGAGAAGAGCTGTCAGGCTGGGTACACATCTTCATAGAGAACACACCTATAAAACGTCAATCAGGGGCACCGACTTAAAAAAAGTCAGTGAGAACTCTCCTGAGATGTCAGGCCGGGCATGCAGGTGAGATACTTCTGATAGCTCACCAAACATGTCAAGCTGCAGCATACTTGGAGGAGATATATGGCATGTCACCAAAGAATTTTATACCCTTGAGATATTGCTACAATGTATCACCCATGACAGGTATAGCAGCCAGATCACAAAGTAGACTAAATCTAGTCACCAAGTAGACAGGGGGTTTGTTACAATGTATCAGCTTCATGGGATCTTAGGAAGAACATTCCTACACAATATTCAATGATTAGACCCTGGACAAAGACATCATTAAGAGGCTCGAGGACTGTTCGGAGCTCTAGAGCAGTGGTTCTCAACCTGTGGGTCGGGACCCCAGCGGGGGTCGAATGACCAAAACCGGGGGTCACCTAAAGCCATCGGAGCCACAATTTTATTGTGGTTTTTACTGCGAGTTGCATTGTTTGGGGTCACTACAGCATGAGGAACTGTATTGCGGGGTCACAGCATTAGAAAGGTTGAGAACCACTGCTCTAGAGGATTAAACCATTACCCGGTCTATCAAGACAACGACCTGCAAAACCAATTTCCAGGGAATGATTGTGACCTGGAAGCAAGGACACTACTTCTACTGATGAGGCACTTACAGGAGAACAAGGGGAGAGGCCTCATCCAAAGTGCCCTCAATGTGATCCATTATGACCTAAAATTCATGGCTCAATCTTAGTCTCTCCTACTCATTATGGATGTGGCTGATCATACCGAGCCAGTACAGACAAGCGATGCCATGGTATGGGGTGGAGATACACATATTGAACCTCATCTTCTGGTCTTCTACAATACAGTACAAGTCCAATGTAACCCTTTGCAGCGGTTGTCCCCATCCTGCTAGAATAATCATACATGGGAATTTAGGGGGCACCAGACTGTAGTTTCAGGACCATGAACCCCATTATATACCCCAGAGCAGCACTTACCTGATATCTCTGACTGAGGGACCCCGCTTAGGCTGTAGCCTTTGGCACTATACACCTGTCTCACTGCTTCACAGCTCTTGGCTTTGTTCCCCATCTCTCCAGCTGCCCAATGCACAAAGAAGACAATTCCAAGATGCCACCAGGAATACCTGCAGGGCCACTCCATGTCCCCAGCGGATGGGCTACTCAGAGCGCCCAAGCAAGAAACTTGTGGAAGTAGAAAATCTGGACCACAGGCAAAGGAAGCAACATGCACAGTTCAGCAGGAGAAAAGCCCTTGGGACGTGGAGGCAGCAGCTAGCAGCACATCATGTATGTGGCTGCCGAGCGTGCATGTGTCATAGGGGGCACAGGGGAGCCCCGGGATATGGAGATACAGCAGGGCATGTCCAGAGAGTGAGCAGGGAGGAGGGTGCTGAGCCCCGCGATGATGTGGGTGTAGTCCTCTATGGAGTAGTAATCCTAGAGCTGTAGTTCCCGGCCAGGACATCCAGTGATATCACATCACCTATGGGTGCAGGCTATAGAGCGGCAGCAGGGTCCTCCCCCATGGTGTCTCCCAGGCTGAGCTGATGCTGCCTCCAGTGCAGAGGATGGAGCTGCGCTCACTGCCCGATCCCTGCACACACTGAGGCTGCCGCGGAGCGCTGCACACAGCACATTGACCGGAGCAGCCAATCACCGGCGCCCGCACTCCCCGGCATGACCTCATGTCATGTGCGCGCTGATTGGGTGCGGGGCTGCAGGGCGAGAGCTGGGAGAGAAGGGTGTGAGAGCATGGAGCAGTATATAATGATTTATAGCAGTATATAATATATAGGAGCAGTGTATAATGTCACATATAATATAGGGGCAGCATATAATGTCATATATAATATAGGGGCAGTGTATAATGTCATATATAACTGACCACACTGTCCTAGCATCATACGGATATATGATCAGGAGAGTCATTCTTCCCTCCGGCTGTAATCATGATCACAGTTTGGAGCTATTGTATTGCAGGAAGCAGGGATCCTGTATCATATATCACTATGATGCTCGGAGTCCGGTTCTCTCCACTGTGGTCAATCCCGTGAAGCCGCCACTGCAGGGGGTGCTTTGCCTTAGAGCATGGCAGATACTCAGTCCCTAGAGTGTGAAAACCGGGGCGGTGGAGTCCACAAATATATAAATGTCCTTAAATGTCAGTTCTATTCCTGGTCTATGGTTGCTGCCAGAGGTGAATAACATTTATTGTTCCAAGGCCACATTGTCATATGCTCAACTTAAGGCACTGCACCAGTAAGGGTACCCATAGATGCACCAATGCATAGCTAAATATTACATTTAGCAAAAAATGTCCCCACAGAAATGAATACCCCAGTACAGCAATAAATAGAAGATTCAGAGCAGCAAGCAGAGAAATCACTGGAGACATACAAACTCATACTGGTGACTCCCAGATGCGGCGCCATCTGGACCCAGAGCAGGAAAAGAACCCAGGATCAGTACAGCACAGCTGACAAGTACTTACAATCCGGGTCCTCTCCTGAGTGTCTCTGGGTCTGACACCGGTGGATATACAAAGTGCAGGCCACTGAAAGGGCAAAGGAGACGACCAGGAGCATGAAGACTTCTCCCTCACTCACCACTACATGGCTAATCAGTTATGCAAGCACTCGCTGAATGTACAGCCAGGGTCAGCACTTGAGGCCTTGTCGGGCCCATGTGGCTGTCAGAACACAGTTGGTGCGCCTCTTTCAAGATTTTAGTTGAGATAATGTGTGCTGCACTTTATGTACATCCTAGTAGTGAAACTTCTCACTACAGATCGAGAGAGATAGGGCACTGGAAAGGAATGCCCACACTCACCGTGGCACTGCTAGAGTACCAGGAAACAGGGCTGTGTAGTTGGAGGAATTGTGGCAGGCCACCAAACAGAAAAAAAGAAAATCCTCGTGCCATGATCTAATGCAACTAACGAAAGTCCATGTGTGGGCCGATGCATGCTGTATGGGGCAAGGCTCCTTAATGACACCAACAGTTTTTGCCCAAAATACTGGCAGAGGGCTTCAACTTTCTTCCACTTAGGAAACTAAAAGGGGTTGGCCACTCTTTACAAGATTTCCAGGGCCTTTACTGCCGTTAATAATAATCTCAGAATATTCATCAAGTGATTCAGCATTCCTGGTACTTACATAGTGCTTGTCTGCAAACTCTCAGTGGATCTTTGTTTACATGTCTGAGCACTGATAAATAAGGGGGCTTCTGAGAGAGAGACATAGTGGGTGACGCCAATAGGATGACTAAAGCCGGAGGATAGATGTGTTTGTATACATAGAAAGGGAAGCATGGTAAAACAGGAAAGGATAAAGCTAAAAGGAAGATAATGGACATATCATGCGAGAAATGTCTAATGGAAACATCCCATGTCATCCTCTGTCAGAATACGTGATGGATGCAGTTCCCACCTTTGGGTCGAATGACCCTCTTCACACAACCAGGTGAATGGTGAGTTTGATGCTCATGCGTGGCCACTTTCTAAGCAAGTATATGAAGCACTGAATAGCGACCAAAGGACTGTTTAAAAAATCCAGAATAGCCTATGTTTTTTTTATACCCATGTGGGCTTAGGACTATACTATTGTTCCATGAGGGTGGTAACATCGCAGATCAGTATCCGATACCAGACTCAATGAGATCCTTCAGAGATAAATGTGACTCCACTAGTAAAGGTCCTGATCCTTGCCTGCATTTATATGTTCTCAAAATCTCCCCATAACCACCCTTTATTTTTGTAACAACTTTTCTATGTATAAGAATGACTCAGATGACAGTTCTATAACCATAGATCCGGAGGTATGGAAGGGTCAGAGCCCCCTATACACCTTCTTCAGGTCGTATAGGTCTGTTTGTCCTTGATTTTTATTCCAAATCCTTCAAGTCTCACCTCTTGTCTCCATCCTCAGGCACTCTACAGCCAGATTCACACATTCCCCTCTCCTGTACTCACTCCTCTGATAACCTCAGGGAGAAACTCATACCTTGACACTTCCTCGATACAGATTATTTGGCTGTTTCATCTCTGTTTTCCCCCTAAAGTATATGTTTCATAAATCAATCTGAAGCTAACATCTTGTTTTTTGGAAAAAGTGTGATCAGGTTTACCGAACTCTCCATCCACATAGTAAAAACCTTGGAAAAGAGCTCAAATTCCCCAAATCGAGAATAAAGCATGGGCGCAATTGAGTTGAGTTAACCAACTCTCCTTCGTAAAGTCAGCACTCTCAGAGCAACACCTAAAGAGGAAAAGATTACCAGCAGCAGAAGTGCTGATCTCCAGCATTGCCATAACATATCATTGCGCTGCTGATCACCAGCCCTCCTGCTGTCACTATCATGCTGGAGGACTGCAAACTGGACAGCGAGGCTAAAGGAATATAGATGTGCAAGCTACTAACAACCTGCACCCCAAATAATCCACTACAGGGTGCAGATATTACTGTTATCTTAACCTATATCATATTGACAAGGAAGTCAAATGTACGGTGCCATAGTGTAATTGACTATTGAATGGACATGTCTGCCAAGGTTAACAATGTGGTGACTCAGTGGTTACATTATGCCTTGCAGCGCTGGGTCTTTGGGTCAAACCCAACCAAGGAAATGTCTACATGGGATTTTCATGTTATTTTTTTATGATTATAAGGGTTTCTGTCCAGGTGTTTCTTACATTTGTGATCCGGTTATAATGCTAGTCATTACATTCTCTATAGAACTCTAAGGTATATGCCAACAATACGGAAGAATCGGAAAAAGTGGTGGGGAAGTGGCAACAAGCCATGGAACTACTGCAATGCAAAATACTTCTACTAATCCTAGAACTCTAGGTCTTTAGGATACACTGAAATAGGGAGCCAAGAGGTGAACTTCAACCCCCCCATCCAGATTTGTCAGACAACAAATTCAATCAATCATATAACTAAAGAACCTGTCCATAACCCGTCCCTTTAGATGTGGTATGGCTGATGTGCTACCTCACAGTAGGACCAGCTAGTACATCACCGCATAGCTGCAGGCCATTCATGGCAAACGGGGACACTGGGATGCCCCAGTGATAAGAAAAAAGCAGGACATCTATACATAGGATGAGGCAATCATCGCAGCGCTCCATTCACTGGAGCATTGGAAAAAAATAACCATAATGACTGATGCAAACCGAAAAAATGTAAAAGCCTATTTTACAACTGAGTTTTCAAACACATAAATCAGCCTATAAATCATTCAAATGACCACGGTCTCCTCATAAAGCTGACCTCTAGCTATAACACTGTCTAGCAGCCATTTTAGGGTTCAGCACCATACACAAAGGCCACGTAACGTGCAGGAACACCTTGTAACATGGTCATCACACATCACTTGGTGTCTAATCTGCCTCCACTTTCAGGCATCAAAGAAAGGTGTATCTATATCTTTACACCTATATTCAGTGCTATAGCAAACACTGGCCTGAGATCAACTATGCAGATATACCAACATGTCTGAACAGACCCAAGTCGTGGGTTAGCTTTCTACACACAACCTGGAATGCTTGCAGAGAACTTAGAGAAGAGCTTGTCAGGCTGGGTACACATTCATAAGAGAACACACCTATAAAACGTCAATCAGGGCACCGACTTAAAAAAATCAGTGAGAACTCTCCTGAGATGTCAGGCCGGGCATGCAGGTGAGATTATTCTGATAGCTCACCAAACATGTCAAGCTGCAGCATACTTGGGGAGATATATGGCATGTCCAAGAATTTATACCTTGAGATATTGTACATGTATCACCCATGACAGGTATAGCAGCCAGATCACAAAGTAGACTAAATCTAGTCACCAAGTAGACAGGGGTTTTTACAATGTATCAGCTTCATGGGATTCTTAGGAAGAACATTCCTACACAATATTCAATGATTAGACCCTGGCAAAGAACATCATTAAAGGCTCGAGGACTGTTCGGAGCTCTAGAGAGTGTCTCAACTTTGGACCACGGTCAAGACAACGATAGCCACAGCCCAATTAGGTTTTACTGCAGGATTTTTGGGTACTACAGCTGAGGAACTGATTGCGGGTACAGCATAGAAAGGTGGCCACGCTCTAGAGATTAACCATTACCCGGTCTATCAAGACAACGACTGCAAAACCAATTCCGGAATGATTGTGACCTGGAGCAAGGACACTACTTCTACGATGAGGACTTACAGGAGAACAAGGGGAGAGGCCTCATCCAAAGTGCCCTCAATGTGATCCATTAGACCTAAAATTCATGGCTCAATCTTAGTCTCTCCTACTCATTATGGATGTTGGCTGATCATACGAGCCAAGTACAGACAAGCGATGCCATGGTATGTGGAGATACACATATTGAACCTCATCTTCGGTCTTCTACTACAGTACAGTCCAATGTAACCTTTGTCAGCGGTTGTCCCCATATGCTAGAATATCATACATGGGATTTAGTGGGCACCGACTGTAGTTTCCGGACTGAACCCCATATATACCCCGAGCAGCACTTACCTGAATCTCTGACTGAGGACCCGCTTAGGCTGTAGCCTTTGGCACTATACACCTGTCTCACTGCTTCACAGCTCTTGGCTTTGTTCCCCATCTCTCCAGTGCCCAATGACAAAGAAGACAATTCCAGAGCCACAGGAATACCTGCAGGGCCACTCCATGTCCCCAGCGGATGGGCTACTCAGAGCGCCAGAAAGAAACTTGTGGAAGTAGAAAATCTGGACCACAGGCAAAGGAAGCAACATGCACAGTTCAGCAGGAGAAAAGCCCTTGGGACGTGGAGCAGCAGCTGCAGCAAATCATGTGTGTGGCTGCCGAGCGTGCATGTGTCATGGGGGCACAGGGGAGCCCCGGGATATGGAGATACAGCAGGGCATGTCCAGAGAGTGAGCAGGGAGGAGGGTGCTGAGCCCGCGATGATGTGGGTGTAGTCCTCTATGGAGTAGTAATCCTAGAGCTGTAGTCCCGGCCAGGACATCCAGTGATATCACATCACCTATGGGTGCAGGCTATAGAGCGCAGCAGGTCCTCCCCCATGGTGTCTCCCAGGCTGAGCTGATGCTGCCTCCAGTGCAGAGGATGGAGCTGCGCTCACTGCCCGATCCCTGCACACACTGAGCTGCCGCGGAAGCGCTGCACACAGCACATTGACCGAGCAGCCAATCACCGGCGCCCCGCACTCCCGGCATGACCTCATGTCATGTGCGCGCTGATTGGGTGCGGGGCTGCGGGCGAGAGCTGGGAGAGAAGGGTGTGAGAGATGGAGCAGTATATAATGATTATAGCAGTAGATAATATATAGGAGCAGTGTATAAGTCACATATAATATAGGGCAGGATAAATGTATCATATATAATATAGGGAGTGTATAATGTCATATATATATAGGGGCAGTGTATAATGTCAGATTACTAAGTAGCAGAAGTATATAAGGTCCTATATAATACAGGATGAATGTATGTATAAATGTCATATATAATATAGGAGCAGTATATAATGTCATAATATAATATAGGAAGCAGTGTATTTATAATGTCATATATATATAGGAGCAGTGTATGATGTCATATATAACATGGAGCACTGTATAATGTCAATATAATATAGGAGCGTTATATGTCAATCATATAATATAGGAGCAGTGTATGATGTCACATATAACATAGGAGCAGTGATATAATATATATATATATATAGGAGCAGTATATAATGTCATATATAATATTGGAGCAGTATATAATGTCATAATAATATAGGAGCAGTGATAATGTCATATACAATATAGGAGCAGCATATAATGTCATATATAATATAGGAGCACTGTATAATGTCATATATAATATAGGAGCAGTATATAACATGTATAATATAGGAGCAGTAATTAATGTCATATATAATATATGAGCAGTGTATAATGTCATATATAATATAGGAGCAGTGTATAATGTCATATATAATATAGGAGTAGTGTATAATGTCATATATAATATAGGAGCAGCATATAATGTCATATATAATATAGAGCATTGTATAATTGTCATATATAATATAGGAGCAGTATATAATGTCATATATAATATATGAGCACTGTATAATGTCATATATAATATAGGAGCAGTAATTAATGTCATATATAATATAGGAGCAGTAATTAATGTCATATATAATATAGGAGCAGTGTATAATGTAATATATAATGTAGGAGTAGTGTATAATGTCATATATAATATAGGAGCAGCATATAATGTCATATATAATATAGGAGCACTGTATAATGTCATATATAATATAGGAGCAGTATATAATGTAATATATAATATATGAGCACTGTATAATGTCATATATAATATAGGAGCAGTAATTAATGTCATATATAATATAGGAGCAGTGTATAATGTCATTTATAATATATGAGCACTGCATAATGTCATATATAATATAGGAGTAGTGTATAATGTCACATATAATATAGGAGCAGTGTATAATGTCACATATACTATAGGAAATGATAATGTCACATAGATCAAATTTATATCTTCTATGTACCTATCATATAATGTCTATAGTTCTATATTATCTACAAAAAAACAGCCGGTGAGGTGTGACATATAGTTAACGATTAGATAGAAAATGCTTTACTGTATCAAGAACAGGTAAAAACTATAACACCTGACTAAATAGAGCAAAACTGTGTAATATATTTAATGAGTTAAGCATCTTCTCTGTTCTTTCTTTTTTGCTCTTCTTGCTCCTGCAGGGAGTAGTGTATCTGAAATCCTGTTGAAGCTCCATTCACTTTAGACAGATAAGAAAGGTAATGGTATCTCTTTCTTTACTTATATACCTAAATGTCCCTTGATGATTCAGCTCGTGAGAAGAGACTATCCAGGGACTGGTGTAAGGTGTTAAGTCATTAGACACTTTATCATGTTCCTTTACTCTAGCTGTGAGTGGAGAAGAGGACAGAAAATTGATATACACAAACTGCTTAAACAAGGAAGAAAGGAGGAAAGAAGGACACAGGAAAACATTTCTGTAGATTTATTTATGCTATTTTGTTTTACAAGTTAATTGCCCTTTAGTATAATGTCATATATAATATAGGGGCAGTGTATAATGTCATATATAATATAGGGGCAGTGTATAATGTCATATATAATATAGGAGTAGTGTATAATGTCATATATAATATAGGAGCAGTGTATAATGTCATATATAATATAGGAGCAGCATATAATGTCATATATAATATAGGAGCAGTGTATAATGTCATATATAATATAGGAGCAGTATATAATGTCATATATAATATAGGGGCAGTGTATAATGTCATATATAATATAGGGGCAGTGTATAATGTCATATATAATATAGGAGCGCACATAATGACATAGATATCTAGGAGCACTGTCTATTAAGTGTCATTAGATAACTATAGGAGCAGTGTATGATGTCATATATAACATAGGAGCACTGTATAATGTCATATATAATATAGGAGCAGTATATAATGTCATATATAATATAGGAGCAGTGTATGATGTCATATATAACATAGGAGCAGTGTATAATATATATATATAATATAGGAGCAGTATATAATGTCATATATAATATAGGAGCAGCATATAATGTAAGTATATAATATAGTAAGGAGACTGTATAATGTCATATATAATATAGGAGCAGTATATAATGTAATATATAATATATGAGCACTGTATAATGTCATATATAATATAGGAGCAGTAATTAATGTCATATATAATATAGGAGCAGTGTATAATGTCATTTATAATATATGAGCACTGCATAATGTCATATATAATATAGGAGTAGTGTATAATGTCACATATAATATAGGAGCAGTGTATAATGTCACATATACTATAGGAACATGTATAATGTCACATAGATCAAATTTATATCTTCTATGTACCTATCATATAATGTCTATAGTTCTATATTATCTACAAAAAAACAGCCGGTGAGGTGTGCACATATAGTTAAACGATAGAAAATGCTTTACTGTATCAAGAACAGGTAAAAACTATAACACCTGACTTAAATAGAGCAAACTGTGTAATATATTTAATTGAGTTAAGCATCTTCTCTGTTCTTCTCTTTTTTTGCTCCTTCTTGCTCCTGCAGGGAGTAGTGTATCTGAAATCCTGTTGAAGCTCCATTCACTTTAGACAGATAAGAAAGGTAATGGTATCTCTTTCTTTACTTATATACCTAAATGTCCCTTGATGATTCAGCTCTCTGAGAAGAGACTATCCAGGGACTGGCTGTAAGGTGTTAAGTCATTAGACACTTTATCATGTTCCTTTATCTCTAAGCTGTGAGTGGAGAAGAGGACAGAAAATTGATATACACAAACTGCTTAAACAAGGAAGAAAGGAAGGAAAAGAAGGACACAGGAACACATTTCTGTAGATTTATTTATGCTATTTTGTTACAAGTTAATTGCACTTTAAGTACTGTAGTAATGTTTACTTACCATTAATTTATTCAGCCTGATCCACCTTCTAGAACCTGATGCACCTTCTAGAACAGGGATCGGGAACCTTTTTGGCTGAGATGAGTGCCACATATTTTAAAATGTAATTCAATGAGAGTCGTACAATATGCACATGCTCCCTATTAGAAAGGTAGCCGCAGCACATGGCCCCCGAGTAGATAGGTAGCCCCAGTATATTCCCTCAGTAGATAGGTAGCCCCAGTGCATGCCCTCAGTAGATAGGTAGCCCCAGCACGTGCCACCAGAAGATAGGTAGCCACAGCACATGCCCCCAGTAAATACGTAGCCACAACACATGCACCTCAGTAGATAGGTAGCCACAGCACATTCCCCCAGTGGAAAGGTTGCCACATCACATGCGCCCAATCGATAGGTAGCCAAAGCACAAGGCCCCAGTAGATAACATAACTTTACCATGCAATAAGCATAAGGAAAAATAGTCTTTAAAGGAAACCTACCACTTGTAGTGGCAGGTTTCCGATGGAAATACCGGGCACCAGCTCAGGGTGAGCTGGTGCCGGAGCTTATTTTAGTTAGTGTTTTAAACCGCGGTATCGCGGTTTAAAACACTTTTTAAACGTTATAGCCGGCGCAGGCAGGTACGCGCTCGGCGCTTACCGTGCACGCGGCTCTCATTCACTTCCTATGTAGCCGCGTTTTAAAACACTAACTAAAATAAGCTCCGGCACCAGCTCACCCTGAGCTGGTGCCCGGTATTGCCATCAGAAACCTGCCACTACAAGTGGTAGGTTTCCTTTAATACCCTTCTTAGTCCGCATACTGTGTGCTGTTTTGGAGGCCACGGTTCCTTCCTCAGACATGCGTGATCGAAGCACAGGTAAGCTTATATTAAGGAATCTCATGACATCATTTCACCCATGATTTCACCAAATGATGTAATGAGATTCCTTAATATAAGCTTACCTGTGCTTCGATCATGCATTTCTGAGGAATGAGGCGTGTCCTCCAAAACGTCACACAGTATGGGGGGCCCTCGGTGAACAACCTGCAAGTGTGTCTGGTATGGCTTACACAATTTAACTATAAGAAAAGAACTAATGGACTAAGATGAGTATCAAAAATCTATTTTTCCTTTTGCTGATTGCATGGTGAAGCTTTTTATGGAAGTTTTTGTAGGGATAACAGTTTTTTCTGTATTACTAGCTTAGAGCTCATTGTTGGTGGTATTAACTTGTTGCATGGGCTGTGGATTTGCGAAGTTAGGAGGTACCTCGCCTTTATACCCTGACAAAAAGTTTGCCATCCAGTTTGAAACACTTATTCAAATATTTTACAGTAGATAGGTAGCCACAGCAAATGTTCCCCAGTAGATAGGTAGCCAAAGCACATGCCCCCCAGTAGAAAGGTAGCCACAGCACATACCCCAGAAGATAGGTAGCCACAACAAATGCCCCCAGTAGATAGAGAGCCACATCAAATGCCCCCCGTAGATAGATAGCCACGTACATGTCCTCAGTAGAAAGGTAGCACAGCACATGCCCCCTGTAGATAGGTAACCACACCACATGCCCCCTGTAGATAGGTAGCCACAGCACATGCCCCCAGTAGATAGGTAACCACATCAAATGCCCCCAGTAGATAGAGAGCCACATCAAATGCCCCAGTAGATAGTTACCACAGCACATGCCCTCAGTAGAAAGGTAGCCACAGCACATGCCCCCTGTGATAGGTAGCCACAGCACATGCCCCCTGTAGATAGGTAGCCACAGCACATGCCCCCAATAGATAGTTAGCCACAGCACATGCCCTCAGTAGAAAGGTAGCTACAGCACATGCCCCCAGTAGAAAGATAGCCACAGCACATGCCCCCTGTAGATAGGTAGCTACAGCACATGCCCCAGTAAATAGTTAGCCTCAGCACATGGCCCCCTTGTAGATAGGTAGCCACAGCACATGCCCCCAGTAGATAGTTAGCCTCAGCACATGCCCCCTTGTAGATAGGTTTCACACACGTGCTGTGGCTACCTAGTAAAGAATTAATCTCTAAACAACCGCCTCAGCACAGCACATGCCCCCTGTAGATAGGTAACCACACACCACATGCCCTCTGTAGATAGTATAGCCACAGCACATGCCCCAGTAAATACGTAGCCACAAACATGCACCTCAGTAGATAGAGACACATCAAATGCCCCAGTAGATAGTTAGCCACAGCACATGCCCTCGTAGAAAGGTACCACAGCACATGCCCCCTGTAGATAGGTAGCCACAGCACATGCCCCCTGTAGATAGGTAGCCACAGCACATGCCCCCAGTAGATAGGTAACCACATCAAATGCCCCCAGTAGAAGAGAGCCACATCAAATGCCCCCACGTAGATAGTTAGCCACCGCCACTGCCCTCAGTAGAAAGGTAGCCACAGCACATGCCCCCTGTAGATAGGTAGCCACAGCACATGCCCCCTGTAGATAGGTAGCCACAGCACATGCCCCCAGTAGATAGTTAGCCACAGCACATGCCCTCAGTAGAAAGGTAGCTACAGCACATGCCCCCAGTAGAAAGATAGCCACAGCACATGCCCCCTGTAGATAGGTAGCTACAGCACATGCCCCAGTAAATAGTTAGCCTCAGCACATGGCCCCCTTGTAGATAGGTAGCCACAGCACATGCCCCCAGTAGATAGTTAGCCTCAGCACATGCCCCCCTTTGTAGATAGGTTTCACACTGTGCTGTGGCTACCTAAGTAAAGAATTAATCTCTAAACAACAGCCTCAGCACATGCCCCCTGTAGATAGGTAACCACACCACATGCCCTCTGTAGAAGGTAGCCACAGCACATGCCCCCAGTAAATACGTAGCCACAAAACATGCACTCAGTAGATAGAGAGCCACATCAAATGCCCCCAGTAGATAGTTAGCCACGCACATGCCCTCAGTAGAAAGGTAGCCACAGCACATGCCCCCTGTAGATAGGTAGCCACAGCACATGCCCCCTGTAGATAGGTAGCCACAGCACATGCCCCCAGTAGATAGTTAGCCACAGCACATGCCCTCAGTAGAAAGGTAGCTACAGCACATGCCCCCAGTAGATAGTTAGCCACAGCACATGCCTAGTAAAAGGTGCTACAGCACATGCCCCCAGTAGAAAGATAGCCACAGCACATGCCCCCTGTAGATAGGTAGCTACAGCACATGCCCCAGTAAATAGTTAGCCTCAGCACATGCCCCCCTTGTAAATAGGTAGCCACAGCACATGCCCCCAGTAGATAGTTAGCCTCAGCACATGCCCCCCTTTGTAGATAGTTAGCCACAGCACATGCCCCCCTTTGTAGATAGTTAGCCACAGCACATGCCCCCTTTGTAGATAGGTAGCCACAGCACATTGTGAAACCTAAGTAAAGAATTCATCTCTAAACATTTTATCCCGCCGTTAGGTGCGCAAGTGTCCAGGAAGTTAAAACACTGAGCGCTACATCTCACACTGAAATATGTATGTGCAAAGATTTACAAGTTTTCCTCTTGTGTTTAACATATATTTATTATCTCTGTGTGGATCCAGGTTATTTGTTCAAACATTCAGAGCCCCTGATGTTTACTATAAAAATCCTACATTATTTGCAGTTCCCCCATAGTGTTAGTATAGGCATCTGAGCCAACTGTGCTGATATATTACATTAACACCCCAGGTCTGCCTAAAGATAACACAGATTTTAGGACAAGCAGTTTATGCAAGTTCAGTATTTCCAGCTCTGTTCAAGAAACATGCATCACTAAAAGTGACAAGGCAGCGAAAACCGAAGCAACGATTGTCACAGGCAGCAAGAATTAGCCGACCTTCATCCCCAAGCAGTCACTAACTATTACTGGGGAGATATAAATATATGAAGACACAGACACTAGACTCCATGGAGAGAATACTGCCCTCTGACCTGTCCACACTGACTGGGACCTGGTCATATCCCCTGATGACCTCTGCACTCTGACCTCTTGTGTGTGTGGGTAAGTTTAGTATTACAAATGACTGGACATATTACTCTGCATGTAACTGGTTATAGGATGCAGAGGAAAAGCTAAATGTCTATGAATATTCATCAATGGAAATCTGTGTCAGGAGTGTTAAAATGCACTTCACAAACTGCTAAATCATCGCATTTCCCATATTTCACGGCTTTAAGTGTTACTTGCATATTTGTAGAGTCGAACTTCTTGATTATTTGGGAAGTGTTGAGGAACAACTAGGAAAACAAGTCCCAGAATGGGTTTGCTGTAATCAGAATATACTGGGCCATACAGCCAGGGGTCTTTACACATAACCAAACCTACGCATAGGGCCAATGGAGGACATGGGACCACACAGGGGTTGGATGCAACTCGTTCTCTCAGGACAAACTGAAAAACTGGGAAGTGAGATGCCTACCCACATCCTTGCTATATGCTACAAACTATATCACTCCATTTATGGTCCCACACCATTAAAATCCATCATGATGAACTAGAGACACTTACTCATAGATCCAGGCACCGTGACTGTGGTAATCTTCTTATATTTGTTGTCCATGGCCTCCTTCCTTCTAAAATAAACTTTTAAAATTATGCATATGAGCCAGAATAAGCCCCTCTGTGCTCTGTCTTCACAAGCTGTCCCATCCTCCCCCTGCTTCCTCAGCACTTCCCCCTCCCTCATCCTTCTGTAATCTCTCAGCTGCAGCAGAGGAAATTTCAGCACAGAGTTGGGGGAGATGGCACAGGGAGGGTGAGACAGTGTAACAGCTTGTAAAACAAATGTGTACAAATTTACATCCAGTTTGGAGTAGATGTTAAATATGCCTCTGCTACTAACTATGTACGAAATTACAGACAAAAGTCCTATATGGGGGACTCTATCGTCCTACGTACAAGATAGGTTCTGTAGGTTTGTTCTTAAGTTGAATTTGTATGTAAGTCAGAACTGTATATTTTATAATTGTAACCCCAGCCAAATATTTTTTTGTTCTCTGTGACAATTGGATTTTAAAATGTTGGGTTGTCATAAGAACCAGGATTAACACTAAAGCTTCATTACGGACGCCTGTGATAACTGTTACAGCTGTTTATTGTAGCCTAAGGCTAAAGTACAAGAAACTACCAACATCCAGAGGTCCGTTTGTAACTAGGGGTCATCTGTAAGTCGGGTGTTCTTAACAAGGCAACTGCCTGTATTGCTACACTTATGGGGTATTTTAAGGCTTGGTGTTTGTCCAGGCAACAAATATAATATTCACAATTCACATAAAAAGTTGCCTTTAAAGTCTCTATTTAATCCATGTATAGAAAGTCGTATTATATGTGATGTTATGGGTTTATTTTAACTGATATCATTATCATTTATAAGCACAATCTGATACTAGACGTAACGAGGGAATCAGATGCCTTGAGGTTTCCCCATCAGATGCTATTCTGTGGATAAGATTTTGGATACATGTACAGGCGCTCCCCTACTTAAGGACACCCAACTTACAGACAACCCATAGTTACAGACAGACCCCTCTGACCTCTGGTGAAGCTTTCTGAATGCTTTACTATAGTCCCAGACTGCAATGATCAGCTGTAAGGTGTCTGTAATGAAGCTTTTTTGATAATCCTTGGTCACATTACAGCAAAAAATGTTTAAACTCCAATTGTCACTGAGGCCAAATTATTTTTGTCTCGAGCTACAATTATAAAATATACAGTTTCGACTTACATACAAATTCAACTTAAGAACAAACCTCCAGACCCTATCTTGTACGTAACCCGGGGACTGTCTGTATATGTAAATATTGCTTTCATACATATAGACTGAGAATACATGATGGGCATATATAAGATTAGTAAAATTCCAGCTTTCATGATTTTATTTGATTCTGTTTTCATAATAACAGGATAATTTTTTGATTGTCAGCAAATTTACTAACATTCAGCAATCACACCCCCGGGGTCTTCTAACATAGCAGCTGGAGTATACCTTAACCCAGAAAATGTGGTGTTCGGAAATAGTGTTGTTTGCCTTGTACAGAATGCAAATGCTGCAGCTGTTGTGGTGTACAGCAATATGAAAGATCTCTGCAGATGTCTGTGATCGTCGCTTTGAAGCCACAAAGTTTCATAAGCTGAATAGTAGAAGAAACGCAGCGCCTGTGGCTGTTGTGGCGCTTGCCACCGCCGCTATAAATTCTTACTGTGATCCCCATATGTCCATCATAACCAGATTAGAGAAAGTAGATCCTAGTACTAAACAAAAACAACATAATGCGCATACGACTTGATTTCATGCAAATATTCTTACTGGACACATGTAACAAGATGCAGACCTGTGTCCTGATTTTGTATTACCATATGAGCGAATGTGGGCCAAGATGGATTTAGAGGAGGAAAGCAAATAAAAAACATTACTTCAAAGCCCGGCTTATGACAGCTTACAGACCCTAATTCATGTCATATTGTGCATCTTTCCACTAAGTCTGGCCTTTGTGAGCTGTATTTATCTGCTACATGATTAATGGATAAATGACTGGGGACGTCCTGACAACATGTACTGTGTGGTTGTGTCAGCTATATACAGTCATGGGAAAAAGAGAGTATGCCCTCATTGGATTCTATCTTTATGTATATATCTATGTCCTTAAAAGGTCATCAAACCTAAGAAAAGTGGAAAAGCCATATGAGAATAACTAAATTCCCCCTATGAATCAGTAACCACATTCAGTAGGAATAGTAAGTAGTACTTGGTTTCCTATTTCTCCGGAGGAACCCAGACCACTCATGCTTCAGGTCATTGAGGTTGTAGGTATAGGTTTAGGCACAGCTTTCTTAAAGGGGTTTTCTCAAGAAGCAAAGTTAGGCCCTATCCACGGGATCGGTAATTTCCGTCAGCTCCATAGAGATCAATGGAGCAGAATGGTCGGGCACAGGCATCTGCTCCATTAGTCTGAGAAGCGGCAAGGGGTTGGTCAGACCCCTCGTTCTCACAATCTGCAGGGTCTCAGCACTGAGACCCCCACTGATCAGCAAGTTAGGCCCTATCCTGACTCAAGAATATTTAGATATTTGGAGAGGATGATTGCAAGGTGTCAAGGCTTAGAAAGGAGCCCAAGCTTCACCCTGCTTTGTGCTGATATTTTGTGTTAAATTTGGTTAATGTGGCACAGTGCATTATGGCCAAGCATCTCCCCTTTACAAAGCTTGTACTGTCATGTTCTTTTTAGAAAGAAAAGAACTTCTCCTGGCAACCCTTCCAAACGTGTCCAGTCTTTTGCTAATTGTACTGTAATTGCACATGCTTTGGGGATGAATCTGCCCGGGCGATCACATATAGGAAGAGTCAGCTGTCTTAAATGTTTTCCACTAATGAATAATGTGTCTCACTGAAGAATGATGAACTTCAAATTGTTTGGAAATGGCATGACAACTAGGGATGAGCGGACCTTTTCAGGCTGGGGTTAGCTGAGTTTGGCCAAACCCATCTAGATGGTTTGATTCGGTACCTAATCCCACACACTGATTCCCACTGGTAACAGCCACAACAGCCGGACAAGCAGAAGTCCGGGTTTCACCCCCTACCAGCACCATTTGAATGCTGACCATGCATGTGAGCCACCATTTACCCCCATCAATGAAGAGTGATGATCCTACGGAAAATGCCAGTACCAATCACTTGTGTAACCATAGAGGAGTTGGATATTATCGGCTTTCTTCTAGTTTTTGGCAGATTTTTTTATGTTCTTGCTGCACTTTGTGCACCATATTTATGAGATGTTGGTGCCACAATATTGACATTCACACTTTTTTTTTGGCTGCTCAATTTAGGGACATCTTTGGAATTCCTTCTGTCACTTCTAGGTTTTTGATCCTTTTTTGGCACAATTTTTGGTGCAAAATAAGCTAGTCTACCAAGTTAAATGTGGAGTTTGTTCAGACCCTTTTCAGTCTTCCGCCAATCCATTAAACCCCTGCGCCACAATCTAACATCCCAGTGTAATGTACTGCACAATTTGTGTGCCAAAATAACAGACCGCGGGACAATATTAATGGGTATCCCTCGTAGTGTGTCCACAAGACTTTGTGTTAATAGCAAAAAATGTAGAATCTTATGATATGACAGCTAATGGATCTAAACATCAGGTAGGCTTTGGGTCTTTACCGCTACAGTATAACACGTCATCAAAAAAGCTTTAGCATGAATTAATAATGTGCAAAAATCTTTAAAATAGTTAATTGCTCAACCAAGTTGTCAATTATTGAAGTTCTATATCTGTCGATATCTCATCTGTGTTTTCTCCCCAGCCATAGGCATAATGTGTGAATACAAATAAGGGTCCACATCAATGTTCACACCCAAATTGTAGAATTTTATGGTGGTCAGTGCATGTATATAATGATGACATATCAAATGACTATAAATGAATATATGAATGACTATACTGATGTTTTTCTTGTTCTGTAAAACTTTCTAAATTTTTAATATACAGTATTTATGGTTCATTAGAAAAGATGACAGGACCTGTTACACTATGAGAGCGATATATTCAGCAATGCAGCGTCTTTCCTGTAAAATGGCGTGTTATAATAGACAAATGATCCCGTGTACTGTGTAGTAATACTGACAGCCTTCTGTAGCATATGGAAGTTATGTCACTTCTACAATGCGCTTTCTTGTCTTAACATTTTACCCACTGACAGTCGATGTCTCTCCCTGACAGCTGCAGCGTCTTCACATTTGCTCTGTGTAACTGAACTATGTCACCGGGAAATCTGATTGACATATGAGGGATTTCTTCCTGAGACTAGATTTGTATTTTTTCTTTAAATATTTTGCTAATTTCTAAATCAAAAAACTTAACTTGGAAAATGCTTCACGTTCTCAAACTAAACATATAACAAATATGATAATAAATAATGAATTAATTGAATTAAAATTAATATTGATCCAAAGTTACCAGTAGTTACTTTGTATTAATATTATTAAAATGAGACTATTGATATAGCTGCCGCTAGGACAGATTTTCGCTAGTAGATTCTTTGTCACAGATTGTGACACAATTCTGCACCAAAATCCTTTGTAACTTTCTAGTAAAATCTGCATGAGTTGAATGTAAGTCTGTTGTAATATTGATTGTGACAAGGATAGCTGTGCCGTAAATCCAGTTTATATCAATTGCTTAAAGGGGTATTCCCATGAAGACAGGTTTCTTATATGTACTCAGGATAACAAAATAACACATTTTCTAATTCATTGTTATTAAGAAAAATGCAGCATTTCACAGATATAAGTCCAACCTGTCTCTATCAGTTCTGGTGTACACAATTTCAGTGGTAGACAGGAGCCTGTAACTTCTGAGTTCTGGGTCGGCAGCCATCTTGGTTTTCAGTCTGATGAGCTAAAATTTCCGTCTCTCTCTCTGCTCCCTGCCTCTAGCCCCTCCCATTCTATGACTTGGCTCTCACTGATACACAGACACTGACTTCCTGTCGGCAGAAGTGTGCGGAGTGTAAAGCTACAGACAGATAAGTTTTCTTATCTGGGGAGGGAGAGGAAGGCACAACAGATCTAGCAGCGTGTTGTGGAATAGCAGAGATGTAGGAGAGCTAACTGTCATTGTGTGTAATATGCATCTCATGGATCTCATCATCTTTCTATGTGTCAGATAATAGTACAATGTTCAGAAGCTAAATGAAAGTGTATACCCTGTACCCTGTACCCAGATAATCTAACCACATTTTTAGCTTACAGAACTAGATTGATAATAATGTGTCTGCTTAGAGAGGCCCCACCCACACCCTGGAATTTTACACTGACCATCACTGAGTGATAGAAGCTAAAACAGCAATAAAACTGAGTAAAATCGTGAAGTAAAAGGTTAAAAATGATCTTTATTGTGTTAACATCACTAGGGGATTGAAGTTTGAGAATTTTCTTTCATGGGGAAACCCCTTTAAAGCGAGTCTTCCCCAGTTATATAGTGCTAGCACCATGTAATAGATGCCCTTATGTATCTCCCAAACACACCTTTATGCTGGCAGACAATCCTGGTGTTATCCAGGAAATTACATTTGAAGATATATGTTATAATAAGGTTTGGGCACATGGCTCTTGGGGAACGCCTCTTGTGTGTCTTCCCATCCTCTATCTGCGGTTACCCAGGCCTTCTGTCACCATCTCACACCTCCTGATAAAGTCATAGGGTCTGGTCTATCCACAATGTGGTTGCCCAAACATTGCGCATACGCTATACTATTACTATGGCAGGTGGTGTGGAGTGACGGCATCTATTACATGGTGGTGTTAGGTCTCACACACATAACCATGTTCTAAGGCCACGAGCTAGCCACCCAAACAGTGGCTAACTTTTGGCACTATAGCATTCTATTGGGCACGTTCATGGAACGGTGAGGCACGGAGCACAAAGATAGGACAGGTCCTTTTCCTAGTTGTCTTTGTGGTCTGGGGAGTCACTTCCAATAGACATCAGCATGGTGAGTAATGCTAAACGATCAGTTTCTTATTGCTGGTGATACGCAAATAGTGGTGTCCATGAGGCCTCTCCTGTGTTTGGCTCGGGAAGGGGGTGGGGGGTCAGGTCCTCTTTAATTGCCGAAAAGAAACACCAAGCTACCACTTCCAATGAAGACATTGTCATCCAATGTTGTTGTTTTTTCTCTCTGGCCAGCACGTTCTCTAGGATTGTTTTTATGACTTTTGTGAGTGTACTAAAAAAAAAGATTTTACCTACTCGTGTGAGCTGCATTATGGGTATATCTTACTGTATTTGGCACTTCTAGGAATCTACAACATCATGGTGACTCAATCAAGTGTGGATCTACATAGGGCCTTATTTACTAAGGGTCGCGGCCGCACTTTTGTCGGACTGTTCCCCGTTTTTGGGATTCGCTCAGCTTTGACAGGTATTGAACAGGTTTCTGCGCTGGGATTGTGCCGCACGTGATTGGATTTTGGCGCAGCTGCGCTGGCTTCACGTAACAGAGATCGGGGGGGCGTGCCGTCAGACGATCCGACTGATTCGGACTGAGCACAGGATTTAACGTTAAAACTGTGTTGCAAGACAATGCACTTACATACAGCATGAAAAGGAAGGTGAACTCCGGTGGACCTGAGCGACAAGTGACACATGCAGGATATCGGGCGCACAATCTTCATGAATTATCGTCGGACAATGCACTTTAGGTGAACTCAGTTGGACGAGTAAGTAAATTTACCCCATAGTGTAGAAGAATTGGATCCATTAAGCTCCATAAAGCTCTTTATACAGACAAAAGAAGTGTGATGACATTCCAATATTATACTGTTATTATTCCTGTTATCCTTTACTGTTTATCATTGTCCAGATGTTTGACCTGAAGCACAGAACTGATGACTATGGCAGGAGGCGTAGACAGAGGGCATCTATTTCATGGTGGTGATAGCTGTATCGGGCTGGAGCATTGATAGACTCCCTTTAAATATTTAATTTTTCCTGGAATTCCCCGGGACATTGACAGCTTCAGCTAAGAGGTGGCTGGAGAAATGGAGGAAAAGTGGTCATGGATAATTACTTTGACCAAAGATGGGTGTTACAGGAAATGCATTGTAATAATTCACCTTTTTTTTCTCAGGGCAGACTTGCTCAGTGATCAGAATATTTCCATTTATCCAAACACTTTATATGGGTTGGCAAGAGATGCCACGTATGATTAAATGTTATTTGATGGGCACGCTTTCTTTTTGGCAGACAACTTGTTTTTAGATCTTCTTCTATGCGCCCTGTGGCACTGCTTGGCATTCTATATTTAGATATGAACAGTTTCTGTTTCTTTTTATACAGCCAATTTCCTGATACATCAAAATACTGTAATTGCTAGCAATGGGTGGATTAGAGGTCATTTTATCTAAAAGGATGCACACTAAAAAAATGTAAATAATTTACTTTAAAGAGCTTTTCTCTGACTTTACTATTTATGATCTAGCCTTCTTTTAGCTTCTCAAGCCCTGGTTTTTACAAAAAAGGCTCTTAAAAAGACGCAAAAATATGCAAAGCTCATTTGCATAATTTAAAGCCTTTTTTCTTTAAAACAAGGGCATAAGAAGCTAAAAAAAGTGCATATCTTGGCAGAGGGGGCACACGCCAGTATAGCAGTGTGCTTGGTTTATAATCCTTCATCCTGGTGATAGATTTTCTTGCAGCTAATAGCTACAATGTCAGGATTCGGAATGTGTGAATCCACTGGACCACCACGGGAGATGGTGCTAGCTGACACCTGGGACCAGAGTCTAAGTGGCACCTGGTCTTCACCAGAGCCCGCCGCAAAGCGGTTTGGACTTGCTGTGTCAAGGTACCACCAGGTCGTTCCAAAGGTGCAACTAGCTTGCAGTGGCAGCCGAGGTCGAGGTACCTCAGCAGGAGACAGTCTCGTGGTCAGGTCCAGGCACAGGGTCAGGGCAGGGCAGAGATGCAATGTCAAGTCCAATCCGGGGTCAGCAACGGGAGGTCCAGGCAGATGGGAACGGGAACACAGGCACACAGAAAGGACACGGGAACTCAGGAGCCGGAACACACAGGAGCAGGATACACAGGAACGCAGGAGACACAGGAATGCAGGATAATCACTAGGGAGCTTTCTCTAAGGCTGTGAAGCACAAAGATCCGACAAGGGGCACAGGAAGGGGCTGGAAATCTAAGCAGTATGGTTGGCCGGCCAGCGTCATTTATCGGCACGCCGGCCCTCCAAATTTCTTGAAGCTGCCGCCTGCATGCCTCCTAAGAGTCATCGCTGGATCGTGGGGAGGTGAGTGGGACCCGGAGCAGCAGAAAAGGGCATGGGTGCGCCTGCGACCCGGTAGATGGGTGGCAGGAGCACCTGTGACATATAACTACTATGCTAGTTTGTTGGTGGTGCCAATAGTGAGACCCCCACCGTTCAAAATATGATGGTCTAAGAATAGCTCATAGAAAGTCACAATAGTGAATATCGTTAGCCGCAAATCCCATGTGCAGGAATGGTGCTGTATCTGCAGGTAACACCTGTCTTGCACTACCTGCTTGTAGACTATGTATGTAAAGTGCAATTGTGTTATCTAAGTGTTAACTAAGCTTTTCCATAGATGTAAAACTTTAAGCCTGTGTGTCTGACCAGTATTATCCACAGTTTAATGTTGTTTGTTTATTGGAATGGCTTTGAGAATTAATCTGCAGTACTCAAGTGCTCTCCAGCTAATGGTAATGGAAAAGCATTGTATGAAACACAGGGATTTCTAGAGATAAATTACCGTATATACTTGAGTATAAACCCAGTTTTTCAGCACAAAAATGTGCTGAAAAACCCTAACTCAGCTTATACTCGAGTCAAGAAAAAATACAAAATGTGTACTCACCATTCGACACCCCCCAGCAGGTCCTCTTCCATACATCGTGGCCCCGGCATCGGCTCCGTGTCCCGGTCCGTCGCAGGCATCATGACTATTAAGCGACTGACGTCATGGTGCCTGCAATGGACCGTGCGGGGACACGGAGCCGATGCCGGAGCCGAGAATGGTAGAAGAGGACCTGCCAGGGGGCGCTTGAAGGTGAGTAAACTTTTTGGTTTTTTCCTACGTGCATTATTCTGGGGGCAGGCTATATACTACTGGGAGCGGGCAGGCTATATATTACAGGGGGCTGGCAGGCTATATACTACTGGGGGCATTTCCCACCCTTCGCCTATACTCGAGTCAATAGGTTTTTCCAGTTTTTTTGTGTTAAAATTAGGGGTCTCAGCTTATACTCAGGTCAGCTTATACTCGAGTATATACGGTAAATAGTTTAGCTAGTGGAGCAATTGTCCTAAATGCTCCCATGATATTGATCGCTTATTGTGAACAGCACTTAAAGTTATTGATAAGTGGAGAAGAAACCTTTATACTCTACATACACATAGGATTACAGTACATAAAATTTTGGGGCAGATTTCAATGTGATAAATTCACAGCATTAGCAATAAATACAAAAACAACAGAAATGTGGAAGCAGCGGAAGGAGAATCCTGCCCATGAGGACTCACAATCTGTATTGGAGGGTAGATGGAGACACGAGGTGTTGGAACTTAGCAGTAAAGTTATTGGGGCACATTTACTAAGGGCTTTGCGACACACTTTAGTCGGACTGTTCACGTTCTTCATGACTAAAACTGCTTGCACAGGTATTCAAGTTTAGAAGTGTGTGCGCTGGGATTGTGGCCTTTTGTTGCTCAGCTGCGTTGGCCTCCATGCAACACAAATTAAGGGGCTGGGGCGTTGGTCGGTCCAGCTGATTCGTACTGAGCATGGAATTTAATTGTATCGCACGCCCTATGTTAAAGGTGCACCACAAAAAAGTTGGTGAACTCTGTCGGACCAGTGCGGGGATGCTACACATTCATGATTTCAGGCGCATAACCACATAACCAGGTTATGTTTGAAGGTTTGGAAAGTGGGGGACATTCTGACAGATTTTGGTAGAGAGTTCCAGAATATTGGAGATACACGGGAGACGTCCTGGAGAAGAACGGATGATAATAGAGTGAAGCAGTAGGTCCTGTGATGATTGGAGAATACGCGTGGAACGGTATTACCTTGACAGTTCAGTGATATATAGAGGGGACAGGTTGTGGACGGCTTAGTAAGTCATGGTTAGTATTTTAAACTGAATTTGCTGTGCAATGGGTAACCAGCGGAGAGATAAGGATAAATTAGAAGGGCAGTAGCTGCGGACCATGTTGGGTAGCATTATGCCTATATCCAGAACTCATAAAAGCCATCAAATAAAGTAGACAACCATTTTTGACAAAATATATGTTTTATTAATTAATAATACACAAAAGTTACAAACGTAAGATCACCAAGATTAAAAACCAGCCCATTAAAAAAAAGTGCATAGCCATTCCTGTAGTAGTAATATCACAATACAGGTGAATACATAGCCAGAAGGACACTAGATATAATATTACAATCAAGACAATTAGAATAGACAAGTTGAAGAAACGTTATACCGGTCACACAATATAGTGCTAATGAACCATGTTGGGTAGTAGTCAGTCCTGGCTATCTGTTTAACCATACCTTTGTGTGTTGTATTAGTAGCAGCAGGACTTTCAGAAACTTCATTATATTCCAGGATTGTAGCTGCACAAGGGTGCATGAGATCTCTACAATAAACTGCTACAGTAACCCCTCCCCTCTGCTATGAGTAACAGCAATAACATACTTCTGGCTAGATATAACAGTAGAGGTAGTGCTAGTGAAATGTTTGAATGTAGAGATCAATCTTAGCAGCATGAGGAAACTCCCCCATTGATCCAAGTCCAGGTACAACAGTGGAATATTAATACATTTTTCAAAGTCTCATTGTTTTTAACGCTTTTTATACACACATGGTAATAACTCCTGGTAGACTTCTTTTAATAGCTCATGTAGCCAATGTAGCTTTTTTAGATGTGGGAACTTTCTTAGGGTATGGATTTTAAATCCAAAACAGGTCAGATCTTTGTTTACATTTCCAGTGCAAATTCAGCTTATTCAATGAGAGGATTTATAAAAAGCATCAATATTGGTATGGATATCCATAGCCATTAATGCTTACCTGTGCATGTAGTTTGTCCAAATATAGAATATCTGATGTCTTTTGGACTACTTAGAGGGGTTTTCCTAGGAAACAATTTAGGTCCTTTCCACAGGGTAGTATCTAACTTGGTGATCGGTGGGGTTCTCATTGGTGACACCCTCACATATCCGGAGAACAGGGGGTCCAGTGTACCTCCGTCGGACCCCTTGTTGCTCCCTAAGATGTTACAATACCTTTAAGTACCTTTAGGATTCATATTCCAGGATTGCAGCTGTTGCACTGTTTCACTGTACTGCTGTACAACCTCTTCATGCAGCAGGGCATTGAAGAGATCTCACCCACCACGGTTCCAAGTCCAATAACAATAAAACTGAATATGTCGTAAATCATGGTCATTTCATATGAGAACTACTGTTTTCTATGTGCATTCATTCTAGCAGCAGTGGTTGTATCCAAGGACAGCTGTCCTTCATTTCTAAAGGACCATATGAATACATCTATGGGAAATTATTTTCACACATTATCATTTTTTAATAACATCCAATTAATGAAATGTATATATATATATATGGCAGATAAATTAAATTAAAGTTCAATACCCAGGTGAGGGAATACCCTTTTAATTTTAGGATGCAGTAGAATATGTGGCAAATAATTGTGCAACAACTATGCTTGTCTAACACATGGCCAAAATGCATGTTCGTGTGCATGGAACTTTAGGCTGGGGTCATAGGGGGACTAAATGCTGCTGAAATCCCATCACACAAGGTCATCAGTGCATTTTCCTGAAATTGCTTGGTTTATGTAGTGACCCACTACTGGAATTATTATTCACAGGAGTACAGATAGACTGTTTAGAGGTGGGCTAGATTAGGAACGTAGGCTTTCCATTGAATATTGAATATTCCATATTTCCATTGCTGTATTGTTCTTTTTTCTTTTTGTTTTATTTGCTTTTTATGTCTCTGTTTTAAAAACTGAAAAAACGGAAACTGATTTAAGTCTTTAATAAAAATGTATTTCATCAAAAAAAAATTTTCATGTACAGTTTAAAGTTAGTCTACCATTAAGTTCAAGCATGATGAACCAGGGGCACTTACTCATAGATCCAGGCAATATGACTTTGGTAATCTTCTTATATTTGTTATCCATGGTCTATTTCTTTCTAAAAATCAACTTTTAAAATTATGCCAAAAGGACGCTGGGGGGCATTACCAGAGCCCTCCATGCTATAACTTCAAGTATTTTTTTTCAAGGCCGAATTGGTATCTGATCATCATCCGACTGTTTATAATGGGCAACTGTTGTATCTGTTTTTATACTGACACCTTGGGGCTCATTTACTAAGGGCCATGCACTGCACTTTCGTCGGACTTTGCACTTTTTTGGGGGAATGCACAACTTGGACAGGTCTGCGCTGGGATTGTGTCACACGCGATCGGTTTTTGGCGCAGCTGCGGTGGCTTCCATGTGGCACAAATTGGGGGGGTTGCCGTCGGACGATCCGAGTGATTTGGACTGAGCGCAGGATTTTACTTTTAAATTGTGTCGCAAGACAATGCACTTACATGCACCAGGAAGAAGAAGCTGAACACTGTCAGACCTGAGCAGGGAAGTGACATGCAGGATATCGGGGGCACGATCTTAGTTACTCACGGCACAGTGCATTGTCGTCGGACAATGCACTTTCGGTTAAGTCTACGGACCGGGTAAGTAAATGTGCTTTATTGGCTTTTGTTGGACAAATGGTCAGTAGAAATTGTCCCAACTAGGACATGCTCTATTTTTCTTTGTGAGCCGGCACTTGATGAAATCCCCAACCCTCCATTCTGTGTCTTGATGTATCTGTGGGCAGGGCTGTGCAGCGTTTGTTTCTACGCCAGGTGAACTTTGTACAACTAGTGCCCAGGCACAGGGCAGGAAGGCTTGCCCATTCCTGCATGGGCTGTGACCCCTTCACATCCCTCCATGCCCCCTACTCATGAAGGTGAAATAAAGGCTGTTTCGCTAGCAATTGCGATTATTTCTGGGCTTCTATGCCATTTTTCTATGGACATGTGACTTGCTAGGATATCCACTTGTCATGGTTACAGGCCTAGGTATAAAGTATTTGTACACTGTTATTAGATTGCCATATCTTCCTATCTCGCTGTAGATATTTTACAGCATTCTAAAGCTGTTTGCAAGCAATTTTTATGCGCCAACTACTTCTCATCATGTTATTAGGTGAAAATACTTGGTAAGTGCCCTCCATACAACTATCAGCCCACAGTTATCTATCATCTATGGGCATCTTTACATGAAAGCAGAAAGGGTTACAAGTGCAGAATGTGATTATGTTATCTGGCTGACAGCTGAAAACCTCCTAATGATGTGAAATGCTATGAGTGGACTGGGAGCCCTGTGCTACAGTCTGCATTTTATCTCTGATCAGTCCTTCTGCTAGTCAGCTGCTAGGCCCAGTGTGCCTGGAAGTCAGCTGCTTCTGCGGGATTATCCATCAGCAAAAATAGAGAGCAGTGTCTGTGCGCTGGGGGAGGATGCAGACGTGGTCACTTCCAGTACCTCTCCATCTGTGTACCTCTCCATCTGTGGCCACCTTACCACATGTGAAGAAGGGTGAAAGCTGGCAGGAGACAGGGCCAAGCACAAGAAGTTATTGCACGGACGTAATGACAATTGTTTAATCTGCTTCATTAAATCCTGAACATCCTGACATAATAGCTGCCGTTGTTTGGGATCTCTTTATCTAATGTAACTTGTTTGTTCCCTTGTGTCCTGTCCCGACTGACTGTCTAGATTGTGCAAGGTCTGCTGATCCTTGTCTGCCCTTACATCACTCCTATAATAAGCCAAGTACAGTTGGAATAGCATAAGGTTGTGACTACTTTCTCAGCTGACCGGATGAGCCATAACCACTAACAACCCTGACAATCCCACATTATTATCCCTTTACCCTGAAAGTGGTGGAAAAGATTCACCCAATGTGAATAAATATAAGCTACAGGATATATTTATCTTAATATTAATGGGGTTATACTATCGCCTAGCACAGGATAGGGGATAACAATCTAATCGGTGGAAGTCCAACAGTTGAGATCACAAGAGGATCACATAGGACACCCAGCAATGTGGAAAATGGAGATGACATTCTCACTATTAGAATATGTGGCAAGACAAACATTTATCCAGTAGTATAGGAATGTTGGAAATTGCTGAGCACAGTGCTTGATTATCTCCAGGACTCTAAATGACTATCTACAAGAATTCTGGAGGAAACAAAGTGCTGTGCTCTGCAATTTCCCATAAAAACCTATAGTACTGAATGAAGCAGCAGGACACATACTCAACCTACTCAACTCAATGGTTTTTATCTACTAGTAGTGCACTGCATAAGCAAAAAATGAAATAAAGTTGTACCTAAAAAATATGTTTCAGCACAAAAAACTCAAAAAAAAGAGAAAGTCAATACTTCCAACACCCCCCGCAGGTCTTCTCATTGATCCATGACATCAGCCGGCGCTGTCATAATATTTTGTGTTTATAATGGGGCACAGGGCTGGCTATATACTGGGGGTAGGCTGACTGGCTTTATAATGGGGCAGGGTGCTGGCTACATACTGGGCCAGGAGCCTGGGTATATACTGGAGGAAGGCTGGCTATATACTGGGGCAGGAGGCTGGGAATATACTGGGGAAATGCTGGCTGGCAATGTACTGCGGCAGAGGGCTGGCTATATAATTAGACTGGCTATATATTGGGGCAGGGGTCTGGCTATATACTGGGGCAGGAATCTGGGTATTTTTGTGGGGGAAGGCTGGCTATATACTGGGGGAAGGCTGACTGGTTTTATAATGGGGCAGGGAGCTGGCTATACACTGGGCCAGGAGCCTGGGTATATACTGGAGGAAGGCTGTCTATATACTGGGGCAGGAGGCTGGGTATATACTGGGGAAAAGCTGGCTGGCTATATACTGCGGCAGAGGGCTGGCTATATAATTAGACTGGCTATATAATGGGGCAGGGGGCTGGCTACACACTTGGCCAGGAGCCTAGGTATATACTGGAGGAAGGCTGGCTATATACTGGGGCAGGAGGATGGGTATATACTAGGGAAATGCTGGCTGGCAATATACTGCGGCAGAGGGCTGGCTATATAATTAGACTGGCTATATAATGGGGCAGGGGTCTGGCTATCTACTGGGGCAAGAGGCTGGGTATTTCCTGGGGGAAGGCTGGCTATATACTGGGGGAAGGCTGACTGGCTTTATAATGGGGCAGGGAGCTGGCTACACACTGGGCCAGGAGCCTGGGTATATACTGGAGGAAGGCTGCCTATATACTGGGGCAGGAGGCTGGGTATATACTGGGGAAATGCTGGCTGGCTATATACTGCGGCAGAGGGCTGGTTATATAATTAGACTGGCTATATAATGAGGCAGGGGGCTGGGTATATACTGGGACAGGAGGCTGGGTATATACTGGGGGAAGGCTAACTATATAATGGGGTAGGGGGCTGGCTATATACTGGGGCAGGAGGCTGGGTATATACTGGGGAAGGTTGGCTATATAATGGGGCAGGGGGCTGGCTATATACTGGGGCAGGGGGCTGGCTATATACTTAATAATTCTGTGGTAGCTTGGTTGAAAAGCAATGTCTGCCTTTCATTTGTTAATTTTCACAGAAATGTAATTTATTTTTACTTTAGTCAAATGCAAGTTTTTTTTTCTGTCACCATTGTGGTTTTTTTTTTTCATTTTACCTGGGGTACCAATAATTTTGTCCACCTGCGTAATGTATATTTTAATACAGAAAACCACATGAACAATTTGAATAAATTCTTAAAAATGATGTTTGACATGCAATGAATATTTTCTGCACACAACAGGCCATTTTCTGGTGACATATTACCTTTAATTGTGACATTGTAAATTGGATCAGCTTGAAAACCTTTTTCTTCTTGAATGTATTAGTTGACATTGGTGAAGAGCGATGCAGGTTGTGTGTGCTGTAAGGAGATGCAGGAGGAGGGTCTTCTCAGCCGCCCCATGATTACCGTGCTGCTCACATTCTAGACCTGTGATGAACAATGGTGTTTCCTCCAGCAGATATCATATTCTGATGACAGTGACAATATGAGATGCCAGCGGATCCATGCGATGCACTGGGAATGTAAGGATGTGGGATAATATGTCAAGCGAGGGGTCGTCTAGATTCATAATACAGGTTACAGTCATTCTGGTGTTTGGAATCAAACCATTTTTTCACTTCTGCTGTGAATTATTTTAAGAGAGAGTATGACAGGGTAACACTGGCTAAAATGATTTTGACACTTACTTCATCTGTCTTATAAGTGGGAATCATTTCATGGTTGGCATATTACTTTGATCAGTTCTCACCGTGGATGTGAGTTAGGGCTGAAGATCTCTGTAATCCGCAGAGCATAGCATCATTTTCTAATACAAGGGTGTGGTAACAGAGTTTGCCAAATTTCCTAGCTCATTAAACCTATGGACTAAACTTGTTATTTGAGAAAAATGGTCTCCAATCTGGTGTATAAATACATATGCCTGTACGTCCTGACAACCATCAGCTGGCAGAGTCAGATAAGATTAGGAATATAAGAGGTTGGGTGGTAGAGGGTTAGATAGGAGACTAGGTTGAAGGATAACCTCTTGCAATTTACAGAACGTTGTGGGGTTGAGATACAGACAATTTTATTTACCTGCCACAAATGAAACCTCTCAAAGTGACCTGCAGAAGGGTACACCGTCTTTTAGGAGAACACACAAGTGTATTAGACCTATTGTTCATGAGCAAGTTTGACGGGGCCTGGAGGCAGCCGGGGCCCAGAATACCGGAGTGGCTGGCTAGTGCGGCCTTGGGCACGCTGCGGTCATGGTGCTTGGTATGGGCATCAGAGGGTTGACCTACAGCCTGGCAGGTCTCCAGCAGGTGGTGTGTGCAAGATATAAGAAGGGAGAGGCTAATGTATTGATTTCTCCCTGGGTGATGGATGGGGAAGCCCGTGGTGGTAGATAGTTGTATCCATGGACCAGACGGAGGCAACATTGTGCAAATTAACTTACAGTTCTTTATTCAACAGCAGACAACAGGAAACGGCCAAACGACAACAGAAGGTTTCTCTGGTTCCTGGTATAAAGACAGTCGCTATCGCAGGCAGACCATGAGGTTTGATTCTCTCCTTACTGCTCTTTGAGACTAAGACAGACTTCAGACCATGTGCTCCCGTCCACCAGGGGTTTATATACTCCCTTGATCAGGTGGTAGCACTTCTCCACTCAGCTTCCAGCTTGCTTTACAAGAACATCATTTGACAACAGCATTATGTATTATTAACTCTTGCCTTACCAGACAGTGGCTACAACTGCAATCACTAAGCTCACCAGATATATCCGGACATGGAGAGGGTGCTTTCCACAACTACCACTTTGCCTATGCGTTGGCAGGGGTGTTGCATGTACAACTTGCTTCATACTCACATTGTGTGCTGACTGGAATGTCATGCTAATAAACCGGAACTGAACCCAGCATGTTAGTTCCGATGCGCGTTGTAAGCGTGCGGGTTGGATGTTCCAGCCAGCACACGACACAATACAGGTTGTGCACACATCAAACTCACTTACCTTGATGGAAATTCTGCATGGAGTCCACAATTTTTGCCGCTATAAAAACAAGGTAGGTAAGTCAGTTATCTTAAGCCTGGATGAACACAGCCATGGTAGGCGCATGAAAAAAGAGCCCTGTGTTGGCAGGATTTCATGGACCAACCCCAGAGCAGAGGACAGAAGCAGAGGACAGGACAGGACTCAGAGCATCATAGTTATATATGAGACAAGGAGTCCCTGCTTACCTGCTATAATCATGATAAGATTAGTACTGCTCTTAGGGGGGGGGCTCCTTGTATCATATATCACTATGTCCCATCCTCTGCACTGTGGTTGGTCCATGAAATCTGGGTACTATACGTTCAGTTTTTACAGACCAACAATAGTCGTAAAAACTACATTTTCCTACAGCAGTTTATAAAATGAAATGTGAGTTCTAATTGGTTTCCATGTGCAACTAGAAATGTTTTGCTCTTGGACATTCTAATAAATTAGGACCTGTGGGCTGTTTTCCTAATGCACTTGTGCATTGATCCATTAAAAATTTAGTATTCAGTGCAGCTTTATGTTGTCTGACAGCGATTATATGTCTTTCAATATTGCAGGCTTCTGGTTAGATATTACAGCAGAGGTGAGGAGCGAAATTTGAATGCAGACATCTAAGAAAATGGATTCCACTTGGACATGCTACAATCATGGAATGTAAATCCATTTTTTACAGTCCTGCTGCTACTAACACATCACACAAAGATATGGTTACACAGATCGTCAGCTTTGTTTTGTATTTCATCTAAACAGGAATTAATTTACAACGTCATTGATTTATATGGGATGGATTTCTACAGCGTAAACTTATGTAACATAATTTTGTTGCATGTGTATTCACTCTAATCAGCGGATAGGATTCTCTGCCCACTATATAAAAAATATACTTGGCAAATGAGAGCTGGATTAGACAGCAGCCATGTTTGCCAATGCGTCCTCTCCAGCCACTTCATGCTGGGTGAGATTTAACCCCTTTGGATTGTCAGCGTTGCTGAGATTAACACGTTGATTTGGGGTTAATACCATGACCAAATGTTAATCTTTCCTGATTATTTGCCGCTCACTGTCCCACTGTTGAGGTCACAGTCTGTTTCCCAGCAGCAGCAGTGTGTTCCTGAGCAGAGCCGCACACATTACACTCCTCTGCTGTCTGGGTTTAGCCCATAGGAGAAGCGTACACTAAGAATCCCATGAGCGGCCTGGAAATAGCTGAGGCAGCTGGTCTTGTGGGTAGCTCTAAGTTACTGTATAATTGGCTGTCTGTGGAGGTGGATGTGGCCAATTCATGTGTTTCCAGATGGCAAGAAGTACAAGTCAGCATTTCTTCCTGGGAATGAAGTATGTCAGGTATGTAGTGATGAAGAATACCTCTGTGAAATGGGCTCATATAAAGCACACCGCAGTACAGGAGAATAGCCTCCAGATACCCTCTAAAGGCCTGAAAATGAGAACACTTACCATCCATATGTAATAAATTAGAATGACTGTGCCGACGCCACACTTTTCTACCAAACATTGCTTTCACACATAAATCCATCAGAATAGGACACTATGGGGCTCATTTACTTACCCGGTCCTGTCGTGATCCAGCGGCGCGTTCTCTGACAAGTATTCTGGTCTTCCGGCGATTCACCAAGGTCGTGCACCCGATGTCCACCAGGTGTCGCTGCTGCGCCAAGGTCCGCCGGAGTTCACCATCCTATTCCTGGTGCATGTAAGTGTGTGTCAAGCGACACTTTTTTTTTTTAAAATAACGCAATTTTTCCGAATCCGTCGGGTTTTCCGGCGGCTACGCCCCCTGTTTTTCATCACATGCAAGCCGGCACCGATGCAACACAATCCCATCGCGTGCGGCAAAAACCTGGGGCAATTCGGCGCAAACCAGTAAAATTCGGAAAAACGCGTTTCGGACCCTTAGTAAATGTGCCCCTATGTACAATCTGCTCAGCTTGTCCTCTATAACATGCTACATGCAGATAGGACACTGTGTACAATCTGCTCAGCTCCTTCTGCTGTATAGCATGCTGCCTGCAGATAGGACAATGGGGCAGATTTACTTACCCGGCCCATTCGCGATCCAGCGGCGCGTTCTCTGCGGTGGATACGGGTCTTCCGGCGATTCACTAGGGCAGTTCCTCCGACGTCCACCAGGTGTCGCTGCTGCACTGAAGAGCATCGGAACGCACTGGAGTTCACGATCCTATTCCAGGTGAAGGTAAGCGTGTGTCCCGCGACACTTTTTGTTTTTTTAAATGCAGCGGTTTCTCCGAAACCGTCGGGTTATCGTTTGGTCACGCCCCCCAATTTCCGTTGCGTGCATGCCGCCGGCGATGCGCCACAATCCGATCGCGTGCGCCAAAAATCCGGGGCAATACAGGGAAAATTGGCGCAAATCGGAAATATTCGGGTAACATGTCGGGGAAAACACGAATCAGGCCCTTAGTAAATGACCCCCAATATGTACACTCTTCTCAGCCTCTCCTGCTCTGTGAAGTATTCAAAAACGTTTTCCAAGGTGTTAAATGGAAAACAATGCCTCCTTTTGCTACCTTGAAAGGCTGCCCCGTTAACACTAAGTATGACCTACAAGAAGTCTAAAGATATGATTAGGGATTAAGCCAAACCAGTATATCTATTCCAGAAGGATCAGACTCCCAACTGTAGACAGCGCTGTTTCAACCTGGTTGGGTCTCCTCAGTACAGTGTAGGGAACTGGATTGGCTGGGTGGGAGGCTATTGACTAGGGACAGACAGTAGGTGTTCTCCTTAAGGAGAGATTGCTAATTAAGGCCACCTTAAAGGCCACCTGCAGATAAGACACCATGTACAATCTTCTCAGCTCTTCCTGCTCTACAACATGCTGCCTGCAGATAGGCCACTATGTAAAATTTTCTCAGCTCCTCCTGCTCTATAACATGCTGCCTGCAGATAGGACACTATGTACAATCTTCTTAGCTCATCCTGCTCTATACCATACTGCCTGCAGATAGGACACTGTGAACTATCCCTACTCTGTAACATAAGGCATACAGATTACACTTAGTGATTATTGTGATGGGTTTCGCTTACATGATATCCATTTTTCCTTTCTTGCAGGATAGCAGTTACCAATCTCACAAATCTCAAGTTTTAAAAGGAGTTGGTCTTCTGCCTGGGAAACTACAGTGTTTAAGGAATTTTGACATTTTGAAATGTCTCTATGATTCCAGAATGTTTTTCCAGCTGTCACGTAATTGTCATTTCTTACAAACGCTGTGATTTCAATGGTTAAGACACAACGCCAACACTCGGGGCCTGTCCGGACTACACTGCTGGTTCAGACAATGTAAAGCCACATCCTGTGTAAGATGCCAGTCCATGTACCACACGGAGAAGAACCTATCATCTTATGTCAGCATATGAATTACATAGTGCATGTTCTCCTCACTTCTCACACGGCACCGCTCATCTCTCCAGCCCCTCTGTAATTTAAAGCTTTAGAAACTATTTCTGATTTTACCAAGTCTACCCTTTCCCTTGGCAGACATTGGTGCTGAAATCTATGGAATTTAAGAAACCCTCAATCTTTAAAATAGACAATTTGTATTCAGCTGGCCCGTCTATTTCTGTATACCACCCTTTAAAAACAATAATTACCAGGAAATTACAGGGTTCTGCAAGAAAAATGAATTAAGTAAATGCTGTTCTTTCATACCTTAAATATTTCATTGCTTCCCGACTTGGAAAACACGGGCTGTGTGCTTTCATTTCAGGCCTAGAGAAGTGGTTTCACCCTTCTGTGTATTTTCCATCTTTCCCTTTGTATATTTATATGAGGGCCATGTGGAAACTTCTGCAAGCTTTTCCTTTGGTTGATTAATTTTATATAAGATGTTGATGAAAAATAAAAGCAATCAGCTGTCATCTGGCTTGCAGTGGAGCAGAGGTTAGAGAAATGTAAAGGAACTGTGACAGGTAGTAAAATACTTGCAAAACATTGAGTGTTTAAAGGGAATCTGTCAGCTGAGAGTGACCTAATAAACCACTAACAGTATGTTATCAGGGGGATCATGATCATATTTATTTCATGGCCCAGTGTGTCGACCTCATATAGAAAATTAACTTTAAAGGGAGATGTAAATTGGTACTAAAGAGTCACAGAGCGCAGAAGTAGAGTTCTTTCTGCCTCACAATGTCCCAATGTCCATGGTCATCACAACTTGGCACTCCTTATGCCTAGTCCATGATGCCAATCATAGCTTAGGGGACATTTATTTTGGGGGGGGGGGTTGACTTCAGTGCTATACTCTCCGCCTCCATAACTTCTTACAAGCAATGACACCACCATGGAACATGAGAGACACAGGATCTGGAAGGTGTTCAGCTGCTAGATAACAATGGGGCACATTTACTTACCCGGTCATGTCGCGATCCCATACGGACTGTCCGACGGGGATGAAGTCTGGCCCGATTCACCAAGATTGTGCACTCGAGATCCTGCATGTTTCGCTTCTCAGCTGAGGTCCGCCGGAGTTCACCGTCTTCTTCCCGGTGTATGTAAATACATGTCTTGTGACACAATTTGAATTCTAAATCCTGTGCTTAGTCCGAATCAGTTGTCCGACGGCCACGCCACCCGATTTGTGTTGCATGAAAGTTGGTGCGATTGCGCCAAAATCTGATCGCATGCGCCAAAACCCCTTGTAAAATGCAGCCCAAATCGCAAATAGTTGGGAAACTCGACAGAAATTCGGTCCGCGGACTCTTAGTAAATGTGCCCCAATGTGTTTTTTTTAGGTCTGTTTCTTCTGACAGGTTCCCTTTACGGATGTTGAAGCCATGAGGGGAATTCAACAATTTGTGGTGCAAGTACTGATTTCTGGTGCCTGACTTAAGTGTCTTTTTTTCAGACTGTGATTTTTTCAGTGTGTCACAAGGGATTAATTCATTGGCGCACTGCAAGAATAAAAAGTGGCTTTAGAAATGACACTCCACATCCACAAAAGGGTTTATAAGTTGGTAGACTTGCTTCTGTTGGTCTAAATGTGAGCCAAAAATAGGTGTCGAGAAACTAAAAGTGCAGGAAAAGCGTCTTGAAAAAAAGTTAGCCCCAAATTGAGCACCAAAAATAAGAAAAATTTGTGAGTGCCGGAAAATTGATTTTGTGTTTGTGGCACCAACTCTGTAATTCTGTTGGAACAGGCACAAATAAAAAACCATGGGATTACCCTAAATAAAAAGACAGAATAAATTCCCCCCAATATTACAAACCATACCTGTACTAGACATGTGCAGGTAAAGCAAAGGACATGAAAGACTAGACATGTAAAACACATGTACTCCAGATCTTGGAGTGAACGAGAAGCTGTTTAGTTGTCTATTGCACAAATCAGTTTTATTATGGTGACTCCCACGGCTTCATTAATGTGGCACATGCAGTGAATATGCAACTTTTTAGTTTAAAAGTTGTAGAAAAGTCGATAATTTTGTTGGAAACAGTCAAAAAAGGTGCAAAACTGGGTCAAAGCAGAAGATATGACAGTTATAAGACATTTTGGAGACAAATAACTGACATAAATGAAATAAACAATCCCCCCCCCCCACCCACTGTGCTCCTTGGGCAATTACAGAGGGTTCAAATGGAGATACATGATAGTCCTAATAGAGAATTTACACATCAGCAGGGAATCAATTTGATTCTAGACACTAAACTGTATATTAGTATCTTCTTTTGACACATCTCTAGGGTGTCATGACTCTAATGCCAGAATGATTTTTACCAAATTTTCATGTGTGATTCCCCTTGAATGAAGCCCATGTCGTGCTGCCCATGTTATGGCATTTTCTGTTTTAAGCTACTTGTCAGACATCTCCCTCAGCAGCAGTGAGGTGGGCAAAGTTTAATCGCCTCCTTTTTTTGTTTAAAGCTAAGTGAGTTATAAGCTGCCCTCGTGTCTCATGATGCTTTTTGTTCTCTCATGAAGTAATGTAACAGCAAATCCAGTGAAATTCATACAAATGAATCCACCAAGCTCTGCAAAATGTACAGACATGATCTATATGGTGACTTGCTTGGCAGCTTTTCTCACATGGAGGACATGGAGCATGGAATAAGTGAAGAAAACAGTAGTAAAATAGTAACATGATATAGATGTTCTGTGCTGAGTGAGAAATTAGGGGCAACAAATTCCTTGCTAGGTAGATGGTGACCATAGACCAGGATGTGTGGAAGGGTCATACAGGGAAGTCTATGATAAAGCTAGAGGTGCAGAGAGAGACTGAGATATTTCTCCGTAATCACAGACTGGGATGTAGGGACTGAAAGGGAACAGGGAAGATTTTGTACCTCACTATTTGCAGGAGACTTCTGCATGCGCATAGCTGCAGACACAAGGCTCTCTTGCTACACAGAGAAGCATCTCATGACCTTCCCCTTCTCCATAGTGAGCAGGAAGCAGGAGTCCCACCCCTTCAGCAGTTAGAATCTATCATGTAGAGCAGCTACTGTCTCTTAGACATAAGCAGCACAACCAGAGGAGACAGCTACTGCAGTGATGGGATAAACTGAGGAGGATAGCAAGGTAACTGCTGGACAGGTAATGAAAGTAGTTGTGCTTTAAGTTTACACCCTCAATCAATCATTTCAAATAGTGCATGTTCAAGGTCATCACACTGATTTTCTGTTTTGTGACCAGGGACGCTTCTCCTTATCCCCTTTTCACTAGTGTAAACTCAATCATATGTCTCTCAGGTCCACCTGCCACCAGTGGGTAGCCAGAACATCCATTTTTTTCTCTTAGTCAGCCTGCTACTTCTTCATTTGGACCTTGCAGTCTCTAACAACATTCTCAGCTGCCCTAATGGGCCTCATCACACTTGGCAGTACATCTCAGTTCCTCAGTAATGTCTTGATAGTCTCTAGCAGCTGTCTCTTTTCTGCTGTATCATGTCTTGTGACTTTTTATTACACCACCGGACCCCTCCGTCACTCACAACTGGTGATAATCAACTACTGTATTCAGATGGTCACTAACTTTCTAACAAAGTTGCATAAATCTATCATGCAAGTGACATTAGGAAATGTTAGAATACACGTAAGTGGTTTGTAAAGTGTTTACTTGTCCACTTAAGCTCTTGTGATCATCACTCCTTCATTTCTAATCTGTTTTTCTCTCTCAGAAATCCCTGCTGAACGCTGTCCTGCTAGCAAGATGGACATAAGCTCAAAGTGGCATCAGATTACATAGACATAGACATTGAGGGGAAGGGAAAACAAAGAGTGAGCGGGGGAGATTAATCAGGATTAGCACTGGAGTTTTTTTTGGCGTAGAAGCCCTGAAACAATCGCAATGCCTTGCAAACCACCAGGCATTGCAATTATTTTTTAACTTTACACCAACTCCACTTCATGTAGGTGTGGAGGGCCTTGAAGGGGGGGCTCCGCAGGCAGCGGAGTGGATAGACATTTGGTGTTCCTGCCATGTACCTGCACACTCGCTACTTCCTGCAACCATTCAAGCTGAGCGATTGCAGGCTAAGAGCGCAAATCTGATTTGTACACCAGTGCAGCCGCCGCACCGAATTCATCAGGAGGCCGAATCTTCCTGATGTATCCGAAGGCACCCGAGGGGCAGTGTTTCACCATGTGATCACTCACGGAGCACCGATGTATGATAATTCTCCCCCACAGCATCTATGTGTTTACCCAGCAGATGCAGTCTGCAGACAGGAACTGCTAGAAAACACAATATACCGTGATACAAAAGTACTCTAGTATATTGCATAATTGATCAAACCCCCCGCACCCGCAATCCGTACACCCGTGCCCTTCCATGTGGCGCGGCAACCCCTGGCCCGGACTCACCTTTCCAACGCTCCTTCTTCCCAACTAGGCCACATCCTTGCTCACTAGGCCGCGTGCATTCCCGCTCTCTAGGGTGCATGCGCGCCTTAAAGGGCCAGCGTCCTCCTGATTGGCTCTGGTTAATCCGGCTCGCCCTTATAATCCGGCACCTCTCTTCTTGCCTCGCCGTATCTTCTCCTAGGATCTTCCAGGCTTTCCAGTCCAAGCTTCCTAAAACTGCTCCTAAGTAAGAGAAAGCCCATTAGCGTTCCCAGACACTTTCCTGTTTTCAGTGTTCCCAGACACCTCCTTGTCTCCTGTGTGTCTCCAGCGTTCCCAGACGTTCCTGGTGGCCCCCGTGTTCCCAGATGTCTCCAAGCCACCAGCTCTCCTTTGTGGACATCCGTTTCTGTTCCCCTGGGTTGTGTGCCAGCTGCCTGCTTGCCTACCGTGAGTTCCAGCTCATCCTTCCAAGCTGTACTCCTGTTGTCATCCCAGGCTCGGAATGTGTCCTACACCCCCGCTTCCCTGGCTGCCACCGCGGGCCTAGTCGCACCCGTGGAACGAAGTGGTGGCACCCCGCCGCAGCAAGACCATCCCACTTGGTCCAGAGGGTCCACTGGTCCCCAGACTCCCCCTTCCGGACTCTTCCAAGAGAAACCCTAGTTCTGTTGTCTGTGTATCGCTACACCCCCTAGGGCTCAAACAACCATACGTTAAAAAATAAAATATCAGAAATTAAAGAGGACCTGTCACCTTAATTTTTGGTACTAGGAGCTGCTTACTAACGCTAACACTATCAAACACTGTGGCGGGGTACAGTGTAATCATCGGACAGCTTTGCATGTATTCATGAGGGGGTGGTCTGAGGTGCTGCCTTTTCCGCGGACCGCCCTGCTCGCTCCATAGGCCGGCAGTGACTGCCGTGCACTAGGTGGCTGTCACCGCCCCTAGCCACGCCCCAACCCCTGCCCCCTCATGAATTACATTGTACCCCGCCGCAGTGTTTGATAGCGTTACACTGCGGCGTTTGCTCAAGCACTAGGAGCTGCTTACTTTAGTAAGCAGCTCCTAGTGCCGATAAATTGAGTGACAGGTCCTCTTTAAATAAAAAAAGTGTTTTGTCAATTCCCCCACAAATGACATTTTATTACAGCTTCCCTGTACATTGCTCAGCATATTAAATGGTCACTAGGAAGAACAATTTGTACTTCTTATGGCTGCAATGGAAACTATAATGTAAATGTTCTAGTCCTGGTTGATATGGCACATTTTAAGGCTCCTAGTCCCCTAATGAGTCTGTCATCAGGTGTATATGCACATCCATCTGGCTTCTGACATTGTACTAACACACTGACGACAAATAGAAAGAGATATGAGACAGATCAGAGATGCATGAGATGATTACACAGGAGCTGATAGACCATTACACTGTTACACTCTGGGCCCTGCTACATCTCACAGCTATGTGCCTGCCTCCCCCTTCCCCCTGATCACTTATCTCCTTGTAGCTTGTAGTTTGCATCCTCTCTCTCTGCTCACCATGTGCTGACAGGATGTGAATCAGTGAGTGTCTCTGAGCAGGGGGTGTGGCAACAGGCTCAGAGCAGAGACAGACAGAAATCTCATCTGCACAATCTCATCCAAGATGGTGCCTGAGCCTAAGTCAGAAGTTACAGGGTCGTGTCTAGGGGCAACTGAAATTGTATACAGCAGGACTGATAGAGACAGGTTGGACTTATATCTGTGAAATACTGTATTTTTTTAATAACAATGAATTAGAGAATGTGTTATTTTGTTATCCTGAGTACATTTGCCGACGTATAAGACAACTGGGTGTATAAGACGACCCCCAACTTTTCCAGTTTGGGATACACTCGCCATATAAGACTACCCCTCTTCCAACGCACATATGTTAAAAATAAAAAAACATCAGATTTGATTTCAATATGGTAATTTTTGTTAATTAAAACAGTCTCTACATTTTCCCATCTTCTGGCGCTAATAACTTTTCTTACTTTAGTGTACGGAGCGGTGTAAGACGTCCTATTTTGCAAGATGAGATGGTGTTTTCATTGTTACCATTTTGAGGACTGAACAGCCTTTTGATCGCTTTTTATTACAGGCGGTCCCCTACTTAAGGACACCCGACTTACAGACAACCCATAGTTACAGACGGACCCCTCTGCCCACTGTGACCTCTGGTGAAGCTCTCTGGATGCTTTAAAATAGTCCCAGATTGCAATAATCAGCTTAAAATTGTCTGCAATGAAGCTTTATTGATAATTCTTGGTCCTATTACAGCAAAAAAATTTGAAACTCCAATTGTCACTGGGGCAAAAAAAAAAATTGTCGGGAACTACAATTATAAAGTATACAGTTTCGACTTACATACGAATTCAACTTAAGAACAAACCTACAGTCCCTATCTTGTATGTAACCCGGGGACTGCCTGTACTTCTTTTATATTTAGCAAAATGGTGAAAAAGTGACATAATAGACATTTGGGCGATATTTTGCTTTACAGGGTTAAATGCTGGGAATAACCGTTATTATATTTTGAATTCAGAAATTTTGTGATGCGGTTATACCTAACACGTTTATGATTTTTACTGTTTATTTATTTTTATATCAGTTCTAGGGAAAGGGGGTGATTTAAATTTTTAGTTTTTTTTACATTTATTTATTCATTTTCTACAATTTTTCAGGCCTTCTAGGGTACTTTAACCCTAGGTGGTCTAATGGATCACCATATACAGCCATACTACGCTCTATGGGGGTTAGAGGGCGGCATAGAGGCCGCTGATTATGTACGACCTATAACAGCCAGGGCCGCAGGGGTTGCAAGGGCCAGGAGACCGATAGGCCTAGACAAATGGCCAAGGAGAATCCCTAGTCTCTAGGACAATAGTTGGGTCACTTGGTCACTTGTGTTGCCGGGTGGTGGTATGTGGGCCCCAAACCACGAGAGTCCCTGCAGATGACTTCACAGCGATGCAGGCTGCCTCCGCAATGTAAGTATGCTCTAGAGTCGCCTACAGGTCCCAGACAGGCATCAGCTACTACAGGAAGCCAAACACTACAGCGGATTATATTCAGCCCCACTTCTCCCATGAATTAATTATATGTAGCCTCCTTACCCCCCATGTTTTATATGAGGGCCTCCTCCCATAGAATAAACTAATACTCAACTCAGTCCTTCGCTGAAGTTCGGGTCCTCTTTCCAGCAGCCGCACAGTGCAGAGACACTGGCCGACATTTTGTAGCACTTGGAGCGCCGTGGTTCCAGTGTGCATCACATCTCACTGTGCCACATGCCACCTCCGGACTTGGCCTCCAATTCGGTTCCTATCGTGTAAATGGGGGATCAAGAGGCAGCTGCAACCCACCCTCACCTGGCATAGACATCCCCGTACTTTTGAAAAAATTTCAGGGATTAAAAACTTATTAAAAACGCCGCAAAAAACTGTACTTAAGAATCTACTCAACACAAAAGCTTATTTATAATATCCACCTTACGGAGCAGCCCCTATAACTGTTTTGATTCTCAACAACTGATATAAAAAAACGGATGAAATTTGTCATTAGGGTAAATATTTATAGGTGGATCTTATTGTATCCTATAGATGCACCCTAGATGTGAATCCTATAGATGCAAATAAAAGTAAAAAGGGAAGTGAACACATTTCTAAAGGGACCCAAGAAGCCCGGGCTTGATACTATTTATTGTTGAATTGCATTTTCAACCAGGTTTACGTAAATGCAATATAAAGGGTTAAAGCTAGATTGCAGTAGCATGTGTAGTTATGTGATCTTCTTTTTTGACAATTACAGTGTGACTCACCCTGTACCCTACATTTATAGGCTGCCCACAGTCATCCACGGTCTGAGCCAGTTGCTTTTATATGTCCCATAAACTTTGCAGAGTAGAGGACGTCTGAAAGCAGAGCTTGTATATGTGCACCGCGGCCACGGTTCACAGCTGTCCTGAATCCCTTCCGCTTTCTGTCTGTATATGTGCACTGCGGCCATGGCTCACAGCTGTCCTGAATCCCTTCTGCTTTCTGCCTGTATATGTGCACCGTGGCCATGGCTCACAGCTGTCCTGAATTCCTTCCGCTTTCTGCTTGTATATGTGCACCGCGGCCATGGCTCACAGCTGTCCTGAATCCCCTACCCATGCCACGGTTTTTTGGGGGGGGGGTTGAGCACATATACAGGCAGAAGCGGAAGGGATTCAGACAACTTGAGCCATGGCCGCGTTGCACATATCCAGACAGACAGCGGAAGGATTCAGGACAGCTTTGAGCCATGGCCCGGTGCACATTACAAGGTAAAGAGCGGAAGGGAATTCATGACGATCTGAGCCATGCCGTTTGGCACATATACAGCAGAAAGCGGAAGGATCGACGCTGTAGCCATGGCCACGTGCAACATATACAGGCAGAAAGCGGAAGGGATTCAGGACGCTGTGAGCCATGGCCGCGGTCACATATACAGGCAAAAGCGAATGGATTCAGGACAGCTGTGGACCATGGCCGCGTGCACATCTCAACAGAAAGCGGAAGGGATTCAGGGCAGCTGTGAGCCATGGTGGCTGTGCACATATACAGGCAGAAAGCGTAGGAATTCAGGACAGCTGTGAGCCATGGCCGCGGTGCACATATACATACAGAAAGCGAAGGTATTCATCAGAGCACTGTGAGCATGCCGCGGTGCACATATACAGGCAAGAAAGCGGAAGATTCAGGACAGCTGTGACCATGGTCCGGCGTGCACATACACACAGAAAGCGAAACGGATTCAGGATAGCACATATACAGCTCTGCTTTCAGACGTCCTCTACTCTGCAAGTTTATGGGACATATAAAAGTCACTGGCTCGAACCGTGATGACTGTGTGCAGCCTATAAATGTAGGGTACAAGGTGAGTCACACTTATTGCAAAAAAGCAAGATCACAAATCTACACATGCTACTGCATCCCTGGCTTTACCTTTTATTTGCATTTACGAAACCTGGTTGAAATGCTATTCCCATAAATAGTATCACAGCCCGGGCTTCTTGGTTCCCTTTTAGAATGTGGTTTTTTTGTTCACTTTCCTTTTTAACGTTTTAATTTGCAATCTAATAAGATTCACATCTAGGGTGCATCTATAGGATAGCATAAGATCCACCTATAATATGTTACCTAATTACAAATTTTCCTTCATCCGTTTTTTTTATATCAGTTTTTTGAGAATCAAAACAGTTATAGGGGCTGCTCCGTACGGTGGATATTCATAAATAGACTTTTGGTGTTGAGTAGGATTCTTAATACAAGTTTTTTGACGGCGTTCTTAATAAGTTTTGTAATCCCTGAGAATTTTTTCAAAGTACGGATGTCCTAGTGCCGGTGAGGGTGGGGTTGCGCTGCCTCTTGATCCCCCATTTCGATCACTTGAACGCGGAATTGGAGGCAAGTCGGAGGTGCCTGTGGCACAGTAGAGTGGATGCACAAACTGGAACCAACGGCGTCAAGTGCACAAATGTCTGGCCGTGTCTCTGCACCTGTCGGGCTGCTGGAAAGAGGAACTCCGACTTCAGCGAAAGGATGAGTTTGTATTACTTTTTTCATGGGATGAGGCCGCTCATAAACTATGGGGGGTAAGGAGGCACACTAAATTAATTGCATGGGAGAAGTTCTCGGCGCTGAATATATCCGCTCGTAGTGTTTTGGTTCCTGTAGTAGCTGATGCCTGTCGGGACCGGTGTAGGCCGACTCTAGAGCAACTTACATTGCGGGGCAGCCTGCCTCCGCGCTGTGAGGTCATCTGCATGTGACTCTCGTGGTTTTTGGGCCCACAATACCCCACCACACGGCAACACAAGTGACCCAAGTGACCCAACTATTGTCCTAAGACCTCAGGGATTCTCCTTGGCCATTTGTCTAGCCTTCGGTCTCTCCTGGCCTTGCAACCCTGCGGGTCGCCCTGGCTGTTATAGGTCGTACATATCAGCGCGGCCTCTATGCCCGCCCTCTAACACCCCATAGAGCCGTATTATGGCTGTATATGGTGATCATTTCAGACCACCTAGGGTTCAAGGTCCATAGAAGGCTGAAAAATTGTAGAAAATGATAAATAATGTAAAACAAAAAACTTAAAAACATTTAAACACCATCACCACCCTTCCCTCCTAGAACTGATATAGAAAAATAATAAACAGTAAAAAATCATAAACTGTTTAGGTTATAACCGCATCAACAAATTTCTGAAAATTCAAAATATAAACGGTTATTCCCAAGCATGTTAACCCCTGTAAAGCAAAATAATCGCCCAAGGATGTCTATTCATGTCCCCTTTTTCATCACACCCATTTTGGCAAATATAAAAAGTAGTAAAAGCTAGACAAAAGGTGTAACAATGAAAACCATCTCATCTTGCAAAATAGGAACGTCTTAAACTACACCGCTCCGTACACTACAGAAAGTAAGAAATTATTAGCGCCAGAAGATGGGAAAATGTAGAGACACTGTTTTATTAACAAAACATTACCATATTGATACATCAAATCTGATGGTTTTTTTTAGTTTTATACGATATGTGCGTTGGAAGGGGGTAAGTCTTATATGGCGATATTCTGTTATTAAAGGGGTATTTCCCAACAAAAAGTTCTCTATATGTAACCCTCGATACAGGATAACACGATCCCATTCTCGTACTTCACCTTTTACTACAGCCCCAAACATAGCGCATTTCAAGATGTTAAATGTAAAAAAGGTGTTTTCCCAAAACCCCCTTTAAAACGAAGGCACGAACGCCGACTCAAAAAAAAAAAAACCCCCTTCTATCAGTCCTGCTGTATACAATTTCGAGTTGCCCCTAGACCGACCCTGTAAACTTTGACTTAGTCTCGGCACCATCTTGGATGAGATTGTGCAAGATGAGATTTCTGTCTGTCCTCTGCTCTGAGCCTGTTGGCCAACCCCCCCTGCTCAAGACACTCACTGATTCACATCCTGTCAGCACATGGTGAGCAAGAGAGAGGAGGCAACTACAAGCTACAAGGAGATAAGTGATCAGTTGGGGAAGGGGAGGCCCAGGCACAATAGCTGTGAGATGCTATCAGTGGCCCATGAGTGTAACAGTGTTAATGGTCTATCATCCTCCTGTGTAATCATCTCATGCATCTCTGACTGATCTTTCTCATATCTCTTTCTATTTGTCGTCAATGGGTTTAGTACAATGTCCAGAAGCCAGATGGAGGGCATATACATACAATCCTGATGAACAGACCCATGTAGGGGAACTAGACCCTTAGAAGGTGTCATACAACCAATAGACTAGAAAATTTTGTTTACATTATAGTTTGGTACATAGTTTTGGACACCCTTGTTTTTTTGTTTTCCATTGAATTTCATTTGCAATCCATCGATAAGAAGTAAAGCGAATTTTTTCTTAGATCCTATTGACCCACATCTAATATTCTTATGGCAAATGGTAGCGAGGGAAGCTGTCATTTGTGGTGATAATTGACAAAACAACACTTTTTATTTAACTAGGATCGCCACCCTGCCCCCCCCCCCCAATTTATCAGCACTATGCTGCTCACCTCAACAATGCAGCTCCTATGCTTGATCAAACAACTGCAAAGTGTTAGAGTGGATAGCGTTACTACTCTTTATATTATTACTTTACTACTTCTTAACTACTGTAAACCTCCTGTAACGGCTACTCAAACACTGCGTGTCGGGGTACAATGTAATTGTGTCGACAGCCTCGCAAAGCTGTCTGACTATTCATGAGGGGGATGGGCGGGGTTTGGGTGGGGGGGGGCCAGTTGGCTAGGGCAGGCGGGTGGGACGCTGGGCGGTGACCTCTGCCCGCCTTAGTGCTCGTCATGTCACTGCTGGTACTGCCTCTGTCTGCCTATGGAGCGACTATCTGTGTGTTGAAATGCCTCTGCCCATGCATTAGCAGCTCTGCCCTTCCCCGTCCTTCATTCCCAGCAATCGTTCGCTTTGCAAGCTGTCCGATGATTTACACTCGTAACCCCACCGCCACAAGTGTTTTGATGTGTTATCCAACCCTTAGGTTTCCGGTAACGCTAGCACTACTCTAACCCGCGGCGTTTGAATCACGCACTAGGAGCTTGCTTACTAACTTTAAGTTCTAACTTCTTTAAGTATCTTCCAGCATCTCCTATTCCCCGTCCCAGTCACATTTATGAGTTTGACCTAACACTTTTGCCGTTCCTCTTTAAATCCCGTTTACTTTCTCGTTGCTTCTCATTTTATTTTTTTTTGTACCTTCTGGTATTTTTTTTCCTTTTACTTCTCAACCTTTATTTTTGTCTTCTGTTATAAAGAAGAGATTTGGATCCCTCGGTTGTGTAGCTATACACAGACACAGACTAAGGGTTTCTCTTGGAAGAGGTCCGGAAGGGGGAGTTCGGGGGACCGTGGAAACCCTCTTTACCAAGTGGGATGTCGTTGCTTGCGGGCTGGGTGCGCCACAACGTTTTCTTTCCACGTGTGTCTACCTATGCCCCCCCGAGGCGCTGTGCAGCTCCATGTAATGCTGGGTGTAGACAACCTTCCGTTCCGAGCCTGGGATTGACAACAGGAGTAACATCAGCTTGGGATGGATGAGCTGGAAACTCACGGTAGGGCAAAAGCAGGCAGCTTGGCACACAACCCAGGGGAACAGAAACGGTGGTCCCACAAGGAGAAGCTGGTGGTGGCTTGGAGACATCTGGGAACACGGGGCCACCAGGACGTCTGGGAAACGCTGGAAAGACACACGGAGACAAGGAGTGTGTCTGGGACACTGAAACAGGAAAGCTGTCTGGGTAAACCGTCTAATGGTCTTTCTCTTACTTAGGAGCAGTTTTAGGAAGCTTGGACTGGAAAGCCTGGAAGATCCTAGAGAAGCTACGCTATGCAGAAGAGAGGTGACCGGATTATAATGGCGCCGCGGATTAACCCGAGCGCCAATCAGGAGGGCGCTTGCCCTTCAAGTCACGGCGTGCGCACCTAGAGAGCGTACGCACGGGCCTAGTTGACAAAGTATGTGCCTATTTTTTTTTTTTTGGAAATGATCGTGGAAAGTTGATCCGTGCCAGTGGGTTTGCCCGCGCCGACATGGAAGGCACGGGTGTCCGGATTGGTGCGGCGTGGGTTTTGAATCAATTATGCACTATAATAAAACTATACTTACTGGATTACTTTTGTATCACAGTATATTTTGGTGTTTTCTTTCTAGAAGTTTCCTGTCCGCAGACTGCAATCTGCTGGTAAACACATAGATGCTTTGGGGGAGAATTATCATACATAAATTCGTTGCTCCGTGAGTGATCACATGGTTGAACACTAACTGCCCTGCGCCTCGGTGCCTTCGATACATCAGAAACTTCAAGCCTCCTGGATGAAGTTCGTGGGCCGGCTCGCTGGTGTACAAATCATAGTTGGCGCTCTTTAGCCCCTCACGCAATCGCTTAGCTGATTGGTTGCAGGATGTAGCGATAGTGTGCAGTACATGTCAGGAACGTCGGTGGCAAAAAACAGCAGACGCACCAAATGTCTATCCACTTTTGATTTCCACCTGGGTCCTGCGGGGGAGAGAACCCCCCCTCCCCCCCCGTCGAAAAAGCCGGGGGTCCCATCTGGCCCCCACCCTTGTTGGGGGGCCCGGATTGTGCTCCCGCCCAGTTTAAGATGGATTATCCGCACCCTTCTGGAGAACAGACGGCTCCATCCCCAGCTCGCCGCCCGGCCCCCCCCCGCCCCTGCACATGTGCCCTCCACACCCTACATGAAGTGGATTGTGGTGTAAAAGTTAAACAATAATTGATAATTGCATGCCTTGTGGTTTGCAAGGCTTGCGATTGTTTCAGGGCTTCTACCCAAAAAAAAACAAACTCCAGTCAAATCCGATTAATCTCCCCCTCCGCTCCACTCTTTTTGTTTTTCCCTGCCCCTCATGTCTATGTCTATGTAATCTGATGCCACTTTGAGCTTATTATGTCCATCTTGCGAGCAGACAAAGCGTTCAGCAGGGGATTTTTCTGATGAGAGAAAAACAGATTAGAAATGAGGAGTGATGATCACAAGAGCTTAGTGGACAAGTACAACCCACTTTACAACCACTTACGTGTATCTAAAAAAACATTTCTCATGTCATTCATGATATATTTATGCAATCTTTGTTAGAAATTAGTGACCATCTGAATACAGTAGTTGATTATCACCATTGTTTGAGTGACGGAGAGTGTCCGGTGGGTTTGTATAAAAATGATTCAAAGTCACAGACTGACATGAATCAGCGAAAGAGACGCTGCTAGAGATATCAAACATTACTGATGAACTGATATGTATCCTCGTGCCAAGTGTGATGAGTGCCCATTAGGGCATCGGAAATAGTTTTAGAGACTGTGCAAAGGTCCTAATCAATAGAAGAAGTATCATTGCGTGACAAAGAGAAAAAAATGGATGTTCTTCTGGCTGCCCACTTGGTGGCAGTGACCTGAGAGACATATATTGAGTTTTTATTACACTAGTGAAAATGATAGGACAGGAGCGGTCCTAGTCACAAAACAAAAATCAATTGTGAGTGAACTTACATTTGGCACATTTGAAGTGATTGAGTGAGGGGTGTAAACTTAAACACAACTACGTTCTTCAATATCGCTGTTCCTATCATTTACCTTATGTTTATCATTGCTATCCTCCTCGGTTTTATCCATACTACCACTTCCCTCACTATCCTATCCCTCTGCATAAAGCTGTCTCCTCTGGTTGTGCTGCTTATGTCTAGAATACCGTAGCTGTCTTTCCATGGAACACAAGACCAATTCTAACTGCTGAAAGGGAGTGACCCTTCCTGCTCTTCCTGCTCACTCTGGAGAAGGGGAAGGGTCATTAAGAATGCTGCTGCTGTGTAGCAAGAGATCCTTGTTTCTGCAGCTTGCGCCATGGCAGAAGTCTCCTCTCCTCAAATAGTCGAGGTACAAATCTCTTCCCTGTTCCCTTTCAGTCCCTACATCCCAGTCTGTGATTACGGAAAATTTCTTCTTTCTCAGTCTCCCTCTGCACCGCTAGCTTTATCATAGGAAACTGCCCGTATGACCCTTCCACACATCCTGTTTTATGGTCACCATCACCCGCAATGGAATTTGTTGCCCCTAATGTCTCACTCACATCATCAACAGACATTCTATTTCATTTACTATTGTGCTACTGGTTCTTTTTTCTACTGGTTTCTTCACTATTTCCATGCTCCCACGTCCTCCACTAGAAATCTGCCAGCAAGTCACCATACTAGATCATGTCTGTACATTTTGCAGAGCTTGGTTGGATTTCATTTGTAAATTAATTTCATCACTGGATTTGCTGTTTACATTGCTTCGAGAGAACAAAAAGCCATCATGAGACACGATGGGCACTTTGACTCACTTAGCTTTAAACAAAGAAAGGAAGCGATTAAACTTTGCCCACCTCAAGCTGCTGCTGAGGAAATGTCTGACACTTAGCTTTAAAACAGAAAATAATGCCATAACTTGGCCCACGACTGGGCTTCAGTCCAGGGGAATCACACATGAAATGGTAAAATCATTCTGGCATTAGAGTCGTGACAAACACCCTAGATCTGTGTCAAAAGAAGATACTCCTATACAGTTTAGTGTCGAAGACTCAATTGGTTCCCTGCTTATGTGTCAAATTCTCATTAGACTACTCATGTATCTGCCATTTGAACCCTCTGTAATGCCCAAGGGCGCACAAGTGGGTGGTTGGGGGGGATTGTTTAGTTCATTTAATGTCATTTATTTGTCCTCCAAAATGCTTATAACTGTCATAATCTTCTGCTTTGACCCAGTTGTTGCAGCATTGCAAACCTTTTTTTTTTTTGACTGTTTCCAACAAAATTATCGACTTTTCTTTCTACAATCCTATTTTCGTTTCTACAAATTCTCACACTTTTAAACCTACAAAGTTGCATATTTCACCGCATGTGCCACATTAAAGGAAGCTGTGGAGTCACCATAATAAAACTGATTTGTCGTCACTCGACAACTAAACAGCTTCTTTCTTCGTTTCACTCACATCTGGAGTACATGTGTTTTACATGTCTGTCTTTTCATGTACCTTGCTTTACCTTCACATTCTAGTAAAGGTATGGTTTGGTCAAATATGGGGGAATTATTTTATTCTTTCTTTTTATTTAGTCATCCTGGTTTTTTTATTTGTGCCTGTTCCAACAGAATGACAGATTTTGTGCCACAAACACAAATCAATTTTTTTTTTCCGGCACTCCTCACAAATTTTTTCCTTATTTTTGGTGCTAAATTTGGGGCGAACTTTTTTTTCAAGACGCTTGTCCTCCCTGCACTTTTAGTTTCCTCGACACCCTATTTTTGGGCTCACATTTAAACCAACGAACAGTCTCAAAAACCAAACTTATAAACCCTTTTGTGGATGTGGAGTGTCATTTCTCTACAGCCACTTTTAAATTCTTGCAGGGCGCCAAGAATTGAATCCCTTGTGACAAAAACACTGAAAAACACAGTCTGCTGAAAAAAAAGACACTTAAGTCGAGGCACATAAATCAGTAACTTGCAACAACCACACATTGTTGAATTCCCCTCATGGCTGCAACCAATCCGAAAGGGAACCTGGTCAGAAGAAACAGACTAAAAAAAACACATGGGGCACATTTACTAAAGTCGCGACCGCAATTTCTGTCGAGTTTCCCCACTATTTGCGCTTTGGGCTGCATTTTCCAAGGGTTCTTGGCGCATGCGATCAATGTTTGCGCAAATCGCCAAGACCACTTTCAGCAACACAAAAGGGTTGGCGTGGCCGTCGGTACAACTGATTCGGGACTAAGCACGGATTTAGAATTCAAATTGTGTACACGGACATGTACGTTTACATACAACACAACCGGGAAAATATGGTGAACTCCGGCGGACCGCAGCTGGAAAGCGCCACCTGCGGAGTCTCGGGTGCACGATCTTGGTGAATCAATGGCCGGAACTTCACCTCCGCCGACAGGCTCCGGAATTGGGATCCGCACCGACATGACCGGGTAAGTAAATGTGCCCCATTGTTATCTCGCAAAGAGCTGAACACCTTTCCAGATCCGGTTTCCTCATGTTCCATGGTGGTGTCATTTTCTTGTAAGAAGTTATGGAGGCTGGGGGTATAGCAACGGAAGTCAACCTTCCCCCCCCCCCAAACTCCCCCCCCCCCCCCCCCAAATAATGTCCCCTAAGCTATGATTTGCAGCATGGACTAGGCATGCGGAGTGCCAATTGTAATGACCATGGACATTGGGACATTGTAGCAGAAGACTCTACGTTCTGCCTCTGTCACTCTTAGTACAATTTTTAACATCTCCCTTTAAAAGTTAATTTTCTATATGAGGCGACACAGCACACAAAAAACTGGGCCATGGAAATAAAATATGATCATGATCCCCCTGATAACTACTGTTGCGTGGTTTATTTAGGTCCACTTCAGCTGACGATTCCCTTTAAACACAAAAACAATCCATGGGTCAGATTTATTAAGTGTCTGAAAGGACCGAATATTTCCATTACCCACAGCAAAACCAACACAGCTCGTTTCTTCTTTTTACCATGCTCATGAATATTTTAAAAGTGGAGCTGTGATTGTTGGCCAACGGGCAACTGTAAATAGTTCATGACTTCAGACACTTGATAAATCTGCCCCATGTTTAGCATGCTTTAACTACCCTGTCACAGTTCTTTAAATTTCGGCGGTAAACCTCTGCTCCGCTGCAAACCATACATGCCACTGCGTGCTTTTACTTTTTCATCAACATCTTATATAAAATTAATCACATCCAAAGGAAAAGCTTCCAAAGTTTCCACATGGCCCTCATATTAAATATACAAAGGGAAAGATGAAATACACAGAAGGGTGAAACCACTTCTCTCTCTAAGGCCGAATGAAAGCACACACCCGTGTTTTCCCAATTCGGGAAGCAATGAAATATTTAGGTATAAGACAGCATTTACCTAATTCATTTGGTCTTGCAAACCCTGTAATTTTCCTCCTGGTTAATTATTGTTTTTTAAAGGGTGGTATAACAGAATAGACGGGGCCAGCTTGGAATCCAAATTGTCTATTTTAAATGATTGAGGGTTTCTTAAAAATCCCTATATTTCAGCAGCATATGTCTGCCAAGTGAAAGGGAGACTTGGTAAAATCATAAATAGTTTTTTCTAACGCTTAACTTACAAGAGGGGCTGGAGAGATGAGCGGTGCCGTTTAGAAGTGAGGAGAACATGCACTATGTACTTCATATGCTGACAGAAAATGATAGGTTCTTCCTCTCTTCTCCGTGTTGGTACATGGACTGTCATCTTACACAGGATGTGGCGTTACTTGTCTGAACCAACAGTTGTAGTCCGGACAGGCCCCCGAGTGTTGGCGTTGTGTCTAACCATTGAAATCACAAAAATCACAGCGTTTGTAAGAAATGACAATTAACGTGACAGCTGGAAAAACATGCTGGAATACATATCTGAGACCTTCAAAATGTCCAAAATTCCTTAACAACTGTGTTTCCAGGCAGAAGAACCAACTCCTTTAAAAAACTTGAGATTTTGTGAAGATTGTTAACTGCTAATCCTGCAAGAAAGGAAAAATGGATATCATGTAAGCCGAAACCATCCAATAAGCTCTAAGTTTAAATCTGTATGCCTTATGTTCCAGAGTAGGGATAGTTCACATTTCCTAATCTGCTAGGCAGTATGGTAATAGAGCATGATGAGCTAAGACGATTGTACCACCTATTGTTCCTACCTGCGGCATCCAGCATGTTATAGAGCAGGATGAGCTGAGAAAATTTACATAGTGTCCTATCTGCAGGCAGCATGTTGTAGATCAGGAAGAGCTGATAAGATGTACATGGTTTCCCTTATCTCTGCAGGTGGCCTTTAGGTGCCTTAATTAGCAATATCTCTCCTTAAGAAACACCTACTGTCTGTCCCTATCAAATCGCCCTCACAACAGGCCATCCAGTACCCTACCTGTACTGAGAGACCCACCAGTTGAAACACATGAAACAGCGCTGTCTACAGTTGGGAGTTGAATATCTTCTGGAATAGATATACATGGTTTGGCTTAATTCCCTAATCATCTCTTTTAGACTCTTGTCGGTCCTACTTAGTGTTAACGGGCACAATAGCCCTTCAAGGTAGCAAAAGAGTCATTGTTTTCCATTTCACATCCTTGAAACGTTTTTGAATCTTCACAGGAGCAGGAGAGGCTGAGAAGAGTTTACATATTAGGGGTTCCATTGTCTACTAAGGGCCTGACTGATTCCGTGTTATTCCTCCATCACCCGCATGTTACCCACCACACGCCCTACCCGAATATTTCGATTTGCTCCAATTTTCCCTGATGATTCCCCCTTATTTTTGGCGCAAACGCGACGGATTGTGGCGGCATCGCCGGCGGCATGCACGCAACGAAATTGGGGGGCGTGACCAACGATCACTCCGACGGTTTTTCGGAGAAACCGCTGCATTTAAAAAAACAAAAGTGTCCGGCTGGGACACCCTCTTAAGCTTTTACCTTACCTTCGACCTGGGAATAGGAATCGTAGAACGGTAACTCCAGTGCGTTCCTATGCTCTTCAGTGCAGCTCATCGACAACCTGTGGAACCGTCTGAGGAACTGCCTAGTGAAAATCGCCGGAAGCCCTATCCACCGCAGAGACGCGTCCGCTGGAATCGCTAATGGGCGTTGAAGTAATCTGCCCCATGTCTCGCCTATCTGCCGGCATCATGCCTATAACATCAGAAAGGGCTGAGCAGATTGTAACACAGTGTCCTATCTGCATGTGCATTTTATAGATGCAGCTGAGCAGAATTTGTACATAGGCACTTTTACTAAGGTCCGAAACGCTTTTTTTCCTGAATTTTACTAACTGGTTTGCGCGAATTGCCCCAGGTTTTTTTTTTGCCGCACGCGCTGGATTAGTTTTTTGCAACAATCTTCTGCGCGGCTTGCATGTGAATAAAAACAGGGGCGTAGCCGCCCGGAAAACCGACGATTCGGAAAAATTGCGCTATTTTCAAAAAAAAGTGTCGTCGCTTGACACACACTTACATGCAACCAGGAATAGGAAGGGGTCTCTCTGTCCGGCGGAACCTTGCTCAGCAGCGACAACCTGTGGACATCGGGTGCACGACCTTTGGGTGGGTGAATCCCGAAGACCAGAATCCTTGTCGGAGAACTCGCCGCTCGATCCGAACAGGACCGGGTAAGGAAATGAGAAGCCCCCATCGGTCCTATTCTGATGGATTTAGGGGTGGAAAGCAATGTTTGGTAGAAACAGTGTGGCGTCGGCACCGTCATTTCTAATTTATTACATATGGATGTAAGTGTTCTCATTTTCAAGGGCCTTTTAGAGTGTATCTGGAGGCTATGCCTCCTGTACTACGGCGGTGTGCTTTATAATATGAAGCCCCTTTCACAGAGGTATTCTTCATCACTACAAATACCTGACATACTACTTCTTCCCAGAAAGAAATGCTGACTTGTACTTCTTGCCATCTGGAAAACACATGAATTTGGCCACACAATCCACCTCCACAGCAGCCAATTGATTATAACCGTAACTTTAAGAGCTCCCCCACAAACACGAAATAAGATGGACAAGTGTGCGCCTCTTCCTCCAGCTATTTCCCAGGCCGCTCATGTAGGTATTCTTCTTAGTGTACACTTCTTCCTATGGGCTAAACCCAGACAGCAGAGGGTGTAATGGTGTGCGTCTCTGCTTCAGGAACACTCTGCTTCTGCTGGGAAGCAGACGGTGACCCTCAACATTGGGACAAGTGAGGCGGGCAAATACATCAGGACAGATTAACATTTGGGTCATAGGTATTCCCCAAATCCACGTGTGAATCTCACCAGCAACGTCTGACATCCCAAAGGGGTTAAATCTCACCCTCAACCCAGCTGAGGTGCTGGAGAGGACACATTGGCAAATATGCTGCTGTCTATCCAGCTCTCATTTGCCAAGTAGGGTTTTATATAGTGGGCAGATTAACCCACTGCCATGACAGTTCCTATCCGCTGATTAGAGTGAATACACATGCAAACAACCAATTATGTTACAAACAAGTTAGGCTTTAGAAATCCTCGCCCATAATAAATCAATGACTTTGTAACCTTATCTCTGTTTAGATGGAAATACAAACAAAGCTGACATCTGTGTAACCATATCTTTGTGTGATTGTTGTAGCGCAGCGACTGTGAAAAAAATGGATTTACATATCCATATTGGTAGCACGTCCAAGTGTAATCCATTTCTTAGATTTCCTGCCCTACTTCATTTTCGGTCTCGCTCCTCACCTCTGCTGTAGATCATCTACACCAGAATCCTTCATATTGAAAGACAATATAATCCCTGTCAGACAACAATTACAGCTGCACGAAATACTAAATTTTTATGGATCAATGCACAGTGCCTTAATGAAACAGCCACAGGTCCCTAATTTTATAATGTCCAATAAGCACAACATTCTAGTTGCACAGGGAAACCAATTAGAAAACTCACAATTTTTCATTTTATTAAACTGCTGTAGGAAATGTAGTTTTTTAATACCGACTATTGTTGGTCTGTACAAACTGAACGTATAGTAACCAGATTTTCACGGAGCCCCACAGTGCATGGATGGGACAATAGTTATATCTATCCAGGAGTCCCCCCCCCCCAGAGCATGCCAATCTTACTTAATCTTATCATGATTAAGCAGTAAGCAGGGCCTCCTTGTCTCATATATAACTATGATGCTCTAGTCCTTTCCTTTCCCTCTGCTTCTGTCCTGTCCTCGGCTCTGGGTTGGTCATGAAGATCCTGCCAACACAGGGGCTCTGTTTTCAAAAATTCGCCTACATGGCTGTTTCCTCCATCCAGCTTAATATAATGAACTTACCTTCCTTGTTTTTATAGCGATTATAGGCGGAGATCGGCAAAAATTGTGGAACTCCATGCACGAATTTCCATCAAGTTAGTGATTTTGATGTGGCACTAACTGTATTTGCGTGTGGCTGGCTGTAACCTCCCACTCCCTCACGCTTCAATTTCATACAAAACCGCATCGGAACCCTAAATGCTGGGTTCAGTTTCCGGTTTATAGCAGACATTCCAGTCGCACCACAATGTTATTATGAATGCAATTTTACCATTAGCCACCAATTATCCCCATGCCAATTCAACGCATAGGCACAGTGGTACTTGTGAAAAGCACTCCTCTCATGTCCGTTAACATATCTGGTGAGCTTAGTGATTGCAGTTGTAGCCACGTCTGGTAAGGCAAGATTTACTAATACATAAGCTGTTGTCAAATATTTTCTTTGTAAAGCAAGCTGGAATCTGTAGTGAGACTGGGCTACCGACCCTGATCACGGAGTATATAACCCCTGGTGGACGGGAGCACCACATGGTCTGAAGTCTGTCTACTTAAGTCTCAGAGACATAATGAGAGAATCAAACCTCATGGTCTGGTCCCTGCGATAAGCGACTGTCTTTATACCAGAACCATAGAAACCTTCTGTTTGTCGTTTGGTTGGGGGCGTTTCCGTTTCTGCTGTTGAATAAAGACTGTAAGTTAATAATTTTGCGAACCATGTTTTTGCCTCCGTCTTGTCATGGATACAACTATCTAACCACCACCACCGGGCTTCCCTATCCATCACCAGGGAGAAATCAATACATTAGCCTCTCCTCCTCTCCCTTCTTAATATCTTGGCACACAACCACCTGCTGGAGACCTGCCAGGTTAGGTCAAACACAGCTGTCCTGAATCCCTTCCGCTTTCTGCCTGTATATGTGCACCCCGGTCATGGCTCACAGCTGTCCTGAATCCCTTCCGCTTTCTGCTTGTATATGTGTACCGCGGCCATGGCTCACAGCTGTCCTGAATCCCTTCCGCTTTCTGCCTGTACTGCCCCTGAGTAATTATTTATCAGACTATTTCAAGCTTCAGGAGTTCAGATATGTCACAGCTGTCTGTGGTTACCATGTCTAATGTAGACATTATACAACGTTCTGTGGTAAGTGCAAATAATACCACAAAAATACATCATACCTGATGATTCCCTGCCCCGTGTCATACATTCACCCTAGAACCGGGACACACCGTGCTCTGTCTGCACCCATAATGTGCTCTCTGTACAGTTAATCATGTACAAACCACAAGTCATTAAGACATTACAGGGCTTGGGCAGAGAAAGCATTTGTTTGTCTTCTTACACTGCATCAATATCGCCTTAGAGGAAGTAGGCAAAAAACACTGGAGATAAACATTAATATGCTGACTATTTCATGACCCGTTGTGTGGAACTGCCCATTATATGTACTGTAAATACTAAGAACCTTAATGTTGGGCCCAGAAAAGCTCCTCACCACCATGACTTCATATCAGGGCCGGTGCCAGCCCTGGGCATACCAAGGCAAGTGCTGGGGCTGAGGGCTGTTTTGGGGCCCACATAAGGCTGTACATAAGGAATCCATGGGGGGTAAGGGGGGCTTTATATAAAATATCCATGAGGGGGCTTTTTAGTAAGTTAAACTAGGGAATATTTTACGGTACAGTAGAATTTTTAATGCTGCAACATGAGTTTACTGCAAAGGGGCCCATTGAGGCTCTGTTTCCAGGGGCCTACTGAAACCTAAGGACGGCCCTGCTTGCTATGGAAATGGAAACTTAACATGACCAGCAAAATATTAAGAGGCATAGTATATTGGATCCCAGTTTGCTAACCGTGAATACATTTTGGACAGTTCATAAGAGTTTGGTATATTTTTCCAATGTTGAAAATTGATGCAGCTGTAAATTCATGAAAACCTTGTAAACCTTGTATTGGTATTGTGATTCTGTAAATATATCACCATATAATAAAGATTAAGATGTTGTCCATGATCCTTATACAAGTTCTCTTTATCTTCTGTAAAAAAAAAACAAAGCCCTCAAAGTGGAACTAGACTTTAGAAGGTCTCCAAAAACGATTTTGTCCCAAAAAATGGAGCAATGTGGACAATTTAAGAGTTTAAGAGTTACCTGGAAAGGGTCTGAGAGCTGGGGCTGTCCATCCTGCTCTATTCAGTAGTATGGGAGTGATGGAAATTGCAGAGCAATTCCCTGTCTATGTGACTACTGGAGACTGCTGGGCCTAGGGGGAAATCTATTTATTTGGGTTACTGATCAAAACCTGGGAACTCCGTATCTGGTGGGCAGTCATCCCGAGGGTCGGCACTTGGAAATTTGGGACCCCCGACTGGAAAATTTTGTGGGCCTCCTACCCTCCAGCAGGTGGTGTGTGCAAGAAATATGGAGGGAGAGGCTGATGTACTTGATATTCCTGGGGCAACCCCTTAATGTCTGTAATATATGTCCCTGGGTAATGGATGGGAAGCCCTTGGTGGTACAGCCTTATCCAGGGAACAGACGGAGGCAACGTTGTGCAAAATAACTCACGGTTCTTTATTAGAACAACTGCAAGGATCTTGTAACAGATGCCGGATTGTTGGATATTCCGGATTACTGGAGTGGTCCTGGAGAGTGATCCTCAGGAGTAGTTCACTGGTAGTAGATGCAGGCTGGGATGTAGCTGTGTCCAATTGTGGAAGCTGCAGCTTTGTCCTGGGTGTTGCTGAGTTCTGTGTACAGCACTAAAGGTGTGCTACACACTATCTCTCTGGTCACTCTGTCTCTGATGAAAGACCTGTGCCCCCTAGGGAAAGCTGGTGGTAAAGAGGGGAGAGCTAAGACAGACTTTTTGCTCTGTAGAAGGGCAAAATTATATGTAACGTTTATTCACAGGGCTTAGTGTGTATCTAGATACTAAGCAACCTCTGATGCTATGGAAGCTGGGAGGGGTCAAAATAGTTATCCCACTAACATGATGTATCAATAAGAAACTTGAGTGGATCATAAGACGTTACTTTCGTAGTTCGTTGGCAGAATATCTCCCGGAAGGTGAGTTGATCATAACACTGTCAAGCTGTCTCAAAGTTCTTTCTAGTTCTAGACTTCTTTCATTACTTTCAATAAAATAATTTTTAAAACTCAAAAAAAATAATATTAATAATGAAATAAGATAAATTGCATGTTAGTGAATCAACGCCCAAAATTATAGGTTGGCCTGGGTAATTCTCTCAGCCTTTATGTATTTTGGGCATGATAAAATATTGGCGTAGTGGGATGATCAACTGAGATTAGTTTATTTATTTTACTAAAGATGTGAGATGAAAATGTCCAATCTTCTCAATTCATCTCTATGGAGCTGATGGAGATTGCGGAGAGCAGCAATCTCCGTCAGTTTCATAGAGATGAATGAAGCAGAATGGACACACACGGCTATCTGCCCCATTCATCTCTGGGTACAACAAGGGGTCCAACAGAGGTATGTGGCATCGAAGTGCACAGCCTGCGGCGCATGCTCAGTGCGCGTTCTCCCTTTAGACACACACACAGGACCAAAGAAGAGATAATGGGGCACATTTACTTACCCGGTCCATCGGAGTTCCTGAAAGTGCATTGTCCGTCCTAAATGCACTGTGCCACGATTTACTAAGATTGTGCACCCGATTTCCTGCATGTGTCGGTTCCCCGCTCAGGTCCGCCGGAGTTCACCATCTTCCCGCCGGTGCATGTAAGTGCTTGGCTTGCGACACAATTTTGAAGTTAAATACCGCGGTTTGTCCGAATCCGTTGGATCGTCCAACGGACCGTCCCCTGATTTCTGTTGCATGAAAATCCGATCGCTTGCGCCAAAAACCCCTTTTAAATCCCTGTCCCAGCGGCGTAAAATGGAAATTGTCGGGATGCCTGACGAAAGGTCGGTCCGTGGGGCCCTTATTAAATGAGTCCCAATAAGAGCACTGCGCATGTCGATCCTGACTATTCAGTTATGAGGCTTTGGACTAACTGGAAGAAATACCAGGAGGGGGCATCTTGTTATGAGTCCTGTTCTCCTTATTTTCCACCTCAGCTCAGACATAACAAGCATCATAACATCATAACAACCTTATGTGACACTTGATTATTGAAGTCCATTACAATGGTAGAATCTATCTCTTCTGAGAATAAGCCATTACTTAAGATTTTTTAAAATTAAATAAAATATTATTACAGCTGGTGATTTTTTTTCTCTGTAGAATACAGTAAAGTATCCCAGGCCTGTGTGTGCTCTCCACAAATCCCAGCCTGGAGGGATGTCTGACTTCATTTCAGGAATAGAAACCCCCTGGGGATGATGCATCTCATGTGAAATCTTTTAACAAGGTGACAATCTCCCTGAGGGACTCTCTATCCATGTTGCCTGTATATATCTGGGCTCTCCGCAGTGTTTATAGGTGAGAAGTCTGTCACTCATTTACACGACTCTGAATCCGGTGTCCCTGGACTCCTCCGAGCTGTACCGGCAGCTGCAATATTCATGTGTCTGGCATTATGAGCAAAGCTATCTAGTTACCACTGCAAACGTATGGCAGGTCTTACTAAGGCTATATTTGCACCATGTTATATGGATATATTGAGGGTGATTTATCATTGTTTTTTTTGTCTATGTTTGGTGTTGTTTTGGCACAGTTGTGGTACAAATGCTGTTTTTGTGACTTTCCAAATGAACATAGGACAGTGCAGTCACTTTAAAATAGACCCTGCTTACGCCAAAATCATTATTTGCATGGACTAGTTTTCAAAATGTGACCGAATTCTTGATTTGCAATTTGGCGCAAATCTCCATTTAGGCGCAAGTTTTGGCACAAATTAACATTAGTCCCTACCTTGGTTTTATGCGACAGTCGCAAACAACACACAGCAATAACCACTGCCAGCAGATTTATCAAGGGCTAAAGACTACAAAGAAACTCCAAAAACAGAGCCGGTCTAATGATGAATTCCACCCATTGAGTATATATGCCAGGAAAGCCCCGTTGTACAGAATCAACTCTATAGACATGTTAGCAAATGGAGGTAAAATTTTGCTGTGCCTGACCAGTATACGTTGGATCATGCATGAAACACAGCAGGGAAAACACAGCAAGCTATGGATTTTCATCTTCCTGCTGATCACATACACCCAGAGTAGGCTATAATAGCCTATGCGGGACGGATACAACAGTATTGCATCCATCCCCAGCCTCTCCTAATCACTCAATTTCAGTCCCCAATAACTGGCTGCTGTCAATGTTCACGCCTCCTCCTGCTTTCAGGGGACAACAGGACAACATACTACCTTGAGTACAACAATTATCCTGTACAGTACAGTATTTATAGGAACAGCAAATGTACTACAACCTCTATACTGTATGTAAACTTATTTCATCTGCTCCGATTTCATATTGTAGTCTTAAAGGGGTATTCCAGGAATATGAGCATTTAATACAAAAACCTATAATGCTATAAATAAATGAATACAACAAAACTCCATGTCATTAATCACAAACTGGAGTTTAAATACTTTACTTTTATGATTCACAACATGCTATAGGCTTTTTAAAGTAGAGCAATCTCCAAGATGGCTGACACAGGATACTACAACTCCCATGAGCCCTCAGGTCTCAGTTACAACTGCTCCCTCTCATGTTCTGCTCCTAGTGATCTCTGAGGTAATAGACTGATCTGCTCTACCACCAAAGTAATGGCAACTGATAAACTACATGTTTCTCTCATCCCGTAAATCTGTGTGTGACTGCCATCACTGCACACTACATCAGCCTCAATAAGATGATGTCTCATCACCACACTGATCAGTATGGCCAGTGTGTTGATGAGACATCATCTCATTGTGGCTGATGTGTCAGATATATTACTGGTGTGTCATGTGCCAGTGCATGATGCATTCCCCCTATATCAGTATGACCTGCCATGTGCTGATGACCTCCATGTACATCATCACCCAGTACTCTTTGAATGCTTCCAATGTAGTCCAATGTTAATACATCTTCTGTCCCGTCAGCCTCCTTAACCGGGTCGTGCTGCATGGAGAGGGCTCACGGGCTGAGCCCTCTCCATAGCCGATAAGTCTTTGCTGCATATTGCAGCAAAGGCTTACCGGTAACACCCGCGATCGGTGCAAGCACCGATCACGGGTGTTATCACAGCGATGGCTGCCGGCAAAGCATGGGCGCCGCCATCTTACCTGGGATCGCCGCTCCCCGTGACTTTATCGGGGAGCGGCGATCCATCTCCATGGTAGCCTCGGGTCTTCCGAAGACCCGAGGCTATTTCGTTTAACCCCTTCATTACAATGTGCTGATAGCACATTGTAATGAATGAGGAGGAAAATCCCCATATACTGCCATACTGTAGTATGGCAGTATATGATAGGATTGATCAGACAACCTAGGGTTAAAGTATATATATAAGTATAAATAAACAGTAAAAATCATAAACACATTAGGTATCGACGCGTCCGAAAATGCCCGATCTATAAAAGTATGATAACGGTTTTTCAATGCGTTTAACCCCGTAACGGAAAATAGCGCCCAAAGTCAAAAATGGCACTTTTTGCCATTTTGAAAAATATAGAAAAATCTATAAAAAGTGATCAAAAGGTTGTAAAGTCCTAAAAATGATATAATTGAATATACACTCACCGGCCACTTTATTAGGTACACCTGTCCAACTGCGTGTTAACACTTAATTTCTAATCAGCCAATCACATGGCGGCAACTCAGTGCATTTAGGCATGTAGACATGGTCAAGACAATCTCCTGCAGTTCAAACCGAGCATCAGTATGGGGAAGAAAGGTGATTTGAGTGCCTTTGAACGTGGCATGGTTGTTGGTGCCAGAAGGGCTGGTCTGAGTATTTCAGAAACTGCTGATCTACTGGGATTTTCATGCACAACCATCTCTAGGGTTTACAGAGAATGGTCCGAAAAAGAAAAAACATCCAGTGAGCGGCAGTTCTGTGGGCGGAAATGCCTTGTTGATGCCAGAGGCCAGAGGAGAATGGGCAGACTGGTTCGAGCTGATAGAAAGGCAACAGTGACTCAAATCACCACCCGTTACAACCAAGGTAGGCAGAAGAGCATCTCTGAATGCACAGTACGTCGAACTTTGAGGCAGATGGGCTACAGCAGCAGAAGACCACACCGGGTGCCACTCCTTTCAGCTAAGAACAGGAAACTGAGGCTACAATTTTCACAAGCTCATCGAAATTGGACAGTAGAAGATTGGAAAAACGTTGCCTGGTCTGATGAGTCTCGATTTCTGCTGCGACATTCGGATTGTAGGGTCAGAATTTGGCGTCAACAACATGAAAGCATGGATCCATCCTGCCTTGTATCAACGGTTCACGCTGGTGGTGGTGGTGTCATGGTGTGGGGAATATTTTCTTGGCACTCTTTGGGCCCCTTGGTACCAATTAGCATTGTTGCAACGCCACAGCCTACCTGAGTATTGTTGCTGACCATGTCCATCCCTTTATGACCACAATGTACCCAACATCTGATGGCTACTTTCAGCAGGGTAATGCGCCATGTCATAAAGCTGGAATCATCTCAGACTGGTTTCTTGAACATGACAATGAGGTCACTGGACTCAAATGGCCTCCACAGTCACCAGATCTCAATCCAATAGAGCATCTTTGGGATGTGGTGGAACGGGAGATTTGGATCATGAATGTGCAGCCGACAAATCTGCGGCAACTGTGTGATGCCATCATGTCAATATGGACCAAAATCTCTGAGGAGCTTCCAGCACCTTGTTGAATCTATGCCACGAAGAATTGAGGCAGTTCTGAAGGCAAAAGGGGGTCCAACCCGTTACTAGCATGGTGTACCTAATAAACTGGCCAGTGAGTGTATAATTGAATGATATAATTGAATATTATCAAATTTTGCAAAAAATGACACCATCCACAGCTCCGTACACCAAAGTATAAAAAAGTTATTAGCGCCAGAATTTGGCAAAATCAAAAAAATAATTTTTGTACAGGAGGTTTTAATTTTTGTAAATGTATGAAAACATTATAAAACCTATACAAATTTGGTATCCCCTTAATCGTACCGACCCAAAGAATATAGTAGACATGTCATTTGGGGCGCTCAGTGAAAGACGTAATATCCAAGCCCACAAGAAAATGGCGCAAATGCTCTCTTCCTGACCACCACTTCTCTCCTCCATAAACTGATGACCCCTCAGCACAAATATCCGACGCTTCTCTGCTCCTTAATGATGGTTTCGGTCCCTAATTTTAGGCCCCATGTGACGTGGGCATGTGACCAGCCCAGAGAGCAACCAACTTCAGTCTTGTGCCTTCTACACTGGAACAAAATCACAGGATTAATTAACGGGCCAGTAACGTTTTTGTAGGTTCACAGCATTTTTCTGCTAAGGGGAGCAAAATTCTAAATAACAACTATTAAGATATATTGCCTTATATTTTAATAACTCATTTGAATATTAATTATACTTATTCCTGGAATATCCCTTTAAAAATTCCAGACTGGTGGATACAAACAGAAGGTTTGCTGTTATAATTGACAGAAATGTAATACAGGGGGTCCCCCACTTAAGGACACCTGACTTACAGACAACCCCTAGTTAAAGACGGACCCCTCTGCCCATTGTGACCTCTGGTGAAGCTCTCTGGATGCTTTACTATAGTCCCAGACTGCAATGATCAGGTGTAAAGTATCTGTTTTGAAGCTTTATTGATAATCCTTGGTCCAATTACAGTAAAAAAAAATGTTGAACTCCAATTGTCACTGGGGCAAAAAAATGTTTTGTCTGGATCTAGAATTATAAAATATACAGTTTCAACTCGCATACAAATTCAACTTAAGAACAAACCTATGGAAACTATCTTGTAAGTAACCCGGGGACTGCCTGTATTCAAAATAAGAACCTCGCTATTGGCTTTCTGCCTTATTGCACCTAAAAGGAAGTCTACAATCAAGAAATAACTTTGGTTCTGGTATTGGGGGTCCCACTTTTATAATCTTTGCACAATGTACTTTTAATAGTATTTCTAGAGAAGTCCTAATCCTTCTAAAGAATGATTATTGGTTGTGATGTACAGCACATTTTTTTCCTACAAGGCATTGAGATAGTTCTTGAGTTTTGCAGTGTGGGTTCTCAGCGTCTGTAATTTGTAGCGGTAAGTATCTGTGACAATAACATGGCAGATGTGTCGCTTCTGAGGAGTGAGTGATCGCAGGCGCCAATGGTACAAATCTATCAAATATGTATCAAAGCCGGATGTGTTAGAGGAGCGGGCAGTGATAAATCATAGCGATTACAGGTAACGTACGGCACTGTACTTGTCACATGTGACTGGTGCTCATCACCCTGCTGCCAAAGTCCTTGCCAAGGTGACAAACACCCTCATTAAGTATTTCATCAGCTCCCCTCTCCTCACCTGATACCGCATATAGCTCCCGCTTCTCCAGGGACTACGACAACAAGTTCAGAGTCACTACAGCAAAATAAGTCAAAATGCTTCGTGTGTAACCCTTTGTCTGCCAGAAGTAAGATTACAATCTATATGTGGTGTTAGATCACATCAAATGTACTTTAGAAGAGGAGGAGGAACTACAGAACAGTATGATGGGAGCAGAGACCCCACTGTACAGCCTCAGCATGGTGCAAATATATTTTCAGTAAATATTAATAATTATTAATAATAATTAATATATTAATAATTAATAATTATTAATATTATTAATAATATATCCTATATTAGCAGTGTACAACTAACATAGTAGTGGTTAACACTGAACTATAATCGCTGAACTTATGCCTAAAACATTTGAAGGGCCTGGACATTATTATCTAATTCTTATATTGTATCAACATTTCTATAAAAAAATGATTAATCCTTCAGGTTAAAGAATTTGTTAGGCATTAAAGGAAATCAAGTATGATAAACCAGAGACACTTATTCATAGATCCAGGCACATCAGACAGAGGGAGGGGGAACTGCCGAGAAAGCACTATGGCAAGACAGTGTAACAGCCTGTGAAGCTACGGCACGGAGTTGCTCTGGTAATGCCCCCAGAGCCTGTCTCGCTCATTAGCATTATTGTAAAAGTTCATTTTAAAAGGAAGGAGGCCACAGATAGCAAATATAAAAAGATTACCACAGTCACATTGCCGGATCTCTTTGTCTCTCTATTTATATATATGTGTGTGTGTATGTATATGCGTGGAGCGCCGGAGGGTAAGTATAGAAGTTTATTATTTTTAAGGGAGACTGTTACTGCAATAAGCAAAACATTTTATAAACTATAAGTAGAAAACTAGAGACCAGAGGTACTTTCCGGTATCTATAGAAGTAACCCGAGCATTGTCACAGGGCATTATGGATAATCTTAGAAGGGGACTCTATACACACTGACACACATTTTGCAACTGTTGCTTGAATTCCCTTTAACTTTGACCTCTTGCCAAAATCTAACCATCCTGGAAATGGCAGCCCTGGTTTTAAGGGTTTGTTTAACTGTATCAGGAAGAAGTTATGTCCCAAATTAATGTCAATAGATGAATGTACGGTAATTCAATAGCTCCCCCTTCCACCATTCAGCTTCTGCCACTGCTGTGTATGACTCTGCCACCAGCAGACATGGTGAGATGATGTTACAGCAGCAGACAATGGAGCAGAGCTGCTGTGCGGGAACAGGGAAACTGTAGACTCAGCAAAATCTGGTAGTAATCAATTGTGTATGTGAACAAGTTCTAACTATTTCAGATCACTGGAACTGCAGCGTCATTAGCAGAGTTAGGGTAAATGGTATCTTATATATTGGAATAAGATTGGGGAATAAGAACACAAGGAAGAGGGACAGCTAAAACCATATAAAGTGTATGTACACAAATGCCAGAAGCCTCACAAACAAAATGGAGGAACTGGAACTCTTACTGTTGGAGCACGAATATGATATAGTGCAGTGATGGCGAACCTTTTGGAGTCAGAGTGCCAAAGCTACAACCAAAACCCACTTATATATCGCAAAGTGCCAACATGACAATGTAAGCAGTAACTTATTGATCCCTGCTGTATCACAGGTTTTAATCATATTGGCCTCCTGAGTTCACCAATACAAGAGAAAGATAATGGGGAAATTTGGATTGTAGTTTCCCTCCAGGGTCCCCTGAAGAGGAAGAATCAGGGGACCCAGAGCAGGAGCTCCAATGACAATCCATCTCTATCCACACCTTCTCATTCCTCCTGTAGTCCTGGCAGCCAAAGATTTAAATTTGCTTTAAAATAGTGGCACATCCTGGGATGCATTGGATCACAGGAGAAAGCCTTGAGCCCTATCTGCCAAACTCTGTGTTTCGGGTGAAGGCCTGGGTGCCCACAGAAAGAGCTCCGAGCGCCACCTCTGGAACCCGTGCCATAGGTTCGCCACCACTGATATAGTGGGTATCAGCGAGACACGGCTGGACAGTAGCTATGATTGGGCTGTTGCTATAGATGGTTATAGTCTTTTTAGAAATGTTCGTATAAATAAAAAAGGAGGAATTCTTGTCTCAAGCCTGTCCTGCGAGATGACATCGGTGACGCCAATGAAAATGTGGAGTCCCTATGGGTGGAGATCAGGGGACGGATAAAGAATAATAAAATATTACTAGGAGTTTGATATAAGGCTCCAAATATAATGGAGGCAGCAGAGGAACTGCTGATAGCTAAAATGGATGCGGCTTCAAAGCATGGTGAAGTACTTATCATGGGGGGCTCCAATTACCTAGATATTGACTGGGGGGCAGAAATATGCAGGTCCTTCAAAGGCAGCAGAGGGGGGTACTGCAGGACCTTATCCTAATCAACAGACCTGATAGGGTATCAAAATTACAGGTTGGGGGAACCTGGGGAATAGTGATCATAATATCATTGATTTTGTATTATGCTTCACTAAGAGCGTTAGTGGAGGGGCAACAAACAATCTAAACTTCAGGAGGGCAAATTTTCAGCAACTAAGGGAAGACCTTATAGGCATAAACTGGGACATTGTTCTCAAAGACAAAAGGCCCCTTCCCCAACAAATAAAAAATGGGACTTTTTCACAAATATTCTAAAAAAGGCCTGTGAGAAACACATACCATATGGGAAAAAGCATAAAAGGAACAAGAAAAAGCCAATGTGGCTAATTAGTCTTGTAAGGGAATCAATAAGCGGGAAAGAGTTTAGAAAGAGTTAAGGCGTTTAAGGTGCTAAAACATGAAGGTAGCGATGAGGCGTTACAGGATTATCGACAAAAAAAAATCCTGTAAAAAGAAGATAAAGGCCACAAAAATAGAGACTGAGAGAAATATTGCCAGGGAGAGCAAAAATAATCAAATTATTTTTCAAGTATATAAATAAGAAAGTAAAAACAGAGAGTGTGGGCCCTCTGAGGAGTAACATGGGGGTTATGGTGGAAGGAGATGAAGAAAGGGCCAATCTACTGAATGTCGCCTTCTCGACTGTCTTCACCCAGGAATATCCCCTGGTGGAAGAAATGGTGAGGAATTATGTAAATTCTCTTTGGAATGTCAACAGTTTAACCCAGGAAGAGGTACGGCGCTGCCTCACAACCACTAAGATAGATAAATCACCGGGACCAGATGGCATACACCCCCGGGTTCTGCATGAACTATGTACCGTTATAGACAGACAGTTATTTTTAATATTTGCAGGTTCCCTGAGGACTGGTTATGTTCCACAGGACTGGCACATAGCAAATGTGGAACCAATATACAAAAAAGGATCAAAAAGCGATTCTGGAAACTACAGACCTGTGAGTCTAACTTCTGTGGTGGGAAAAATATTTGAGGGGTTTGTTAGAGATGCTAACCTGGAGTATCTCACTGTGCACAACCTTTTAACCCAGTATCAGCATGGGTTTATGAGAGATCGGTCCTGTCAGACTAATCTGATTGGCTTCTATGAGGAAGTAAGTTCCAGACTGGATCTGGGGGACGCAGTGGATGTTGTAAATTTGGACTTTTACAAGGCATTTGGCACAGTGCTGCATAATAGGTTGGTACATAAAATGAGACTGCTGGGAATAGGAGAAAATCTGTGTATCTGGGTAAGTAATTGGCTTAGTGATAGAAAACAGAGGGTGGTCATTAATGGCACATTCTCAGATTGGGTTGACGTTACCAGTGGAGTGCCACAGGGGTCAGTATTGGGGCCACTTCTTTTTAATATTTTTATCAATGATTTTGTAGTGGGTTTACACTGTCAAGTTTCAATATTCGCAGATGATACTAAGCTGTGTAAAGTAATTAATGCTGAGGTTGATAGTTTAGCATTACAGAGGGATTTGTGGAAGCTGGAGGAGTGGGCAGAGAAATGGTTGATGAGGTTTAATGCAGATAAATGTAAAGTTTTGCACTTGAGCCATGGAAACAAAAAGTATAATTATGTTCTAAAAAGTTAATTACTTGGTAAAGCTGGAGCTGAAAAAGATTTGGGGGTATTGGTGGATGGTAAACTTAATTTTAGTGACTATAGCTAGGCGGCTGCTGCTAAAGCAAATAAAATTATGGGATGAGGGATGAGGAATAGATTCTCATGATAAAGACATAGTTTTCATAGTTTTGCCCTTATACAAATACCTGGTCAGGCCATACATGGAATATTGTGTACAGTTTTGGGCACCGGTGTATAAAACGGACATAGTAGAACTGCAACGGGTGCAGTGAAGAGCAACCAAGATTATTAGGGGAATGGGGGAATTAGAATACAATGACAGATTAGAAAATTTGGGATTATTCAGTTTAGAAAAAATACAACTGAGGGGAGACCTCATTACAATGTACAAATACCTGAACGGACAGTACAAGGATCTCTCCAAAGATCTTTTTATACCTAGGCCTGTGACCAGGAGAAGGGGGCATCCTCTACACCAGGGGTAGGGAACCTATGGCTCGGGAGCCAGATGTGGCTCTTTTGTTGGCTGCATCCGGCTCTCAGACAGATCTTTAATAAATAGTGACGGCTGCTGTGTCTCTTAGACTGATCACTGGTCACAAGCAGCGATGTTACCGCTGCCTACTTCCTTTGTACGACCCAGGCGCCATCGCCACCATTGTCTAAGCCTGGGTCAAAGAGAAGAGTGTGGGAGCGATGAGGAACTGGCTGCAGGGAGTTTATATTCATTTTATGTTTTGCTGTGACTACCTATCTACTGGGAGCATGTACTGGGGCTACCTATCTACTTCGGGGCATTTGCTGTGACTACCTATCTACTGGGAGTATGTGCTGTGGCTACCTATCTACTGGGAGTATGTGCTCGGGCTACCTATATAACAGGAGTATGTGCTGTGGCTACCTATATACTGGGGGGCATGTGCTGTGGCTACCTATCTACTTGGGGGGCATGTGCTGTGGCTACCTATATACTGGGGGACATGTGCTATGGCTACCTATATACTGGGGGGCATGTGCTATGGCTACCTATATACTGGGGGGCATGTGCTATCACTGCCTATCTGGTAGCCACTGGTCTTTAAAGGAATCCGGGAAGTGGGCAGCGCCTATCAGCGGCGCACTGGCCCTTTAAATCCGTAAGTGCCAGAGCACACGCTGGTCAGTTGGGATGGGAGCCGGACAGTGGTGACTTGAGTAAGGTCGGAAAGAGGTGCTGCCACGGAGACTGCCTGAGATCCGAGACCTAGATCGCAGGGGCACCCGTGACACTGGGACTACCTATCTACTTGGGGGGCAAGTGCATATTGTATGGCCCTGCTCTACACCTAGAGGAGAGGTGGTTCTAGCATCACCATAGACAGGGGGAATCCTGTACACCTAGAGGAGAGGTGGTTGTACCATCAGCATAGACAGGGAGCATCCTCTACACCTAGAGGAGAGGTGGTTCTACCATCACCATATACAGGGGGCATCCTCCACACCTAGAGGAGTAGAGGTTCTACCATCACCATAGACAGGGGGCATCCTCTACAACTAGAGGAGAGGTGGTTCTACCATCACCATAGACAGGGGACATCCTCTACACCTAGAGGAGAGGCGATTCTACCATCAACATAGACAAAGGTTCTTTACTGTAAGAGCAGTGAAACTATGACACTCTCTGTCGCAGGAGGTTGTTATGGCAGACTCTATATATATTTCTGGAGAGACAAAATATCACAGGATTTGGGGAAAAAACATTTATTTAATTCTTAAAGGTTGGACTTGATGGACCTTTTCCATCCTTATATACAATCTAGTTGTCTATTAATATGTCCTGTATACTGTCTCTTAGTACTGGACCACACAATAGCATTAGTAGGAATGGGGGTCTTCTCAAAGAAAATGGTCAGTTGTTGTTATGAAGAAATGTGGATTTGGGTTTTGCCCACATTACTGGAACAAATTTACTTGGAAACCACCCGATGCTGAGATCACATGTAGAAGTATATAGTTAATGTGATTTCACGTCTTCTCATAGTCACTGACTCATATGATCTTTTATATTTCATTAGGGCATTACCCCGGGGCTTGAGGGAGAAGCATCAGCAAGAACAATGTGTGTCGGTTCTCTACTAATACATTTTGGTACCTCTATTCTGATGTATTATGGTTATAGCGGTTGGGAAAGGACCTTTGCTGTCCAGGGACACCCTACATGAACTTTTTTACATTTCCCTCTTTGTGAATCCTAAAATCTGGTTTCACTTGCTGCTGTTGGCAGGATAAGGGTGAGGGGAGGCGGATGATGGCAATAAGACCCAGCCATGTGGTGCTTGTATGTTCTGTGTAGGGATAGAGTTTGATATTGGTGCTATGTACTCATTGGCATTGCTGATTTGGACAGAAAAACTAATTAATATGAATGTTTTCACCAGAGACGCCCCCATGGCAGCTGCTGACAAGGAACACAAATGGACTGGAAATAGGGCACCGGTTCAGTATCTGCTGAGATCAAGAAATCGAGAACATGCATCTTCCCTGTGCAATAAAATAAACAAAAATGATATCTATAAGAAATATTTGATATCTCTGATAAAAATGTGATTACATAACAAGTAGAAAAGTAATAAACATTTCCTTTGCATATTAATATGCTACTTAAAGTGTAACTAAACTTTCATCAAAATGTTCTAAATCACTAGTGCAGATCATAATAACTTTGTTACATACTTTATTAAATAAATTTGTTCCTTTGCCCTTCTTTTCCCCTCCTTTCTAGCTTATTTAAGCAGTTTGTGTAAATGAGCTTTCTTACCTGTATCCACGGACAGCTGAGTGATAAAGGACAGACAGTCAACTGGATGGTCAAATATCCTCAGAGAGCTGAATCATCAAGGGAAATATTGTCTATGGTTGGGAAAAGATAATCATTAGCCTCCTTATCTGTCTGAAGACTCCAGAATGCTTTTAGATACATTGCTCACCACAGGAGAAAGAAGGAGAAGAAAAAAGACACAAAGAAGCTGTTTACTATTATCACCTGCTCTATTCATTTCTGAAATGAAAATAGTTTTTTTTTTCTCCTAATATTATGGTGGTATAGTAGACATTACCCAGTATGCTTCATCCCATGTGTGATTTATTTTAACTGACCAAGCCAGAAAAAAACTATAACAAGGAGGATGTGTCTTGTTCTGTAGCTTCTCTCTGGGGCCAATGTATATTCTGGACCAGTACAAGGAGCAGAAGAATTAGCTTATTCTCTGAAACATTCAACCCATGAAATTCAGTACAAGTAAATGCGAGACTCGAGTACAGTCCGTGCTGGATATATACTAAGGCTGCATTCACTTTATATTGGATTTTAGTTGGCGGCTCAAGGTTACATCCAAATTGCAATTTTAGCCCATTGATAGAATGAGAATTTGCAATTCTGCAAGATTTGGTTCCTGAAATTGAAAGAATTATGAATACAGCTCTGAAGTGTAAGGGTCAGTCAGGTCTCTGTTAGGTATTTTTAAGAAATGTAACTGCTCCAGCTTCTGTTCCCAGCAGCCATCACTGTGATAGGTATAGCAGAGCTAAGCCTGAAATTGTCGCAGAGGCGTCTCTTTAAGGTTTTTTATGCTAATGATCTAGACTTCATATTTAGTACTTTTATCGGTCACCTATCACTTGTAGTCTGACCCCTTACTCCATGGCCTCCTTCCTTATAAAATCAACGTATAAAATTATGCTAATGAGCCTGAAGTGTTCTGAGGGATCTGACCAGAGCCTCTCTGTGCTGCAGCTTCTCACTGTTACACTATACATGAGCACTTCCCCCCTCCCACTGTGTGCTCAAACTTCCCCTGCTGCAGTGATATTAAAAAAGGCAGATAGTGTAAAGGTGCTGATGCCCCTAGATACTGTTGCTGTTATATATTAGCAGGAAACCCAATTAGATTTGTTGAAGCCAAACTTGACCAATCTCTATTTAACCTGTTTATACTGTATGATACATGTAAATTCATATCATAAAATAACAATAACCAAAGGAAGGTCAGCTAAAAGATGATACTGTACATTCTAGGATTCACTTTTCCTAGCTCCAGTCTAGTGAAGGGGTAACAGCAGACACCTCATACAGCCAGCAGCTCCCATCACATTTGATAATATCTTTATTTTCCTCATACATAGATAATATATAGACAGACTTTGGCCTTTCCCAAGATCACAAATCTGCTGCTCTCAGACTCCGACTTGACAGGGTTATCTCTGTTTTTCTTGAAATCCCTCAGAAACAGAGCGTCCTCTAGTTACATGACAGCCGGAGCTTTACCTGCCCTCTCTATATCAACACAAAGACAACGCCGGGAGAGATTGTATCTGTATAATTCTCAGGATTCATGCGCGTAATGGGAACTTGTCACTGTATGTGTCCTACTACATCCATTATATGCATAGGCCTCCCTGGTAATGTACGTTCTGGTCAACTAGGAGAATTATTGTTTATACAGAAAAGCTGGAAGGGTCATTTGTAACCTGGCATTTAGTGGGTGCAAACGGATGGTTTAACCTTCCTTTGGTACAAGATTTCCCTTAAATTTGGACAACCTAATTTTACATGCTCTTCTGGACATAGTAGACAGGTGTCTTAAAGGAACTCTACCACCAGGATGAAGGATTGTAAACCAAGCACACTGACATACTGGTGTGCTCCCCCTCAGGCAGGATTTGCTCTTCTTGTAGCTTTGTATGCCTTTGTTTTTAAGAAAAAGAGGTTTTAAAAATTATGCAGATGAGCATTCGGGGCTCCAAGTTCAGTTGACATCTATAGAGTCTGGAGTCCCTGAGGTTCATTTGCATAATGTGTGAAACCTTTTTATTGTAAAAAAAAGGTCCTAAGAAGCTAAAAGAAAAGCAGAACCTACCAGAGGGGGCACTCACCAATATGTCAGTGTGCTTGGTTTACAATTCTTTATCCTGGTGGTAGATTTCCTTTAAGGAAGCTCCTGGTAATATCTTTTATATAATGTATTTGTTAATGGGAGTCTAAACCCACCCCCCTCCCTGTGATACTATGATCTCAAACAGGTAAGGGGTGGCATATGAAGGTGGGTGGAGAGCATGACTTATGGGGCAAAGCCAGCACCAATACCTTCATTTAAATATATTTTATAAGTAATTTCTTAATGGAAAAACGCACATCTATTCATCTTTTTAATAGTGGTGGTGGGTGGTAGACCCCCGCCGTCTTCAAATAGATTCAAATAGATATGTATAGGGCTTCGACTGTTGCACTGAGAATCACTAGAAATATCATATACATTGGTCTGCTCTCAGTATATATATTTTAAATACTTTAAAACTATAATTGCCCTTATCCATAAATGGTTCCTTTCCATGGCTACAATGTTAAAAAATAATTTTATAAGCAACACACCTGAGGTGAGTCCAATTACAGTGAGTCCTGCATATTGCACTGTCCTGCCTCGCTGTTTCTGATTGACAGGTCTCACTGCTATTACTATACTGCCGGTATGGAACTAGTACTGTCAATGGACAGTCTGCCAATATTCAACTACAGACATATACAGCTCCCTTTACTTTCTCAGGGGGTTTATCAGGGGCAGGGAATGCAACACAATGCCTTACTGAAACCTTGAGAGGGAGACCTCAGTGAGGCTGAAGAGAATTCCAGAGGGAGAAGTGAGAGAGACAGTGGCTTTGTGTAACTCAGCTCTGCTACATGATTTACCACTCTCTCAGGAAGGAGGGGGTGAGAATGATACTGGCTTCTTCCTCACCCCTCCCTGAGTGTCATTGCAGTGTCATTGTAAGTAAGGGGTGGGGTAGCCTAACTGTATACTGCAGCTCTCCTGCCTCCATGACTGAAACAAAGGACATCAATAAAAGTATTTTTTTTATCAAATAAATGGCACTAATTCAATGTATATAGGCATCAGTGGAAAAAATAAAGACATCTAAAAGGAACTGTGTGTGGTTTGTGGGGGGAAGGCCGCTGGTGACCATTAAAGGAAATCTACCATCACAATCAAGCATGAAAAACCAGTGACTGATTACCAGAGCCTCTCCGGGCCATAACTTCACAGACTGTTACACTGTCTCCTCCTCTGTTCCTTCAGTATTTCCCCCTCCCTGATATAATTTCACTGCAGCACAGGAAGTTTCAGCACAAGGTGGGAGGGGGAAGTGCTCCTGCACAGTATAACAGCCTTTGAAGCTACAGCACAGAAGGGCTATTGTTTCACTGCCAGGAGCTATTCAGACTCATTAGCATAATTTTAAAAGTAGATTTTTAGAAGGAAGGAGGATATGGATAACAAATATAGGAAGATTACCACAGTCCCTGTGCCTGGACCTGTGAGTAAGTGTCCCTGGTTTATCATGATGGATTTTCCTTTAATCATAGGCAGATTTTTAGACCAGAGTTGTTGAAAAATTCTTGGCTTCAGCTAATATGTTGGAAAGTAAGTGGGATTATTAGGAATATATGATCTAAAAGTATTTAAATTGGTTGACTGAAAGTGGAATGCGCTTTATTTTAGCAAGTAATAAACTTCTTTGGCGTTTCACATAATTTAGTAGTAAAGCTTGTGTGAGCCTTCTCATTGGCTCCTGGCATGGTCAGTGTGAAGCCCTTTTGCCTGGTTGAGATGTTATAGTAGTCTATAGCAGCACATTATAGGAAGCGTTTTTTGCGTCCTTGCTACATTTGTCAGTTTAAAAAAAATTACCACCAGACCTTAGGATGGGTGACAAATTGTCCAACATCTGGTACTCATTGCCTGGAGCACGTGTGGAGCTCCTGTGATTGCTGCCTGTACTTCACTCGCAAATTACGTCTCGTTTATATGTCACATGGCCCAATACAACGTATGGCAGTGTGATAGGGAGCAAAGAGACTGCTGCACTTGTCTGACCAGTCTCAAGGACCTTCAATGGTCAGATCCCGATTCACTTTTTTTAAATTAGTAATAAAAAAATATCCACTTTTAATAAAAGTTCTTTTAATAACATATTGGAACATAGAAAACTGGCAGGAAAATGTGACAACTGATAAGTGACAAAGTAATCAGGAATATTAAAAAGTGTGTGGGATCCCAGGCTCTGTTTACACAGTTGTCAGATTTGCTTATCACGACGCACGCATATGTAGGAAGCTTCAAATCTTCTAGGACATGTTTTTAATTGAGTATGGATGTCTTCGATATATAAAGAGGAGTGGAATCCTTTGCTAAAAAAAAAATCAGGTAATCGCCATTAATGGTTTATTACTCTGGATCCACACCTGTGTTGAAGGCTGCATGTTTGCTCTATTGTCTGAATTAAAATTCCATGATAAAACCCAACAGATCCCATTACAAGTCAGGAGGTCATCGCTCTCTATTCATTTTTCTTGTGGCCATATTATATATCTAAGTCATCATTAACAGGTTCCACCAGAACACATTAACAAAGTGTCCGCAGACCGCATTTCAGTCAGGTTTCCTGACTATTTCCGTTTTGCGCCACATTCAACAGGGGATTTTGGCGCATTCACACAGACTTTCATGCGACACATATCGGGGGGCGTGGCCGTTGGATAACCCGACTGATTCGGACTTTAGCACAGGATTTAAAATTCAAATTGTGTCGCAAGTACATGCACTTACAAGCACCGGGAAGAAGAAGGTGAACTCCAGCGGACCTCAGCAGGGAAGCCACACATGCAGGATATTGGGCGCACGATCTTAGTGAATAGTGGCAGATTTCATCCTCGTCAGACAACGCACATCGGAGATCGCGCAGGGACCGGGTAAATAAATGTGCCCCAATAAATCTCCCCCCTATGTACCTGTGCTATTGATTGATTTATGCTGGAGTGTAGATAGGAGCCCCTTGACTAGGCACAACTTGTTACAAAGGATTTACTACAACAGACTTATCTTTTACTATGAAACTATAAGTATAGGTAATTGTGCATACCTGCATAGTAGATGCTATATTCCCAATGGGCTGAAGGACCTTTGATTTTAGACACAAAATCAAAGGTCCTTCAAAAATAAAATAAAAGTAAATGAAAAGTAATACTTTTTTTTTCAAAGAGTCTTTATTTAAACATTATTACATAATAAAACTAATCAACTGATTTTTTTATGGTGTTATGACCACAAGGGGGCGCTGTGCTATGGAAATCAATATATTAATGTTTTTATAGCCGGCGTATCTCAAGGCCGCTGTCAATCATGTTATGAAATACACTAAGGTAGAGATACCAACTTTTCTGTTCAGATTACTGTCTCTATATGGTAACAGAATATTGAATGGAAAGGACAGTATAAATTATTTACGCATACAGAAGAAGTTATGGAAAAATAATCATTTACAGTTGTAATAAGGGATTAAAAAGAGGGCAGGCTGAATGCATAAAGAAAAATGTGCGTTATATCTTGGGTTTTGGTGCCTTAGGCCCCTTTCACACTTGCGCTTTTCCCGCGCGTTTTCTGCGCATGCTTTTGACGTGCAGAACTTGCATTGCACTCTGACCCATTGTAATCAATGGGCTTTTTCAGACTTGCATTCTTTTTCATCCACACACATGCGTTTTTTTTAACGCGCGTTTAAATCTCGACATGCTCTACTTTTTCAAGTCAAAAAACGCACCATACAAGTCTATGGAGATTCATCAAAAACGCATTGCACTCTGAGACACTTGCAAGTGCAATGCAAGTGCAATGCGTTTTTCACGCATCAATTGCCATAGAAAAGATAGAGCTCAGTCCTGAGTACATTTCACCCGCATTATCTGCGTGTGAAAAACTGAGACACTGAATAAACTCTGACTGAAAACTGATTGCACTCTGATGTAAAATGTGCGTTTTTCACTGACCAAACCCTGATCGCACCCTGATCCGACTCTGACGTGATCTGCAACGCAAGTGTGGAAGGGGCCTAACTCATTCCTTTAGCAGCTCAATACTCATTGTGGAGCTCATACATACCTTTCTGTAAGTGTTACAATCCATCAGATATTGGCGTTGAAAAAAAAGTGTAGATCTCTTAAAAAGCAGCAGGAACATGAACCTGTACGTAGGAAGCCTTTGCCAAATTAAGGAAAGGCACAAGGACATCATATATCTTGTCGTCTGTCAAACGCATTGCTACCAACAATGTAGTACTGAGCATTGCTACCAACAAAGCTCTTCATGCTACTGTCTGTGGCATAAGATCCAGAGCTGTAATTTATATGGCCACCTAACAACTACAGCAAGAATCATCCAACAGTCCTCCAACCTGAGCAAGACACTTTGTAATATATCTCTCCAGAATAAACTGCTTCTTTCTCCACTTACTACAAACACGCCTCATTTTTTTTATATACGCCAGGAAAGCTCCCGGCGTATATATGTTGAGCATACCCATAGACAAAAACTGGAAGAAAGAGCCATCTTGCTTCCTCCTGCTGTGTAACATATATGCTCGGCGGAGGCCATTGAAGCCTAAGCGGGATGGATCCAAAGTTTTGCTCCAATTTCCGGCCTCTGCTAAGCAAACACTCAGGAAGGTTCCCAGTCATGTGTAATATATTAGAACCGTGATATCATGAAGGAAATAGTCTGAACATTGGGACCAGTCAATTATTTCAGGGCTAAAGACATGTTGGAATATAGTCTTACTTTACTGCTTTAATGCCCTTTTCTTTCTAAAAAAAAATACTTTATCTCTGATCATTTATGCTAAATTATGTCTTGATAGTAAGACTCACTGAGATGTCAGATTCCAGAGAGGGCTCAGAGAGGACTGCAAATTACAAATAAAGGTTGCAGAGAGCAAACTGCTGAGAAAAAAAAGCAGATAAAAAACGAATAAGTGTTATTCTGTACACACTGCTGATTTATATAAAGTTTGTTGACAGGTTAGGTACACTTTAAGTCAGATGTAACCAGTCCATTGATGGCCTGTACTGATATGTTTAATCCTTACATGACAGGTTATTAATTATTTCCTTAAAGGACTGTGCCATTAATAATATTTATTCCTTATCCACAGAAGATTCAAAGGGTGGGAAGGTGAGGGAGGGTCTCGACTGTTGGACCTCCTGCAATGAGCGGAGCAGTGGATCGAAAGTTCCCCCAGTCTTATGTGGACTTCTGGGTTTCCCCTGTTAGCCAAATGGAAGTCTACAGAAGTCAATGGATAAATCAAAAGAACCAGGGGCATAACTACACTGGTGACAGTCATAGCAGCTGCTATGGGGCCAGTAGTATCAGGGGGCTCCAGCATCCCACCTGACTAAAGAATGGAGGTTGTGCATATTTTCGTAGGGAGTAGGAGTCCCCATTCAGAAGTGTTCTATGGGTCCCTGTCTCGCTTAGTTATGCCCCTGAAAAGAACTCTATACTGTGCTTCATTTTCTCCTATAGGACTTCTGGATAGATAACATAGTGTGATCCCCCGATCTGCTGATTGCTGTGGCCCAACAGACAAGACTCCATGTGATTGTATAGTTATCACATTAAACATGGTGTTTATACTATGTTTAAAGTGGCAGGTGCTCCTTAGTATTAATATATTGGAAGCACAATATAAAATATGAAGGCGGTGTATATATGATAAGAGTATTACAAACTAACACATCATATGTATAACAATTACCTCACACAGTGCAGATCAGATCCCATTCATTTTTGCAATATCTAAAAGAAAGCTTGTGAGCTTACTTAATTTTTGCCCTTAAGTTCTGACACCCAAGTAAGTTACGAGCACAAGCTGCAATTCTATGCATCATAAACTCCACTATTGTTAACTTTACAATGGACCCTTCTAACCCTTAACCTCATATATTGTGAAGAAGGTTTAATAATGCATGTCATGAATTGTAAAGTAGTCCTATAAACTTTAATGGAAGAAAATAATACTACTACGGAGCATCGGCCTTCTACGCCGTAGTCTGCTCCAGCCTCTATAACTCTAGAAGACCCCCGAGGAAAGGACGGAATAATGAGAAGAGTTCTTCTTCCTGGTTTAATTCCAGTTTTTCTTCAAATTCACTGCCATATCACCGAGAACTCCATAAAGTCAGAGGCATCAGTGCTTAGTCTGGCTTCAGTGACTTTAGTGTACTGAATGAATAGCTCCCGAGGGAGCGGGGCCTAATGTAAAGTGAAAATAACTATCGCTTAGTGTTCTCCATCTGCATCACTCGCCATGTGTCTTGTCATTTTAGGGCTGGATGTACTATTGCTACCTACATGAAGGATATCAGGGAACATTTATGGAGATTGGTTTCAGTATAGGCTGATCTAAAATAATAAAAATGCTGACTCAGGAGATTATAAAATACAGGCCCCGGACAGAAAAAGTGGAGCCTCAATGTGTGTCATATGAAATGTAATAGAATAGGAATATTGATAGATGACGATGGAAGCAGTGGTATATAATACACCAGGGTATAAAAATGGTATAAAATACACCAGGGTATAAAAATGATATATAATACACCAGGGTATAAAAATGGTATATAATACACCAGGGTATAAAAATGGTATATAATACACCAGGGTTACAGGGACATTATATACCATTGCCCATCGTCATCTATGAATATTCCTAATCTATTAGGTGCCGCAGAACTCAACATGACAATTGGACTTGTATTTTGCTGCATTATCGCTGCTGATTTTCCTCCTCGAAACTGAAAGAGGCAAATAATTTCTGCAACCAAAATGTGATTGTAAAAATTTGATTCTAAAATCTATTCTGTTGTTTTTACATACCATGAAGATAGATCAGCGAAATCCTATCCGGCTCCTGTGTTCTGCTACTGCTGCAAATCAGAAGGTAAAATCTGCAGCAACAATTCCCTACCCTAAAAATAAGTACCACAGGTGTTTTCAGTACTATGTACTATGGTCTATTCACTGTCGTAGCTATCTCCTGGCAGACAATATACCGTATAACCATCATACATTATATTAATGACATTTAGTTCAATTGGGGGGGGGGGGAATCAAATAAAGACCCTATCCTGTTTTTATCCTCTGGTCCAGCTGGGTACCTCCTGTCAATCCCTGTACACTGAAGACTTTCTGTTGTTTTATCAACCCCCTCTTTAATCCCAGAAAACCTCTGCAAAGGGAACCTGATAGATAATTTTTACATGATGACAGGTTCCGACAGCCTGTGGCACGTTCATTTAAGAAATGCCTTTATTGTGCATCTAAATAATTATATTCACATTACCTGGCTCCCTTCCAGCAGTGTGTGGTCCCTGGGGGGAAGGTCATTCAAACAGCAAAAATTCTCTTTAATTCCTCCCCCTCTCCTCTGCCTTCCCCCTACAGATAATGTTAAAGAAACTATTAAAAAGCAGTGAAATTATTCAGATTCACAATAAAGGCATTTTTAAAATTGAAATGGAACAGTACAAAATGAACTTCCTGCTGACAGGTTCCCTTTAAGTTGTCATAGTCAGGGTCCATCTACGGCTTTTGATGAAGGGCTCAGAGCCTTCAAGAACAACTATTATTATTACTATATATTATTCGATACTGACCAAAATCCCACATTTTTGATAAATCCCTGTTATGGTATCAGGTTGCAGCCTTTTTTAGTGGATAGAGTCTGACTCAGATCATAAGACAGGAGTGATTTTTTAATATGAATAAACATTAAGTCTGGTCTAGATGATATTTCGGATGGGTAGCATTACAGTAATCATTGCTTTATTAAAATTCTAAGTCATGTGACTGATATACAAGCTATACTGTCCTCTAGCTAACAATAGCCACATTATCAAACTTATAAGATGCCCATATATTTTGAATAAATGTCAGCTCAAAGGGATATTCCCATTTCGGTAAATTAATGTTATTATTTTGTATGATAAAAAAAAATACAATTTTCCAATCTACTTTCAGTATCAATCACTCACAGTTTTCTAGAGCTCTGCTTGCTGTCATTCTATAGGAAGCTTCTATGTTTCCTTCCAGAGGACAGAAATCTGACCATGGTCACACAGGTGCACGGCTCGTTATATCACAGGGAGTAATCTAAGCTGTTGGTTATAATGAGATGTGGACCTGTGCGACCATGGACAGATCGGGGACAAGCTCCACCTGGTTTGCATATAAATAAATGCAAAAAATGTCATTCTTGTTACCGATCAGTAGAAATACATCTTCGATTGGGTCAGTCCCTCCCTGGCAGCTCTTGCATTGTGTTTCAAAACCCAACCCAAACGCGGTCTGGGAAAAAGACACCATATGGGCTTGACATATAGATGCACCCTCTCCATCTTCTTATATAATATACCTTTATATACTGTATATGTCCTCCATAGGTCGGCAATGGGTGACACAGAGCGGTACGGTGCAGCACACACACACACATGTCCTATCTCTCCTCGTGTTATGGTGCCGTGTGTTTCTATGGGGAGGGGGTCAACCCTCCTCCTTTCCATGGCTCTGGACGTATGTCCGTCTGGCTACGGCCCAGCGGACATACGTTTGTGTAAATGCAGCTGTACAGTACTGTACATTAGCAGAGGACTGCAGAAAGTAACCCTCGTAGCTTCTCCTTTACCCGAAATAAGTGCAACAATGGTCCCAAATGCCCTCTACAATAACTTCTTTATGAGCTCCACAGCAAAATAAGAGAGAAGGGAGGTGACAGGTCACAGTAATCCCTCTACACTCCCTTATTACAATCTTATTCACTTCAAACATCATTAAATTTGCAGATTTGTATCCAAGTGTAATAACTGGAATACTTTATTACGGAGGTGATAATGAGATTTCAGGTAACACAACACAATAGCCTGATGGCGCTGCATGCGGCGTGGATTGGATTTCAATATAAAATTGTGGCACAGAGATGTTGCTTGTAGCTTAGATTACATACTATAGAGTGGAGATTGCCCCAAACCTGACCAGAACATAAAAACATTTTATTTTTTAATATTGATATATTATACTTAAAAAAAAATAATACTCAATAAAGAAGGCAAAAGCAGTGACGCAAGGGCATAGTTATCTAGAGGAACTGGACATAGTGGGGCTCATTTATTAAGGGTCGCCCGCTGCACTTTCGTTGGACTTTGCACCTTTTTCAGGGTTTTGCATGGCTTGGACATTGGTATTTAACAGGTTTAAATTTGGACTGAGCGTGGGATTTAACTTTCAAATTTTGTCGAAAGACAATGCACTTACATGCACCGGGAAGAAGAAGGAGAACTCCGGTGGACCTGAGTGGGGAAGCCACACATGCAGGATATCAGGTGCACGATCGACAATGCACCGGTGAACTCCGTTGGACAAGTAAATGTGCCCTAGTATGTAAGACTTTTTGGGATAATTTAGCACCTCTGTCCATCAGTTTTGAGGGCCAAAACCACAAAGCAATGAGCAAGAGATGGACATCGTATTAGATCCACTTTTGGGTTTGGCTTACAAAACCCACCTCAAACTATGCCATATATTTATAGAGAATACAGCTACGAGATATCACTATGAGTTTATGCTCTGGTTCACACCTGTGTGTTGAATTTCTTTATTATCTTCATCACTAAAATGTTAATCACAAAGTGAAAATGGACTTTTAACTGGTTCCGTTTGTGAACTGGGCCTTTTGTGTTACCTTCTACCAGCGTACCTGGAGAGTCCACCACGAATAACCAAAACTAAGTATAGAGTAGTATAGGCATCACCCATGATTCAGAGTGGAACCAGAACTTTATTCTGGTCTTGTACTAAATGTTTTTGGAGGGATGGTGAAAAATGCTGACCAGCATCCTGTAAACTGTATCTACTGTTTAATTCTCAGGTTGTAGCAGAGTAGACACCAGATTATGGTTGGAGAACCATTGGGGAACCCAACTGAATAAAAATCTACTTCAATTCTCAGTCTACCCAATCTGCTTTATTCTGGAGATCTAAGACCGAACAATTTGGCTGTGATCTTGAGGGTGCAAATTTGCCCTTCGTTGAAATAAAAATCTAGACATAGCCTTAGAGGTTAGTTCCAAAGTTCCAAATAAAAGTTAAAAGAAGGCAACTGATATACAACAATACAATGAAGGACGTACACAGGCATTTGCTGGTTTAAAACGTGAAGGAAAAAGTGACAAAATATCAAAGAGGAGAATTCTAGAGGTATCTGTAATACATGAAGCTTAGTGGCTTCTAAAGTGCATAGAAACTCATATGTCTGACACACACAGCATAGAAATGCATCATTCCAGTTTTACCCTGTCCGTTTATTAACAAGGCAGGTTTCTCTACATTATTAGATTAGGTATTGGACTGTGAACGTTCATCCATTGTGACTTTGTCCAAGTTTCACTTCCACATCGTAAATCACATTTGTGAAACCAATCCGCTTAATAACTGAGAGTTTGTTTTCATGTTGCTTGAGGTGTGAGAGTTGTTTATTATCTGTCACCTCGATCCTTACAGTTCCCGAGACATACGTCTAGCTTGCCAGCCTGTCATCCCATTTCAACGGTGGGATGACTCACCCAAGGTCATTCCGCGCTTGGTTCACGCTGTCTCTTCCTGTTTGTCCTAAAATAAAAGCTACTATTTTACTTCACTTGAATAAGGCTTCAAAGAATTTTTTTTGGAGCACAGTCTTAAAATGTAGCACTGCAAACCTGCGATATAAACGGAGACATAAAGAATAAGGCAGCCACTATTAAAACCAAGGAGCCATGTGATCTGCTGGTGGCATTTGAGGAATTCCTATGTTTAGGTGGTGTCCTGCTGGCACTTGGGTTTAGGAGGACAGGATCTTTCATCGTTCGATTGACCAGGCTGGTTTCATCTACCCTTCTTCTCTTTGTGTCTGCAAATAAATATTGCAAGGACATGGTCAAACAATATCATATTGCCTATACATATGTACATGAGTAATACATGCAGCATTGTACAAAAAAATAAATGTGAAGACATGTAGAGATTTAATTCAAGTAAATCTACCACTAGGATGAGGGATTGTAAACCAAGCACAGTGGCATACTGGTGTGTGCCCCCTCTGGTGGGATCTGCTCTTGTTTAAGCTTCTTATGCCCTTGTTTTTAAAATAAAAGGCTCCATTTTAAAATAAAAGGCTCCAATGGACCCCAGAGCCCCTCAGGCTCATTTGCATGATTTAAAAAAGCCTTTTAAAAAAATGGGGCATAAGAAGCTAAAAGAAGAGGAGATCCTGCCAGATGGGGCACAGACCAGCAAGTAACTGTGCTTAGTTTACAATCCTTCTTCCTGGTGGTAGATTTCCTTTAACCGTCAATTTTATAATGAAAGGGCTAAAAATCTAGTTGATTATTGTTAGAATAGATCATCAATGTACAAAGTCTCTCTATGTTCTCCACAAGAGACAACTCAGAGACAAAGCTCATACACCTGAAAAAGGGTCCTTGGTGTCACAAAACACGGTGTGAACTGGAGCCTTTCCAAATATAGGCAGCATATTTAGATCTCAATTCGAAGTGTGGTGAGCGCTGAATCCTATCCCCCGTCCTCACCATAACTCAGAATTATGGCCAGTATGGCAACTTAGTCTTGACAATTGCATATGGGTGCAACAACCATCACAATCACCTACACTAAAATCACCTCACAGATATAAGTCCAACCTGTCTCTATCAGTCCTGGTGTACACAATTTCAGTTTCCCCTAGATACGACCCTGTAACTCCTGATTTAGTTTCAGGGAAGCCACCATGGATTACTGTGTGACAGCGTTGAGCTGAGCTTCTCTCTCTCTCTGCTCCCTGCACTCTAGCCCTGCTTTCTGCAGTCCAGGGCAGAGCTCACAGACACTCATCACTTCCTGCCAGCAAACAACACATCCTGAAGAGAGAGATACTCCAAGCTACAGGAAGATAAGTTTGTGAGGCAGGCACATATCTGTGAGAGTGTAATAGGCATCTCATGGATCTTATCATCTCTCATCTGTCATCATCTGTCTCATCTCAAGGGAAAAGACCAGCGGGTTGAAACGCGTGTTGGGGGCTGAACACCAGGTATTGTGGTCCACAAGATCTCCCTTTCACAGATCTTCATCCTTGTTTGGGTCTGACATTATTTCAATTAACTGCATGTTTATTTGTAGTACTTACTTGTATAACTACTGTGTCTGGGCATGAGTTCTGTTATGTGGCGCAGTACACATTACTGCCATTAGGAGCTCTGCTCCCTTTTGAACTACTCTATATACAGCTGTGTACCCTTACCTGGGTTGTTCATGCATTGTCTCTCCTGGAATTTTTAGTATATTTTAAAGAATTAATTTGTTATCAACAAAGTTTTTCTATTTTTTAAGACTATCATTGGCATGGATTTCTTTCTTTCATCTAGTTTTTGGTATTCATTTAATATTTGTGAGGGCCACCTCTGACCACTCTGGAGTAACTTTTATGATTATGTCTTAATTGACCTCTGTTACTGTTAGTACTGTCAACTGTTGTTTTGTTGTTTTGGGATCCTAGAATTGTTGGGAGTAGGAGCCCATTCATGGCCTATCACAAGGTCATGAGATCAATTTTAAAAGCTAAATGACGATTGTTGCTGTTGATAAAAAAAATTATTTTTTAAGTCCATAAGCTGTGTCTAGTATTGCAGATAAGTTGAATGAACTTGCCTAGAGATGGCAGTCACAGTTATGGATAAGAGTGATCCATTACATTAATATTCCTGTAAAGCAGTTATGTAGGCGCTGGGATGTAGACACCTAGTCAGTGTAGTCAGATGTTAGCACAGTGACTTATGTAGTCTCGGCACGTTTTAGAAACATTTATACAATTTTGTCAGATAAAAAAAGTCACAATAATGAGTTGTTAGTACAAAGGATGCAACAATAAGAGATGTTCACATCACGTTGCCATCATTTTCTTCACAGATCTACTTAAATATTCTAAAAGTATATACAATAGGACTCGATAAAAAGGGCAGTCATTAGACAGAATAGACTCCACTATTGTGTCTGACAAAGAAAAATCACAACAGGATATTTTTTCTTCATATTAAGGGGCTATAAAACAAATGCAAATGAATGTCCTTTATATACATCCATCTGATGTTTTAGCATTTCTGTTAAACGGTTGATGTCTGTGAACATCGCATTGAAGAGGTTGTCCAGCCACAAAAAGTGTTCTTCTCTCCATGGGATAGGGGATAACTCGGGGTCTCAGTGGTGGGACTCCAAGGACCATGAGAACAGGATGTCCTTGTACCCCCAAATGAACAGAACATATGGTCCCACATGGGCCTACGTCAGTGCCATAAACAGGGGGCGACAGTGTACATGTCTGACCTACTGCTTTATTCCTTTTGGGGTACAACAGACCCTTATTCTTGTGATCAATGGGGTCCCCACAAATTAACAGGATAACATAACTTGTGAGTGGACAAGCCATTTTAACATGTAATACCCAACACCCTTGCTGATCAGCTGATAGCCGCTTTGCTTATGGCACCACTACAACAGGGATGGGGCTAGAGGAGCACAGCTCCATTCAAGGCTTAGTGGCAGGTCCAGCTCCCAATCACTTCAAAAGGAAACTGGACCTTCAGTAAGCCTACTGGTGATCAATTTCTAAGACCTGAGCTACACAGTTTACTGATATGGAATTGTGTGTCCTGTTTAAGTTAAAACTCTAAGAACACAACATAGTGATTCCATATATCTCATTGACTGTACATAGTATAGAAAGGCGGATGAGGGGAGACCAGATAGCCCTCATAGAGTATTATTATTACAGGCAGTCCCCGGGTTACATACAAGATAGGGTCCGGAGGTTTGCTCTTAAGTTGAATTTGTATGTAAGTCGAAACTGTATATTTTATAATTGAAGTTCTAGACAAATTTTTTTCTTTTGTCCCAGTGACATTTGGAGTTTCACAATTTTTGCTGTAATTGGATCAAGCATTATCAATAAAGCTTCATTACAGACACCTTACAGCTGATTATTGCAGTCTGGGACTGCATCCAGAGAGCTTCACCAGAGGTCACAGTGGGCAGAGGGGTCCGTCTGTAACTATGGGTTGTCTGTAAGTCGGGTGTCCTTAAGTAGGGGATCGCCTGTATAGTAACCAGTATGGGTGCTCAGAAGGAGATTGAAGTGAGGCTCACCAGATATAGTTGTGCTAGATTAGGCACAACTCTATTTTTGGTGTTTTAATGCTGGTATACATGCCTCCAGGTGCTGCCTTCCGATATGGGTCGTCGAAACACGGTTGCCAGATCTATCTGGATTCTGTTAGGTTAATTGCAGGAGGGGTTGTCACGATTGGCGCATACAAGTATTCATACAATCAGGAGTTTTAGATTAAAAAACATTTTATTTGGTATTTCAGGATACCAAATAAAATGTTATTCTGTCAGGACCCGGCTGTGCATGCTCAGTTACTTAGATTCTACACTGCAATACAAGTGTATTGCAGTGTAGGGGTTTGAAGAAACGATCAAATGAGCGCTTGTTCAAGCCCAAGTTTGTAAAAATTTAAAAATGTAAAAAAAACATTTAACATCTTTTTAGAATAATAATTATATAAATAAAATAAAAGCCCCATGATCCCACCAGTTACATATAAAATGTAAATGAATGTATAAAACACAAACACACAAATAAGAGTACATATTTGGTATAACCGCGTCCATATCTGTACAATAAATCGAAATCAAAATTGAACTTGCTTGGTGACCAAAAAAATTCCCGTAATATACAATTTTTCATCATTTACCATCACAAAAAAATGTTTTAAAAAGTGATCAAAAAAATATATGCGCTTTAATATGATACGAGTGAAAAGAACAAGTCTTTTCGCAAAAAATAAGCCCTCAACCAGATCTGTCAACAGAAAAATCCAGAAGTTATGGCCCTGAAAAGTTGTCGATAGTAAAGTCACTTGAAAGCTGAGTTGTCGCTAAAAATGTGAGCTTTGGCGATTTTCCTGAAAATGAGAAAAAATGCACCTAAAGTTCTGCGCCTCATAACATCCTAGAAAAAGGAGAGGACACATAAAATATCATCCCAACACAAAGCTGACATTCCGTAAATGTTAATTTTCAAGCTTTTTGGGTAGTTTTACTTCATGTCTGGAAAGCAGAAGTTATAAAACTTTGAAAATGAAGAAGGTTTACAAACTTTTGCCAAATTTTAACTTTTTTTTAGAACGAAACCCAAAACATATCACTTACCGTAAATTTTACAACTAACATGAAGTACAATGTGTCACAAGAAAACATTCTCAAAATCACCCGGATATGTTAAAGCGTTCCGAAGTTATAACCACTTATTGTGAGACAAGGCAGATTCTAAAAATCGAGTCTGGTCATTGAGGGTTAAAGGGTCCCAAGACTTAATTGTGCTTTGGGCAAGGGCAGTTTTGACTTTGGGATACCCGAAGATGCTATGGGAGCGTTTAGTATGGTATGTTCAAACAATGTTTATGAGGCTCCTTTCTGCTTAGTGTGATTGGACAATTACCATCAAATAGCTTAGGCGCAGCACAATTCACTTTCAGAGAAAAGCCCACTCTGGGAATGTTAATGAAACATTACCTCCTACCTCTTTAGAGAGTCGAAAGATATGTTAATGCATCTCACTTAAAGGTAAAAACATAATGAAATGGCATATTAGTGAAATAAGCATGTATTTATCGTAGTAATGGCCGCAGAGCTCGCGGGTAATTAGAATGCACATCGCATCTTGGGGATAACATTTGCATTCTGAAATCCGGGAAGAGAAATGGAAACCTTTCAGACTGCCATTAAGGATAATTAGGAATAAATTCCAGGGAAAGCGTCAGTGCGGTGACAGACACCAGCATGTGCCGCTCCATCACTGTCACTCTCCACAGCGGATACCTTTACGGCCTCATCTGTTGTGCTCCATCTAGTCTCACCAGTCATCCTCTCTACACCCCCTCTTCCTAAAAATCAACCAGATTGTTTATATGGGCCATTTTAATGGATATTCTCCTTTAAATCCTTATACTACCTCTTATCCAAAAGTTTTGGGAACTTAAATTCCACATCTAAAACTTTGGGTTGTGGTTTGAATAAAAATCCTGCTCCCTTTAAAGTAAGGACAAGACAAATTTTCTCTAATTCTTACAATCAAATTCAGGACAAACCAGGCAAATTTGGAACTGCTGCCAATGATAAAGTGAAACAATCCATGTTCTAATCCCATCATCTTTCCAATGGTAACCATTCACATTGTGCTCCTACACTCACCTGCCCAAGAGGGGCTCACCTGCCCAGTTATAGACAGAAACCTTCCCGATCTTGCATTGCTATAGAAATAGACCTACTAGTAATGGGGCGTGACAAAAAGAGCTCACTCAGACCTGCCCCAAAATGTGTAGCCCCCTCTCTATCATATGACCACGCCCCTTTTAACCCAAAAAATCTAGTTAAAAGTGGAGTGGGGATGGGTGGCTTAGCGTCTGAAAACCTCTCCCTATGTAATTACCTATTGAGCGTAGCCTTATGATCCAACTCACTAAGAAGAGCCGGTCTGCCCATTAAGAGGACCGATACCTTAACCTAAGAAAACCTCTATGGTACCAGTTATAAATCACCCAGGTTGTTTGTCACTTTTTTTTCCTGGTAAAAGATATAATTTATCTTAATTTCACCAAGAACAAAATGCTAAATTATATCCCTCATTTCATTTCTCCGGCCCCTCTGATGAATTTGGTATCCTGTTTTTTGAGTTTTTTTTTAATAACCATCAACTCATTGAAAATATATGACCTCTGGAGGAAATAACCATTTATTTTCTCTAGGGGTGTGTCTTTGTGTTCTGTATGAAAATCAAAGGTTACTGCCCTCTTGGCTAGTAATTCACATATAAGCTTCTGGGGGTTATAACCTTGGAAGGAGTAAAAGGACAACCATATGACGGACAATATTAGATATTTTTGTCGTTATGCAGTCATCATTCTGGTGGTGAACTAGGGTCAAGATTGCAGGTTATTTAGAATGAGATAACATTCAGCGATCAGCTGGTTATAAGATTTACATAGGACTTCAGGCCAGACTAGGACAGCAAAAAACAGGTGTATTATTACTAAATAAAAGACAAAAACCAGGAGACACACATTTTGCTGTGCTTGGTAGATGCACACAAGCTGTGTCACATGTTTTATGCTTTTTGCCCTGTTTTACACAAAAAGTAATATTCACTGCAACAAAATTGTATCCACTATATTGATCCATAAAAGTTTTTCTTTTGCAAAGAAAGTTTTTGTTAACATTGACAAGTCAGATATAGAACATTAGGTGTGGGTTGAATTGTTGAGACGTGTTTTGCAAAGTAGTGCAGACCAATGTGAGGAATAAGCATGACGAGGCAATGTGGGACATTTCTTATTGAAGTATTTCAGCAGCTTAGATATAAGAAAATCACTTTTTTATAATATATGCAAAGAATGTAATCATGGATGCGTGAAATTAGCAGAGAGCCGTTGACTTTACTGACTCTCTGCAAGCTCTGTAGGTGGTGCCAAGCGAGACTACGCAGGATGGGGGCGGAGCTAAGAGAGGCAGAACCCCTCAGCCTAATTTAAATAATATAAAAAAGTGATTTTCTTAAGAGTTTGTCCATTTCAGCAAGAAACTAAGATTCCAGCAGGGGAGCAAAACACGAAGATGAGTACTAATTATATACTATCAGTGATTCGGATGTGGATATCCTTTATGAATTCACTGTGTGAAAAATACAAACGGTATTTCAGTAACTATTTCTGCAATCTACTGTGTCCCCCCAAAAACTGTCTTCCATTCTAAAGTGCAGCGAGACTACAAGCAATAATAATAATATGACATCCAATTGAGCAGATCCTCATCTTCTCTATGTGTGCAGTGTAAGGGAGACATTGCAGCACCTAGTCTCCACCAAAAAGTTGGAAAAATGCAGAATACAAGTGGTATATAATGTTACTTCTCATGTACACACACTGGAGGGAATTCAGTAAAGTAAACCTACCACCACGGATCTACCTATTAAGGTAGATCCGGTGGCAGGTTCCTCTAATGTAGAGTAGTATAGCCCTTTTTAGGGCTAATTAGTTTGTGGCCCAGAACTTTTATACATTTTAATTCCCCTAATATGCAAATTTTCTAAAGAGGCTACTGGGGAGTGGAGTAACTGGAGCTGAGGCTACACGGCGCGGCTACTCCATGCCCCATTAGCATGTTGCGTTCCGCCTACCAATACATCTTCATCGCGCAGCTCCTGGTAGCTGCGCACACTCATCTGCGAAGCCGGGTTATGTGCTTGAGCAGCAGTAGTTACGTCTTCGGAGCCGAGACTTCGCAGCTAGTGGCCTGCTCTCTGTGCATGCGCAGAACCTGGCTTAACAGACGAGTGCGCAGAGCTACCAGGAGCTGCGCGGTGAAGATGCATTGGAATGCAAGAGGCTACTGAGACCGTGTAGCCTCAGTTCCGGCTACTCCACACCCCAGTAGCCACTTTATAAAATTTGCATATTAGGGGAATTAAAATGTATAAATGTTCTGGGCCACGAACTCTACTACTCTACATTAGAGGAACCAGCCACCAGATCTACTTTAATAGGTAGATCCGTGGTGGTAGGTTTCCGTTAAGGCTGGCCCATAAAATTCCACCGTTGGCCACTAAGAGCTATGAGCAAACTCCACCAGTTCTGACCTATAGACTACATCGGAATTGGGTCAGTTTTTTTATATATATTCTCCGCCAGCGATAATGAATCTCCCCCCCTGTGCTTCTGATTTATTTCACGTTTATTGTAAGGTTAGATACACTATACCTTAATCTGATAACTTGCTGCAGCATGAAATCACAAAAGCCTTTGAAAAAAGTCAAGTTTAGGGTGTGTTTCATTATAAGCTGAGGGTGAGAAAGTATAAATGACAACTGATAACTCTCCTTTCTGCTTTAATCCACTTTTTGATTTAGGCTTCAACAAGTCCCTGAAGCACACCCTAAAAGTTATGCAGCTATATTTATCTAACATGTTGAGGCTGGGGCCACATGGACAACACTCGCAGTAGGCTAGGTAGTGTGCTGCCCGGTAAGAGCATGAATGCTGAGACTGTCACCATGACACAATGAAACCTGTGCTGTCAATTTTAAACCTGTAGAAAGTCAATAATAATAATTGCTGCAGGTTCCACAACTTCTTTGATACAGGAGCCCTGCAGTGATTTGTGCAAGTATATATCAACCTATTACTACCTGATTTTAGTGCCTAGTGAATCAGACAATGGCGGTTTGGGCAGTAGCCCAGGGCCAAAGCCTTGTAGGGGACACATGGCCACCAAAACCACCCATAAATTTTATACTGAGAAGGACCTTCACCCATTAAATCTGTTCCTGCTCTCAATAAACTTGTACACAAAAGCCATTTTAGGACCTTTGAAGGTCCTCCAAAGCTCCTGAAATGGCAGATTGAAAGCAGGCAGAATGGTGCATCCTTAATTCCAGACTTAATATTCATATAGCCCATGGACCATGGCAGTCTTAGTCCCTGTAGGACACTTCCCCCTTTTTAAGTTGGACACTTCCCACTTTCCCCCAATATGTCTATGATCAAATATTTCCTACAGCTGTGGCTGGCTGCATACAAGAAAGACTTCTGCCGACCAGTTGGAGGGATGATGGTACTAAAAATGTCCACCTTCATGACCCTGTCCTTAACACAACCTCAAGTTTGGCTTCATCTTAAGGCCCACCCCCATCTTTGCCCCATTTTCTGAAGACCCTCCTAATAATACCCCCTTTTCTGTTGGCCCCATTTAAAATGCCCTCTTCACTCCAGCTCTCTCCCTATACTGTAATGACAGCTTTTTCTCTATTTATGCCACCTTCACTATGTCAAACCATTTCATTTTTGTTGATTTAAAGCAATATAATACTGTCCTTTCCACATTGGTACAGAGCAGTCCTATTCTCTTTTCTGCCCCAGAGGTGTGTGGCTATGATGACATCATCATACTGCGCCTGCCTGCTGCCTCCGCAAAGCAGGGACAAAGGATGAATGATGGAGCCGGGAGCCGAGGGCTCTTTCTTCCCCATTGTATTCATCTCAAATGATCGCAGCCTGGAACTAAGTGTTCTGTGTCCAGCTCTTAGGCCACAGCCTGATGGTTGGGGTCTAAGCTAACTTTCCCAGAATCATGAACAGAAAGTCTGTCTGTTATATTGCTGTATAAAGGAAGGATTAATTTGGATTCCAGGGGAGCTGGGTGACAATTCGAGGTCATGGTGGAATAGCAGCAGTGAAGACATTAATTCATGCATACATTGACTGTCAGTATAACGTTACACTAACCCTACAAATGTTCCAGAATATCTGGTTTGACGTCGGGAAATCCCACGATGTGTCAGTTATATCCACAGCCCAGTGACTATTAATAACACAATATAATAACAGAAGGGAGAGAAACACCAGAATTACATTATTCAGTTCCTAACAACTTAAATGATGGCGGCAGATGGACTGGGCATGTCGGGGAAGGGGAAAGGAGGGGGGGGGCACATTTTCCGTATTTTAGTCTTTTAAAGTGAAAGTCCACCCACGCATCCTAAAGCTAGGGGCTTAGTAGAAATAACAGAGCATATTGTGTGCTGTGCTGCCCACATGCCACACACGGAGCCTGCCACAATGTAGCTCACATCTGCCCTGGAGTGACATAATCTCTTCCAAGAATACTTTCTGCTACTCTTCTGCCAGCCAAATCTCATGACTCGGAGCCAACAAGCATCATAGCGCGTGAAAGTCCCTGAACTACTGAAGCAAACCGTGTAACCGGACAGTGAATGGAAGGGATTACAACAGCTCCAATGGAGACAGAGTTATCCGGGAACTGTAGAGCGCCTACAAGAATAAGGAGAAGGTCTGAAGAAGTTACAAGTACTCCATTATTTTATCACGTCAATCAAAATCAGAAGAGATTATCACCATCATCCTGAAGCATCACATCAATTCCTGACATCAATAACACTTATCACCAAGATAAATGTTATTTACAGAGAGAAGTATGCTTGTACTATACCAGTAGTGAATTAAAATATAGGGGGTTAGGGGGTTGCCCGGGGCCCCAGCCTTCTAGGGGGTCCATGGCCATCCAAACCAAACACCAAACCAAACACCTTCACTCATGAAATCATCGTACATCTGTTCCTGCTCTCAATACACATGTACACAACATCCATTTCAGGACCTATGATTGTCCTCCAAAGGTCCTGAAACAGCAGATTGAAAGCAGGCAGATGGGACACATCCTCCATTCCCCAAGAAGCTGATTCTAGTACCTTATGTAGGAACATGCAGGACAGTGACAGCTACACACATGGTTCTTGTAATCTCCATAACGTCCACAGGAAGATAATGGGGCTTATTTACTAAGGGTCCGTGGATCAGGATTTGCGCCGATGTGACCGGTATTTAACTGAGGATTGTGTTGCACACGATGAGATTTTGGCGCAGCTGCGTTAGCTTTCATGCAACAGAAATTGGGGGACACTATGGACAATGCAGGCAGTATGTTATAGAGAAGAACTGCAACACCCTGCCAATACATAGGCAAGGTGGTTGTTACGAATAGCACCCTCTCCTTGTCAGGATCTATCTGGTGAGCCTGCGCAACTCATGCAGAGACTACTCCTAGGAGAACTTAGTAATTGCAGCTGTAGCCACTGCCTGGTAAGGCAAGAGGTAACAATACATAATGATATTGTCCAATGATGTTCTTGTAAAGCAAGCTGGAAGCTGAGTGGAGAAGTTCTACCACCTGACCAAGGGAGTATATAAACCCCTGGTGGGTGGGAGCATGGGGTCTGTCTGAGCAGGAGGAGGAGTGAGAGACTCCATCTTGGAGCACATGTCTGCTCCAGTAAGCAGAGGAGAGTGCAGCTCCTGCACAGCTTCACCAACTAGTATCTTAATACCAGGAAGCAGAAGTGTCCAGGCAAGCTGCCTGACAATGTAGGGCAAGTCAGGAGACTTAAGCCTCAGAGCCTGAGGTCCCCATCTGGACTCAACTCAATTCTACCAGCCCAGCCTAAAGCTACTACGAGTAACCTTCCTGTGAACAAGCTCTCCATGACTCTTCCAGCTTGCTAAATCTGCTGGTAAAGCTGCTTTTATTGTTTGGCCGTTGCCTGCTGTTCAATAAAGAATTGTAAGTTGATTTGCAAAACGTTGGCTCAGTCTAATCCCTGGATCCAGGCTGCTTACCACCATGGGTTCCCCATCCATTCATACTACAGACACTTGAGGGGTTGCCCCAGAGAGAAACCATTGCATCAGCCACTCCCTCAATATTTCTTGCAGACACCACCTGCTGAAGATCTGCCCGGTCCCCATACCAAGCACCATGACCACAGCCTTCCCAAGGCCGCACTAGCCAGCCACTCCGGTATTCTGGGCCCTGGCTGCCTCCAGGCCAACATGAAAAGCCTAGGCCCCAGTGGGGGAGGTTGCAGAAGGTGCTGAGCATGTGCAAAGTTTCCTATATGTAGGCAGCATGTTACAAAGCAGGCTATCTACAGGTAACATGTTAAAAACAAGGGGGGGGGTTTGAACATTTTGTACATAGTGTTCTATATGCAGACAGTATGTTATAGAACAGGAGGAGCTGAACAGATTGTATATACAGTAAATTCACAAAGAGTGTAGTTCTAGTGAGATAAATATAAAACCCCCGAAGTTATTAGTACAAAAACAAATCACTGTGTCTACTTGAGTGGAAGCTGAGTTTTTCAGCACAATTTTTGCTTAGTTCAGCTTATACTCAGGTATATAAAAAAAAGAAACTCTGTACTCACCTTTCGACACTCCCCACAAGTCCTCTTCTTGCTTCCTGTGCGCTGGCAGTGACAGCTCTGTGGGCCCTGGCCACACACACACACTATGATGTCAGCAAGCGGCACAGAGCTGTCGCTGCCGATGAACAGGAAGTGAGAAGAGGACCTGCGGGGGGTGTTGGAAAGGTAAGTACTGAGGGTTGTCTGGCTATATACTGGGGCAGTGTGCTGGCAGGCTATATAATGGGGGAAGAGGGATGACAGGCTTTATACTACTGGGGGCTTGCCGGCTTTACACTCCATGGGGGCTGGCTGGCTATATACTACTGGGGGCTGGCTATCTACTACTGGGGGCTGGCTATATAGTACTGGGGGCTGGCCATAAACAACTGGGTGCTGACTGGCTATATACTCCGTGGGGTCTGGCTATATACTACTTGGGGGCTGGCCAGCTATATACTCCATGGGGGCTGGCTGGCTATATACTCCATGGGGGCTGGCTGGCTATATACTACTGGGGGCTGGATATATACTACTTGGGGGCTGGCCAGCTATATACTCCATGGGGGCTGGCTGGCTATATACTACTGGGGGCTGGCTGGCTATATACTCTGCAGGGGCTGGCAGTCTATATACTCCATGGGGGATGGCTATATACTACTGGGGGCTGGCCGGCTATATACTCTGCAGGGGCTGGCTGGCTTTATACTACTAGGTGCTGGCTAAATACTACTGGGGTGGCATTATATAATACTGGGGGCTGGCTTTACATACTACTGGGGCTGGCTATATGCTACTGAGGGTGGGCTGGCTTTATACAACTGGGGGAAGGGGGCTGGCTATATACTATGGGGCATGGGTTGGCTGACTATACAGTGGGTGGAGGCTGTGACCAATTCCCACCCTAGGCTTATACTGGATTCACCAGTTTTTTGTGGTACCTCCGCTTATACTCGGGCTGGCTTATACTTGTGTATATATATGGTATAAAAAGGGAATTAAAAACATGTGCAGAAAGAATCTCCATTAACATGTTTCCAAGGCAACAGTGTTCTTAGTCATAAAGGTGTTTCGAACGCAACAGCATTTTCCAACATTTTATAGTTCAAATTGTACACACTGTCCTATCTGCAGGCAGCATATTATAGAGCAGGGGGTGCTGAGCAGATTGTACATAGTGTCCTATCTGCAGGCAGCATGTTATAGAGCAGGAGGAGCTGAGCAGATTGTACATTGTACATACTGTCCTGTTTGCAGGCAGCATATTATAGAGCAGGAGGAGCTGAGCTATAAATTGAAATGAACTGTTTCGTAATATAGAAAAGGTTGAAGATGTGGAACGAAAAACTCAGGTCTTGAGAAGTTAGAACTATTACATTAGGGAAACTAGAGGACACAGAAGCTTAGGGGTTAAATAAAAGGGAGTTTTCTGGAATCTGGCTGGCTGATGGTGCAGGGGCCAGGATCTCTTTATTACACAGTGTGTCTGTCACTGCCAACCTGTAATTGCCTTTAGTTTAGCAAATATTCAGCGCACATCGCCAGCTTTCCAGCCCACTGTCTACACTCAGTCAGGCAGAACAGCCGCTCTATCACACATGACAGATATTGACAGGGGCTTTGATTGGACTTTGCACTCTGCATATTTACAAAGAAAATACCGATCATCAAACACCCGTCTCATGATAAAAACCCATGGATCTCGCTCCAAAGAGGAGTCAATCCACTTGGCAGGAAAACGCGTCCTACACATGTGTTTTCCACCCAAACATGTTCCAAGGGACCGGAACCAAGATGACACCGAGCTGGACGGCCCAGGACAAGACATTTATGTCTGAATATGTGCCATGACTTGTTGATGCCTATGAAGGGGAAATAGCTGCCTCTGCATTACAGGAGTATATAAGACCCCCGGTACTGTGACATCACTTAGTACTGTGACATCACTTAGTACTGTGACATCATTGTCTGAAGGAAAATGGTGTTGCGTGCACCATGGCTTTGCCATTAAAAGAGTAACACCCGTGATCGTGGGTGGTACCAGGGGGGTGAATGTTCGGGTTCGCATCTCAGGAACTATTTATTCACTGTATTGACATCACTGTGAATATGATCTTTTCCTTGGCAACTACCTCTTTGCTATTCCATCACTATGTGTTCCTTAATGGAAGCTGTCTTCCCGGACACAGCACAGCTCTTCCCTGCTGCTATGAGTCACTGCTGAAGATGCTTCTGTTTCAATACTGCAGCATTTACTCAGGGGGAGGGGCTGTGCAGCAGTATAGCAAACACAGCAGTGCACCAGAGTGCTGAAGTCCAGCTGAAATCCTGGAATATAAATGTATGTTCCACAGTCCTGCTGCTACTAACAACATACACAAAAATATGGTTACACAGTTCTCCAGGGACAATACCAAATGCTGTCTGCGGCCCTTTATGGTCAAAACTGCGGACAGATTGTAAGTGGGTAGTGAGGTATAGAAATTATCCTGAAAATGCTTTAAATCAGCTTCCCCGTCATTTCACAAGCAGAAAAATAGTCCGCATGACATCTCAAATTCTAAGAAAGCACAGTGTCCAGATTTTTCACCAGAAAATCAGTGTCCAAATCAGCCATCTTGACTTTGGTGACCTCACTGTGTAATGTGTAATAGGCAGAGAAGCGGGAGCAGTTCAGTGCAAAGAGCACAGCAGTGTGAGGAAAGGCAAATATAACTCTTCTTACCTCATTTTCATATGAGGTTTAGTGGTTGCAGGAGGGGGTCACTTCAGAAGCCCCTGTCTTCTGAACTTGACTTATCTCTTGAAAATGAGGTAAGAAGAGTCATATTTTCCTTACTTTGCCAGAAATTTTTCTTTATAGGTAAATGGGTTTTACATGTAAGAGGGAATTCTAGAAAGGACATTTCAAACCCTACCTGAGGGCACTAGTATTTTAGTGGGGTAAATCCTGGTGACAGGTTCCCTTTAAGCTACAAGCTTCCCCTGCTACAGAGAAGATTGGATGTCCTGAAAAAGATTGTCCCAGGAGTCTAAATTGAGATGCGATTTAAAGGAACAGGTAAAATCTTTCCTTTGTTTGATCGCTATCTCCTTTTCAAGGCTCTTTTACCATTTTTCATTGGGTTTATTAAAAATCTACAATAAATGTGTTTTTTAAACTTGAGGTCCAAGGGCATCTGATTCACATTAACTTGATGTCATTTATTATTAGCTGCTAACTCAGTTCACTGGGACAAAAGCCTCATGAGCCTGAATTTTAATTCCACTTCTCTATACTGCTAATTCTGCATAATTGGCACAGTGTGGGAGCACGGACCAGATCCAAGGAATATATGAAAGTGATAATGATTTATTCTTCTTTTCTTTCTGTACTGGTGCCAGTCACGACGCATAAGAGGAGATAACCTTATGCATACAACATTTGCAGTATATACTGTATATAGATGGGACCCTATGGTTGCTAGAAGGAGTTGTGCCATATTCACAATATCAAGTTAAAGGGAATCTGTCAGCAGTTTTGACCATAGAAAGCTGCAGACTGTATTAAGTATTGTTCCTGGAGATCTTTGTAGTCATACCTTTGTGTATGTTGTTAGTAGTTACAGAACTATAATCCAGCTCTGCAGCTCCTGCAAGGGCTCCAGGCCATGTGTCTATCAGTCTGAGGGTCTTTCTGCTCACTGCTGCTCTACAGCCTCTCCCCTCTTCTAAGACTAGGAGCTGTATTAGAATTTTGGTTGGGTACTAACAGAAGTCACTCAAAGCAGAGGGGAGGGGCTGTAGAACAGTTCATTACAAAGAGTAGAAAGCTCTTCATGCTGAAAGACCCACCCACAACACCTTTAGAGCTACAAACCTGGACTCAAAGTAGATTTTTCACAGCCCTGCATCTAGTCACACACAAAGGAAGGGTTAAATATCTCTGTCTGCAGTTTATTATGGTAAAAACTCATAATGGATTCCCTTTAATGTCAATTTAGTTTTTTGGCTCATTATGTAAAGCACCAAGATGCCTCTTAAAGTTGAACCTTGCAATATAAAAACTTTATAATAATAAGGCTGCAGACTCTCGTAAACTTAGGCAACTATGTCACTAGGCTGTTTTACGTTATACTGGGTCTGTAATTTCATAATTGGCATATTCTGAGGCAAGGCACTTTATTGCCAAGTTGACAATGTGACTGTGCATTTCCATTTCACCTAGTGACCACAGCGGAGGGATGAATCACACTGCAGGTTTCATGCCAGTGTTGTGCACAGGGCAGTTGGCATCCTTTCCGACACCCCTATCATAACTAGAATGCCCTAAGCTCATTATTGAAATGCTGTGAAAGTAATAGCTATAAGATATATAAATAAAGGTGCTGAGATTAAATGGTTAATTCGTTCTAAACAGAATCTAATTGTGAATATGGAAAATATCCTAAAAACAGCTAAGTTACTGTTATGTCATCCCTTTTCCACATGTCCTATAGGATTCCGCCGCCAGCATCAATGGCTTTTTGATACATCATCATTTGGAATGAGCGGGTCCGTTTAAGTTTGGGCAAGCACTAAATTTTAAAACTTTTTTTTTTTACTATTTTAAGACCATCTAGGGTACATTAACCCTAGATGGCACCGACTGTGGGTATTTAGGGTGGGTGTTTGCTGCAATATCCAGCAAACCCCACCTCTGTATGAAGAGGACTCAGCCTCTGAAGGGGTTAAAGGAAATCTACCATCAGGATGAAGGATTATAAACCAAGTACTTTTACATGCTGCTGTTTACCGTCTTTGCCACATTAAAAAATACGCAAATGAGCCTGAGGGGCTCTAAGCTCCATTGACATCTATGCAACCCAGAGCCCCTTAGACTCATTTGCATACTTTTTAAAACCTTTTTTTTCTTAAAAACAAGCTAAAGAGAAGCTAAAAGAAAAGCAGTACCTGCCACAGGGGGCACACACCAGTATGTCAGTGGACTTGGTGTACAGTCGTCCTTCATCCTACGTGTGACGTACTAACTAAGTACTTACATAGTCACGTGTCGGCTGCGGGTGTTTGGAGAGTGTTCACATGCCTCACACAACTTTTGTAAATTGCAAAATAAAAAAAAATTATAGACTTTTGAAGGTGAGGAGTGAAAAATGAAAAGGCAAAACACGGAATAGGGTCTTGTCGTTAAAGGGTTAACTTGCATTCAGAGGGTTGATGTGATATTAACTTTTGGGATTTTTGGTGATCCGTGAATTGGTCTGAGCTGTCAGGGGATGCAAATCTATTGATCAGTTTCAACAACTTTACATATACAGTCAATGACACATGAACTGGCGCATGTCATGCTCGGCTGTATCACAGAGAGGTGCTAATGGCTGCCAGAAAATAACGAGGTTTAATGTAATTGCATGAATCTGACAAGACGCTGAGGTTAAGCAGTGCGCTTGTTGTTTTTTTTCAGGGGACCTGATAAGAGTGTGGGAAATGCTAATTATCAATGTAACTAGTGGTGACACACTAATTCATGCTCATTATCAGGTAATGTACTAACTATTCTTCTTCCTATTTCTCACTTTATTAACCCCATGTATACTCTACTAGCCTCCATATTGGGTTTTCTTATATTTGACCTCTGAGGTCCAGCAATGGTTTAGGCTCACCAGACAGTCTAATGTTACGCATAGTTGATGATCTGACTCTCCGTGGAGATGGAAGCTTCCAGTGATTGGTTAGATAAAATGGCTGGTACCTACTTGAGAAAGTTGTAGTGCAGATAATTTACTTCATTCTAAAATTTTTCCAGTGTAAAATTTAACTTAGTGATGCATCGATGTAACTGCTAGGCAGAACGGAAGAATAGACAAAGACAGTGAGGCACGTTTACTTACCTGTCCCGTTGACGCCGCCGATCCGGAATGTCCGACGAGGATTCGGGTCTCCCGCGATGCACTTAGATCTTGCGACCAATTCCCCCCCCCCCGCCGGAATTCACCTTCTTCTTCCCGGTGCATGTGAGTGCTGATCTTGCAACATAATTTGGTTTTTAAATTCCGTGGTTTCTCCAAATCGGTCGGGTTGTCTGACATCCACACCCCCCGATTTGTGTCGCATGCAAGCCGGGACCGATGTGCCACAATCAGATCGCAGGGTAGTGAAAGGCAAATGTGCCTTTCCCTACCTAACTGCTCAGCCTACCTAAGCGATAAGCGACAATTGATTAAATTCCCTTTCTGTGTCAAAGTGCAAAAATGAAGACAAGATAATACAGGTCAGAACCAAACGACAATACAGAATAGAATCGATAGGCAAAAAGAATCCAAAATACTGAAGGTCATTGGACCATTTTCCTAACAAACAGACAAAGCTGAACTGCACGTGAGAAATGTGAGTTAAGGAAAATCTGTCTCAACTAACTTAAAGCGCAACTGTAAAGTTTTTAAAGGTTTTTTAATACCTGAAAACTAACATTTTCCGATATACATGACCTTATTGTAGCTTCATCTCTGCTAATCCTCTGCTACTACTCTGTCTCAGCCCCCTACCGTCTGCTTGGCATTCTGGTTGCTAAGAAGAATCCATAGAGTGAAAGATGAGGGAACAGGAATTACAGATTCAGATGGTACTAAAGGGCGAGAGGGTTGGGATCTGCACTTGGCTAGTTCTTGTTTCTGCTCAGTAATTACAGTAAGCAGTCCACAAAAAAGGAAGGGCACTACTAATCAGAGTTCAGAAACGTATGTGGCCATCACTGTTTTTACAACCGAGTACAAAAGACCAAGGCATCAGGATTATCCATCATCTGGTGGTGCTCAACTTAGCCAGTCCATATAGCAAGAAAAGAAATAAAGTAGTGGCAAGTAGTGATTACGAGTAAACATCTTTATTATCTCAGCGCAGCAGGGACACCAGCCATAAGAAGGCAAAGGGCTGTCTTGCACGATATTGCGCTCCAGCCTCAGAAAGCAGTAGCAGCTTCGTCATGTCTGCTCTGTGCTCATTTGGCTCTCATGTTCCCACACGCAGTCCACCTCCTTCCCCTACAGCTTCTCAGTTTAATAAATAATTTATTATCATCTATACGCCTTCCACGCACACAACCTATGTCCCTCTAGGCTTTGACAAGGCTATAGTCTGGTCAGTAAAGAAAAGCGGGTAGGATCAGCACAGCAGTCTGATACATATGATGAAGGCTATTTAGCTCTGTGTGCTATGTCTCATTCGCTCTTTTTACTACCCATCCCCCACTGTCCTGGTAGTGTGGTAGTGTGTATAGTAGTCATAATGGTGTATTAGGGTATAGGTCTATCTGTGTAACAGTGCATAGATGAATGTGTGTGTGTAATAATCGGTGTGCTAGAACTTCTAGTGGTAGAGAGGAGAGCTCAGCATTATGGGAAGTGAGGAAAGCTGCTCTGGCCTCAGTGTCTTTAGCTGATGTCACAACCAGTAAGTGATTGCCCACTTCAGGAGAAGCTGAAGATGATTTTCTAAAAAAGAGTTGATAGATATATCAGGTTGGGTCTCAGGGTAGGAACAAGCTAGCTCTCTCCAGCTGTGCTAAAACTATTTTTTAAATAACTTAGTTATGCTTTAATTGTTAGCAAACTGGTGCTAAATTAACAGAACACAGACGGTTGTGGTGTAATTAAATTAAGTCAGCCTATACTATGCTTGGACTGGACTGGGGGGGGGGGGGGGGGATTGGAGGTGCGTAACCTCCGGGGATGAGATGATGAGAGAGTGTCATGGTTCAGTGGCTTTATTTTGTGTTGATTATATTGTGCCCCCCTCCCAGAACCCAGAACTGGGTATAACTACCTCGCAAAGGTGTCACTTTGCCAGCCGATACTTTATGGATCTTGACCTTAAGCTGGAAGAGGATCTCACTAACGGCTGGAGAGAACTGGAGTTGTCAGTCGGAACTAAATGAAACCTGGTGACCTGATAGAACCTACCCCTTCCTTTTCCTTCCCCTCTCTCCTATGGGTCCTAGACCCATGTTTGTATTGATGACTCTATGTTGGGGTCTTGTTATTACATAAAATTGAAAATTACTCAATAAATACAGTTAAAAAAAAATTAAGTCAAATTAAGTTGGCCAGGAATGGAATAAGCTGTACTTTACAGACAGAGGATGGTACTGAAGCCCGGGCACAGATGATATAAAGCCATTGACTAAAATGAAGATGAAATAGCCACATGTCTGAGCCATCCAACTTGAAAAATAAGACATTTCCCTGCAATTTATGAAAGATAAACTCTAGGTCTGAAAGTATCCAGGCCACAAGACAGACGTACAGTAAAGTACATTGAGTATCTCATTAGGCAGAGTCTCATGATGATAAAAGATGGTATTGATTGGAGGTCACCAGGAGCCTCACTTCTCAGGGCTTCTCCTGGGGATATGAAGTTGTGAAATAAAATAAGTAGCGTTAATAAACACTAATGTGCACATCCAAGTGTCTTGTATCGGATACATCCAGAAACGTGACTCCGCTCACATGTCGGCTCAGCTCTTTTACTGTAATTTTCAGATATAGTGGGGTTTCCATATGACTTTATTAAATTATACTGCATGCTGCTCTAAGAGGCTCCATTTCTTAATATGAACCAAAACCAAAGAAAGGTGGGGTTATGCAGTAAGGAGAGCAATTTTTTTTCCAAAATAAAACTAGTGAGAGCAAGTGTGAGAGAGCACATGAGGCTTCATTCTTGGCTCACAAGAGTGTTGAGTAAGAACTGGGAATTTCACAAGTCTTGACTGTTTTAGTCCCCAGGTCACTCCGTTATGAAGATCTGGAATTTCCCTTTGCTGACTGAAGACCCTGTCTTATTTGGTATCTGCTATGCATCTACTGCATTCAGGGAAATTTATTTCCGTGTTTGAAGTTTTTGGTTATGGGGTTATAGGTCAGGTTATTTTGCATCTCTTTTAATCTACCATTGTAATTTAAATAGTTGTGATTGTTTTTGCTAGTACATATACATTGTTTCTGATATCCCTTGGCACTGTAGAAGATCCCAGAAGAAGTCATTATTATAAAGCCACATATATTTAGACTAGATGTGCTACAGTTTACACTGATTTATGTTTTCATTTTCTAAAACCTGAATCCTGGAAATTTAGAAAAGTTGCTTTAGAGTTGGCCAAGAAAGGCACCTCTGGAGTGGCAAAAATAAGGTTCACGTAATTACCATCATCGTGGGGGAGATTTATTAAGATTGAAGATTCTTACAAATACCTCTTACTGAATTATGAAAATTTATTCCATCAGTAACTCAATTCCGATATGGCATAAATTTAACCCAGTCCAGTCAGTTGCTCACAATATAATAAATCTGTCAGAACCGGACCCTTCTCCAACAAGCTTTAATTAAAAGTAAAAAATGGACGGCATGCCCTAAAAATAAAATTTTGGGGGGAAAAATGGCCATGCACCAACTTTCACCAAGCATTTCATGCCATGGTATAAAATATATGATAAAGTCCCTCTGCAAAATTTAGGCTGCTGTTGCCATCCTGTGTTATCCTGTTTATGGGCTACTATAACTTATGTGGAAAGCAAACCTCGCTATCTCCCTGCTGAGAAGAATGGAAGGCAGGGGAAGCCACTCTCCTCATTAATGGACTCATAAGTTTGATATTCTTGTGTGGTTTGGCCTAAAAGTACAGTGGACCTGTCTCTATCATATGCACATGCGCTTGTACAAGACAGCACAGTATACAGACAGTTTTTAGTAATAATAATATATTTTAAAATATTAATCTCTGTTGTCTGTAAATTATGGCATCTTGGATCTATTATAAGATGTAAACCGACAGTGTCTGACCCTATTGACTTATAAGAGGGTCCGTTGAGTAGTGATGCATTCTGTATCTCTTCTAAAAAAATTTTATGCTGGTGAAAAACATTGCTGCTCCCTTCCAAGAACAGCACCTCACCTGACCTTGGTTTGTGCCAGTATTGCCAGTATAAGCTGCCATGTTTTTCAACCTCCACACAACCCCTTCAATGCAATATACATTGGAGCCTTCAAAGCAGATTTAAGTCCCATACTTAAAATATAGTGCAATAGTTCAATATTCCAGTCTAATACACAGATGCTATGTGTGGGATGTTATTGTATGCTGTCTGTGTAATAAAGCTAAGGCACAAATTGCCATTTGGAGTAGAAAATATCATAATGTTAAATCAAAGATTTACTACAATTGGATGGAATGAACATTTTTATCTGCACTGATTACTGGCAAGGGCATCTCCAAAAAATTAATGCAATGTATCAGTGGCGTCAGTGCCAAAACACTGATTTGCAATTGGTTCTTTTTCGATAGATGCCCTTGGATTATGAGTGCCAATTGCATCCTGTAAAGACATGGTCCTTGAGCAGCTGGTTGCGAGTTTTGCTTAACAACAGCAATCGGATGGCTGCGAGAGATGATGACAGCAGCTAATGAAAGTGACACCAGCCCGAGGACCTCCTCCTTGTCGAGAGGCCTGCTGCTAAAGTGCTCAGAGAGCTTCTCTGGAGAGCCGGCTAATGAACGTTATCTTATTATGCTCTCATCTATCACCATAATGTTATCGATTCAGTGCCTGAGCTATTTGTTTCCACACCTGCAGTGATGGGACATCATTTTAATCCAGTCTTTGCTTCATAGAACTTCGTTCATCAAGACTCCATCAACGACCTCACGCTGTGCTTCCTCAAAGAACACTCCCTTCAAAATCAAAAACATCAACTGCGAATGCACGTCCTTGAGTCGTCATCCTTTGTGAAGAGGCTCCAAACGCTAAAATATGTTAGTTATAAATCTTAATGGAGAATGTAAGTTACTAGAATGTTACTAGGTAAATTGTACTGGGTACTACATTTTGTTCCAGGTTTCCAGTGTTACAGAGAATTTTTTCCAAAAACAAATTTTTGGTCTTTCCTGTGCTAGGTAATTTCCTTATACATCAGAACTTCTCTTTTCCTAATAGCCGTGGCTATTTTTGATGTGACCGAGAGCCTCGGATGTAGCTACAGTTCCTGACCACTTCACATGGGATGATGTGAATATCTGATCATAGGGTGCAGGGTGCAGTCATCAATTATTGTTCCCGAAAAACCCCTTTAAATTACACCTTTGATTATGTACAAGCGTTCCCATAATTAAGGACACCAGACTTACAGATGACTCCTAGTTACAGACAGACCCCTCTGCCCATTGTGACCTTTGGTGAAGCTTTCTGGAAGCTTTATTATAGTCCCAGATTGTAATGATCAGCTGTAAGGTGTCTGTAATGAAGTTGTATTGATAATCCTTGGTCCCATTACAGCAAAAAATTTCGAAACTCCATTTGTTACTGGGGCAAAAAAATTTTTTGTCTGGAGCTACAATTATAAGATATACAGTTTTGACTTACATACAAATTCAACTTAAGAACAAACCTATGGAACCTATCTTGTAACTGCCTATACTTCCCACAAAACTATAAATTAATCTGCTTTTCTTTCTTTATAACATGCCTCTCATTGGACTGCAAATTGTGACAGGGTCATTATAAAGGGGGAGTCAAAAATCCCAGGACATCTTTTTATCTCATAAATGACAGGAAAAGTGATATAAATACCTCAGCAAGGAATGGATGAGGGGGGTCTATCTTTTAGACTACAGGACATGTCGGCCACATTTAAATCTGTCATATTGGATCAAGGTCAAGTTTTTACAATGTGAAGGTGCTCATGTAGCAGATTAAAGAAGATCAATTATCTTAGAATTAGATTTGCAATATCTCTTGTGGTTCAAAGGTTTTCAGTCCAGAGATCCTCCATAGATTCTCTAAAGGTGCATAATGATTGGATCCAGCACCTTCAGTTCTGTGTACAGCACCATGGGCAACTTCTATAGCTGTGCATTGCAGGAGATGGTCCTGGTTGTTGTTGCAACTTTCTGGCCCACATTTATAAGTATTCAGGCATAGACTGCACATAAATACATGTGCAAACTGGTTGCACATTTATTCATGAAGTGTTTCCAACAGTACTGTTTTGAGGCTGCACTATGCACACCGCGACACAATACTGCGCACCTAAAGGGGCAATCCGGTGCACATTTCCACAGGCCACCACATTTATGTCAGAAGTCCAATATAATTGTGGTGCATGCCCGTTAAATTGAGTTCACCAGAAAAAGTTCATGCCCTTTGGGTGACCGCAGGATGCGTCAGATTCATGAAGACCATGCTCCGGTCATTTTAGGCCTGTGTACTGGCTGAGGTCATTTTAGGCCTGTGTACTGTAGCTTGCACTACAACAGTTCTGTATGCTACTCATCGTATACATTAAATACATGGACTTGTAAATAAGACCCAATCCGTGTAATCATCTCAGAGGCTTTGACAGACTCAAAAGAAAAATTTGCGTTACCTTTCAGGCTAGCTCATGATCTGCATGGATGTGGCTATTAGATAGGTAGCAAATGTACCTGATGTCTGAGAGGTCCAAGAGGTTCTCTCCCACATGGAAGACAGCAGTACTATAAATGGCTGAAGCAGTGATCTTGTATCAGAACTTCAAGTTTTACTTTAATAGTCATAATTACAAGGAGACAAGGGTTGTCTACTCACCAATTTGCTCCTACACAATAAATACTTGCCCTTGTATTTATTGTTCGCCTTATAATCAAGGCTTCTTCATCCTACCTAATCTCACGTTGGCTTTTGACCATATTCCCTACAAGCCAGTTACGTTCTCTCTATGAGCAATGGCCTTCTCCTGCTTATGTCCCTGTGAATTGGACATCTTCTGAGGGAAATTCTATGCTTTGTGTTGAAAATAAAAGACTTTGATTAGAAAATGTGTAAAGTCCTAACAAAGCCAAATTGTGGTCCAGAGAGCGTGACTTGACAACCATGTCAAATAGATCGGAGCTAATTTTTTATGAAGAAAGCAAGGGTCCTCGGCCAAAATAAGGGGTTCTGTAGTTATACAAAAGAACAATGGTAAAGAGACAAGAGCGCCTTGTCTATGGATCATATAAATGAATGAACAAGAGCACAGCTCTGGGGCACACAAAGGGGTCATTCACAATTCGATGCCAGTGTACACACATCCTTCACTGTGTTTGTGGACTGGACGCCCAAGCTCAGCAAATCCGCCAGCTTGCTCTCCACATTTCCTCCTTTATGGCGTAAGTCTTGAAGCAAAATTTTCATGCGTTGTATATGGGAGTAAGCGTTAGATCTAGATATTGTAAATCATTTTTCTCAATCCCCCGGGCACAGAATTAAGGTCAAGTTACAACAGAAAACGTTGTGCTACGGTCAATGCATTTTCATTTTCTTATTTAAAGGAAGTGTCACAAGCCTATTCAGCTATGCCTTCATTTATAGTGGTATCCCATAAAAATGACATGAAAGGGTCTGAGAAAAATGTAATGTCTGCTATTAGGCACTTACCATTTATATCTGCTGGCGTCTCCAAAATGTTGAAAATAAACGCTCAAATACTTCCAAATTTTAGCAACATATTGGACAAGGCTGACACAAAGGTGCATGGGGACTGTTTTACCTCCATATGTCTGATTTTCAGAGAGGACTCTTCTATCTGATATTAGATGATGTTCCTTCAGAATCCATATTGAGGTATCTTGAATAGAGGAATTTAACCCAGGTTGGGCTTGCCCCACGTAAGGAATGAGTTTGGAATTTCTTTATTATTCAAAATGTCACCAACACAACACATTTCGGGGTCTGAGGGGGGCCCATTCATTTTGTCTTGTGTAGATCTGGAGGACCTACAAAGGACAAGCTGAGGGCTAAGTCCTAACCCCAAAACGCATTGTGTAAGGTGACTTGTGTATGGTGACTTTTTGGTGTGTATGGTGACTTTTTGAATAATAAAGAAATTACTAACTTCATAAACCTGCTGAACATTCCTTATATTTTGTGCACCCAAACTTCCAACCTTACCATTCCATTCCAACTCCTAACAGTGTAGCTACCCATGTCTGAGAGCCACACATCTGGCCGCCCCCACTTCTGTTTCCTTACTTATGCTTGATTTGTGCACATTGACCAGCATAACCACATACATTCTTATAATGGTTCAGACAAATCTCATTTTCCTTTTTATCTATTGAATAAGAAAAATTAATATGGGGAATATAATATGACAGTGTAAAATCCATATTTCATACCTGGGTCTAAGTTGTCACCAGATCCTTGACAACCATCTTCATCATCACATTCACCGCTTGCACCCTCTCCTTCTGACCGGTCATATCCTCCGCTGCCTTCAGTGATCCGCCATCGCTCTGCCTTGATCCTTTTTTCACTGCCCATCTGAAATGATAAAAGGTTTTGTAGGATTTTTACCAAACAATATAATCCCAACCTATATGATATTTCATACAGTGTATGACCTTTATGGATGAATTCAGAATATTATAGATTACCTGTACGCCCATATCTTGCCATACCATGTGGTGGTGCCGATCACACAGTGCAATGTGACCTTTACATCTAGGCCAGAAGGTCACTATTTAACAAGTAAGAAGCAGTAATGTGTGGAAAGTGTCAACAGTCCGTCTATTTTTAGTATATAATTCGTTTTATCACCGAAATAGCAACAGAGAGAATGTTTGGCCGTATAAATACATTTGGATTACATCCCTATTTCTAAGAGCTTGTAATATCACAATGGAATAGTCGCTCTCCATTGCACAGATCATTTGCTGACCACATTGTCTGGTCTTGGTCCAGTCGCTGATATTCAGAATACAAAGCAGGAGCTGGCAAAACATTTTGCAAAAGCTTCCTCTTGGTGGATATCGCTGGATAAAGCCTACAAATTACGGCTACAGCAGACACATGGGGGAGATTCATTATACTTTCTCTAGCAGTTATCTGGCGGACGATTGATGGGCAGGGGCATAAATGCCCAGATTTACTACGATCGCTGCCTGAAATGCGGCAGAGACTATAGCAAAAAAAATTCCAGTTCAGACCGGGTCTACAGATCCAATATGGCGGAGTTTGCACCCCTGTTTACCAAGAGGCCGGAGCCTCTTAGAAGATATGGGCGCAGGAATCTTTAAGACTGAAGTTCAAAACACCAGTCTTAATGAATTCCGCCCGTGGTTCTAGAGACCAGAACCTGGAAGTCCATTGGATTCTGCACACAGCTAAATGTGAACTGTAAGGATAATGTGTGGATTTGCACCAAAAATCTGCTGCATTATACAATCAGAATTAAAGCTTCTAATGTTGACGCTGCCGCTTGTCAATTTTCGTGCTGCAGATTTCATGCAGAATTTCCTTTGAAATCCAAGGAAAACTTGCAAGAATTCAGAATTTCTGTGCAGTTTTTGATTCATACTGCCATGTAGATTCGCTCCATGTTCATCTGCATTGTGTGAAGGTACTCTAGGGCTCTCTGTACTTGTTGTGGTTCATTATGTGAAAAATCTGCATGTAAATTCACACTAAATACTTGCAGTTTTTATGTTTGTATTTTTAATGTAGATTTGCTATGTGTAGTGTGTTTTGACACATATTTACATGCATGTTTTCTAGGGGGGGGGGGGGGGGGCTCCTCACTGCCACTTCCATGGGACTGGACACAGCTCTGCATACAGAAAGGTAAACTTTCATCTAACTTATTTTGTGTATAGTTCGAAACCTATCGGTCACTTCATACAATGGGGGATATTTATCAGGGCTTCTGTACCACACCAGTGGCATAAAAGCGCTGAAATAATCGCAAATGCTTATTGTTAGTACTTGCAATTATTTCCCCCTTTTCTCGACTTGCAGGTGCAAAAGGGGGTACAGCCGGCAAATTTTCACGTATTTCTATGCTAGACCCCCGACGGATATTTCAAGAGCCTCTTGATGTATCCAAGTAGCAACTCGGTGGACATGTGCCGTCCTACGATAAATAACCCCCAGAATATTTTAAACTGTACCAAATAAAGAAGCCATTTTTCACTATTTGTAAGTGCTGGAGGAATACATTTTTGTCTATATTGCATATTAAATGCTACCAGCATAGACCTTTTCTTCCCACCTCCTCTGCACCACATGGAACATTATACGACATTGGATTCATGATCCGGTTATGGATGACATTATGACAAAACAGTGTACATTTGGCTTCTATCTAGCTAGTATCAGTTGGATACGTCTTTTTTACTGAAATCCGTGAATCTGCTAAAAAGTGATAGAGCGCCGCTCCAGCTTCCCGGGCCAATGAAATGACATCATTTCATCACATGACCATTAGGGTGGGAAGGGCTGAGCTCTGTCAAGGGCTGAGCATTTTACTATGTAAAATGTTGTGCTTGGTATCGAGTGAAGAGACTATGGTATATCTATGAGAATAGACAACATTCTCTGACATTGTTTTCTATCTAGACTCTTCTTCTTTTGAGTCAGAAAGTTAAACCTGCAATCACGCCATTGTTGCCGCTGCATGAGGACTAGACACATATCTGTTGCTTTCATAGGATGAAATTGTAGCTCCTGTCCATGTAGCCTACAGGTATGATTAACCAAGCATTAAACCTCCATTAAGTGTCCATCTCATAGACGTGTGGAATAGATTTTCCTTCATATGAAATTTAGACACGGCCAACACAGAGAAAGATTAGTCAGAGGTTAGATCACACAGTACAAGGGGGAGAGCTTTGTGTCAAAGCAACAGTGCATTATTATGCTCAAACAATACCCAATACAACTTCTGTCCTTTACTCCGAACCCAAACCACACTAGAGAAGTGAAGGACGTCCAAAGCCACCCACTATTAACACAATTACCCCACATTAAGGCACAAAATGTGATATCATAACATGGGGTTCATTAGAATGACAAGTGTTTTACTGTATTAGTGAATATTATATCTACTATAAGCAAAATGTTACCCGACTATTCTGTGCCCTACATCCACTGCTATTTTCTATTCTCATTGAGATTAAGGGAGAAAACACCACTTCACTAAATGAGAGTCACGAGACAAGGAGGGGGGGATCACCTTTCTTGATTTAGATTTGAGTCTGGCTTATATGAATCTCCAAAGTTGGAATGTAAAATCCAAAATAATGGAGGACACCATTTTCTGAAAGGGGTAATTAAGGGGTATAATTATAAAAGTACTTATGGAAGCACTTAGGGGGTCTAATTGATGATTGAGGGGCACACAAATGGCAGCATTACTATGTGAAGTATAGGACTCGTTTGGTACAGATACTATTATTGGGGGTACTATCACCGTGGTGGCTGTATGTGGTCATGGTGTGGAGGTAGTTTTGTAACCCTGTATACTGGTGCTATTTCACAACGCAAAACTTTTGTAACAACCACTTCTAGGTTAAGTCTTCACTATAACTAGCCCATGTTAAGATGCCAGCAACCTGATACTTGGGCAATACCATATCTTTACATTGCTTGTTGGAAGAACCTCACCTTGTCTTATAGACAAATCAAAATTTTATGGGGGAGAACCATGTGGGTTTCAATGGTCAAACAGCTGATGACAATTCACAAGAAATGCTAAGTATCGGCTGGAGTTGTGTAAGACATACCACCACTGGACCCATTAGCTCTGGTCTTTTACTTTGCTGATCAACTATTCATCTGATTCATAGTACGGTTAAAAAAAACACATGTCCATCATGTTCACCCAAGAAAGAAAAGGGGATGGATCGGAAAGTTATGTAAGGGAACACAAATCTATATACTATAACAATAAATATATATATTTTTTTAAATAAGTCTTTTTTTTGTATTTTTATAACAAAAGCATCAATAGACAATGAATTAAAAAAAAATACAGTATAAAAATACAATATATATACTGTATATATATTATTGGTAAATTTTGATGTGACCAACCGGTTTGCATTGAAAAAGAGTTGTAAACAATATCGGGAAATTTTCCGAATCCACAATAATAAAAGTAGTTACATATAATATCATAAATCAGAAGTAGGTGCCGCCGAAAAGTATTAAACGCACATCAGTCACTTATAACATTCACACACTAAAACCCCCCACTGTCCAAAGCCCAAACCATCCAAAGCCTCAGAGCAGAATTGAGACCACAGTATGAGGATTCTCACACCATTAATATTAACACAATGGGGCTCATTTACTAAGGGTACCGCAGCCGCATTTTCGTCGGGTTTCGCGATAGTTTCCCATTTGCACCGCTGGGATTGTGTCGCACGTGATCACATTTTGGCGCATCGGTGCCGGCTTGCAAGTGACAGAAATGGGGGGGGGGCGTCGGAAAAGCCGACGGATTCGGACAACGCACAAGATTTAACATTTAGAATTGTGTCGCAAGGCACGCACTTACACGTCAGGACCAGGTAAGTAAATTTTTCCCAGTATTTCGAATTCATCATCATAATAATAATTCCTTTATTTATATAGCACCCACAGATTGTGCAGCGCTACAGATTGCCAGATCTGTCCCTGTCCCCAATGAGGCTCACAATCTAATCATCCCACCAGTATGTTTACGGAATGTGGAAGGAAACCGGAGGAAACCCACGCAAACACGGAGAGAACATGCAAACTCTTTGCAGATTTTGACTTGCATGGGACTAAATTCCAGGACCCCTGCGCTGCAAAGCTGCAGTACTAACCACTGAGCCACCGTGCTGTCCATATAAGTGTTTGCAATTTACAAAGGGAACACGAAATGCCTATGGTGTATAATTGAGTGTTCTAGATTTTATGCATCTGTACATGAATATGTATCTAGAAAACCCAAACTTATTAATCAAGAAAGGGTTTCCATATTTTTTTGGCTATTTAATGAATTCCAATTATAGGTGGGGAGTAGCACTCAACAAAAATAGGATCAATAGATTATCATAAATGTATAAATTATTTGAACAACTACATATACCTCTTAAACAAATGTTTGCTAAAAAGATATATCTTCGCTCTGTTCCAGCACAAAATATCTATATTAGAAGTAGAGAAATCCGGGTAAATCAGTGGAAAGGAAATTCCGCAGTGCGAGGCCTGAGCATATGTGCTCTGCGATTCTATCATTACCCCGAGGCCTCTTCCTTTAAAGAAAACTGCAAAACATGCTAATCCATGGAGATACAAAGATGGTTAATGTCCTTGAATGGAGTCTACAATTTATAAGAGCAGGGTAAGCAGCACGGCCGGAGAATTGTGCATGAGTTTCCTGCCGTGCTGGAGTGTCTCATGGCTCCACTGATTAATGAATCCGTGAATGCGGCGCTCCTGAATCCTCTCGTACATGTGTGTAAGGATGGACCCTTGGCCCGTTCTCACATGGTTGATGTCGCATTCTATTACCCCTCTCACCCTTTTGCTTTAATGTATTTATTCATTTTGCCTGGAGTAAGAAACCTATGAAAATATATTAATCTAAAAGGTCACTACTCTTCTAATAGACTTAATCTGGTTGCCACAGACTCCCGATGGCGGCAGCTTGAAGGTTGTTCTCATGTAGAAGAAGGTTTTTCGAGACGTCTCAGTCCAGCAGCTCTTGAAGGGCACTATTCCGGCAAAGTACGAATCTCCTAATGTTCTATCACCTCTAACCTTCCCTAAATTGCCAACACAAGGCCAAGTGAGCCGCTCAGCACCAATACAACAATTACCTTTTCATCTGCCGGAGGAAGTTCTGTTGTCTCGCTCCGATGAATGTTAATTCTCTACCATTCTCTTGGAATAATTATTTGGATCTCAATACCCAGTTACCAAGGACCATTTCACCTCAAGACCGACTGCCTGAGATGTAACAAAGTGACAGCTCTACTCCAACACCACATATGAAGAAAAGGAGCCGGGATGATGAGCTGACATTATCTAGAAAGAAAATTCATTGAAGGCCTGGACTTTGTTGTCACGGCCATCCGTTCTCCCTCGCTTTGTGACAGTATTTATGGCAAGACGAGGCTGTCAGATCTTGCTCGCTTTGTGGATCTGTCTGGCTGCTTTTTGGCCTGTAAAACTGCTGAGGTTGAACAGGAGTTTGCTGTTCTTGATGTATTACTCCTGTAGTAGCATTTGTTAATTTAATTGCTCAATTACTATGCATTTTGCAGTTTAAAGGCAACTGATCCATACAAATTAAACACAGACTATACTTTTCATGGTAATTCTGAAGTTCGTTCTAGTGAATGTAGAAGTTAATCGGGTTTGTGCTACTTAGATGGTACGTTACTAAGAATACTAAGAGTCTTTTTAAAGGAAAACTCCCCTTTAAGCTCTTGGGGGGGGGCTAACACAAGAGCTTACAGTCTATGAGGATGAGGTGGTGACACAAGAGCTTACAGTCTATAAGGATGAGGGGATGACACAAGAGCTTACAGTCTATGAGGATGAGGGGGTTACACAAGAGCTTACAGTCTATAAGGATGAGGGGGTGACACAAAAGGTATAATAGCTTGCATAATGGTCCAGCCATTCTTTATAAGGGAACAGTATGAAAAAATGTAATAAATAAAAATCTGCTGCTTGAACCAGTCATCAGCCGCCATCTTATTTACAAGGTCCAAAGTGAAAGTGACTGCAGAGAAGCCTGGAGCTCGGTATATATCTGGTGTTTGCTGGATAACCAATGGAAGTAAGTCATAGGATGGATTAGTAAAGAGAAAGTTGACATTTCATCCAGTTAAAGAGATGGATTTTAAGAGCACCTTTGGAGGGTGGGTATTAGCCTGATAGTCCAGGAAAGGACATTCCAGAGAATTGGTGTTGCTTGGGATAAATCCTGGAGATGTGTATGAGAGGTTCGAATAAAGGTAGAGATTAATCTAATATCACTGGCAGATCGAAGAGGGTGGGTTGAGGCAACAGACTGAGATGAGAGAGGAGAGGTAGGGAGGTGCAGCATTAAGCAGAGCTTTGTGGATGAGGGTTATAGGTCTGGCATTTCTCCCTGAGAACAAGATTTTACTGATTAGCACTAGAGATGAGCGAGTATACTCGTCCGAGCTTGATGCTCGTTGGAGTATTAAGGTACTCGAAACGGCTCGTTGCTCGGACGAGTATTTCCCCTGCTCGAGACAGCACCCCTCCTGCTACTACACGCCAATCCTCATTGCCTGGGATGTAGCCAGGTGGTTGACTGGCAGGCATTGCGGGTGCAGCAGCACACTTGCCTTTGTAGGGGTATTTTTGGTATAGGCCAGCGCGCAAACTGAAGATTGCCTCTAGGACAGAGAAGACTAATTCTGGTTCTGCTTAGCACAGACCTGTCAGTAACGTCGGCTTCCTTATTTGAGAGCAACATATGATGGAAGCACGAAGCTGATCTGTGAGTTATTGGGTTACGCACAATTCAACAGTAAAATGCAGAATAAATCCTGGCAGGACTCCTCTGTGATATATAGGATGTCATGAAGAGAAGGATTTCCGAGTAAAAGAGAATAAATTTGCCGGACAACAAGGCATTAAGAGTCCTGATGACCCTGCCCAGACACAGTATTGACACCCACTTTGAATCACTGTTGTGGGGCGGGTTTAATCGAATTATCATGGTCAATCACTGGTGTAGGCAGAGTTAATCAGTATTATACTGACAATTACTATCTGGAAGGGGTATTCAAGAGATCACTGTCAATCGGTGTGTTAGGAGGGGTAATCAGGACTTTCACTGTCACTCACTGTGTGTGGTTGAGTATCAGAATCATCCCTGTCAATCACTGTTTGTAGGTGGAGTATCAGAATCATCAATGTCAATCACTGTGTGTGGGCTGTACTCAGGACTTTCCCTGTCAAGCACTGGATGTGGTGGGGTAAACTAAAACGTCCACTACCAATCACTGTGTGTGGGCCGGTAACCAGCATGCTCACTACCAATCACTACATGTGCTGGATGGTGTAATCAGGACCTTCCCTATCAACACTTTATGTAGGTGGGGTATTAGACTAACACTGCCAATCACTATATGTGGGTGTGGTAATCAGGACAATTACGTCAATCACTATATTTGGTGTGGAGTAATCAGCACGTATCACTGTCAATCACTGTGTGTGGGTGGAGTCATCAGGAATTTCTGTCAATCACTTTTGGGAGGATAATCAGCAAGATCACTGTCAATCACTGTGTGTGGTTGGGGAATTCAGGATTCTCACTGTCATCACTGTGTGGTGGGAGGGTAACAGGCACGGTCCTGTCAATCATGTGTGTGGTTGGAGTCATCAGGAATTTCCCCCTGTCAATCACTATATTGGGAGAAGTAATCAGGACTCTCACGTCAATCACTGTGTGTGGGTTGGGGATATCAGGACTCTCACTGACTCTCCTGGGAGTCCAGTTTACTAGCTTTTAATGTGTAATGTTATTCTAAATCACATCCTATGTATCATAGGTTAGGCTTCTCTCCTTCTATCTTACTCCCTCTTTCAGACAGGGCAGAAAAATTAAGGATTTAAAGACCAGAACTACCCCTCTACTTTTGCAATCTACATATCGTGGCTGTTTCTGAAGGACTGTTTCCTCTCTTAGTAGGGATCAGTTCCCAGCTGAACAGATTGTTAGAGAACTAGCAGGGATAAATATTGCTGCTGCTGGTGTAATCATGATAGTCATTAGGCCCTTGTCAGGAGGAGACGCCATACTCCCCCCTGTTGATCACAACAATTCTCTGCCCTGTTCGTCCTTATTGTTTCTCATGACTAAATGGCTGGGACACACTCAGTTAGATGCTCCCCGTCAGACTTCTTGTGAGAAAGATCTTTAACAATTTAACGGCTGAATTTTTTGTAGGTGGAAACTTTCTTACGCTCAGCATCAATGGAGAAATTACTCTGCAATAACACCGCACTACTTAGACATCACCATATTCACAGAATAAACCTTCAAGAAGTAACATGGATACTCAAACGCCAACACTCGCTTCTTCAGATTTCAATAATAAAAAGATGAAGATATGCCTTAAATGAGGAAATACTTGTGGATGTCAGCGCTGGGCTTATGCATTGAGGTGTAGAGCATTCAGTTGGCCCAGCAACATCTACCATACAGGCGGTCCTCTACTTAAGAACACCCGACTTACACGACGACCCCTAGTTACAAACGGACCTCTGGATGTTGGTATTTACTGTACTTAGGCCTTAGGATACAATAAACTGTGGAACAGTTTCACAGGTGTCTGTAATTAAGCTTTAAGTGATAATCCTGGTTCTATAACCACTACTCCCATTGACTTCAATGGGGCTCGTTATTCGAGACGAGCACTCGAGCATCTGGAAAAGTTTGTCTCGAATAACGAGCACCCGAGCATTTTAGTGCTCGCTCATCTCTAATTAGCACTCATGCACAAAGAAAAAGGCTTTCACTCTTCTCTACACTGATGAAAGGAAATAATCATAAACCAGAAGTAACACCTAAATTTCAGAATGTATCACTGCTGGTATAGAGATTCTTTACCCTGTAGAGCAGGGTGCTTGTTACCTTATAACTGAAATGGAAGTAATAGCTTACAGCAGAAGGCTTTATTTGTATTTTAGAAAAGACTGGTTTGGCTAATATCCTTAGTCATGTTTCCAGGCCTGTTAAAGTGTTGGACACTGACATATTGGCTGGCTACCAACAATACTAAAAAGAGACAGCTTTCTACCACACAGACAAGAACTAACCTGTAAGGTTGGTCATATACCCCATGCATATACCCCATGATTCCCTTATGTTATGTAAAACATACTCCCCACCCCATGAATGGAAAAGGAAGTTAAGAGGTCACAATGCTATGGGGGCATTTATTATTGCCTTTCAAACAGAAAACTGGCAGAATATTAATTGTTTTCTTGCTGCGCCTAATTTAAGAAGTGTCGGTGCCACAATTTTGGTGGTTTTCCAATGCTAATGACTTGTTCTGTTTTTGGGCGCAAAATTGGGGCGCCAATTGTGAATCCAACACTTTTCTGGCACTTCTATTTTTCCAACTCATTTTGTTACAAAGTTTTTGGCGCACAAAAGCTGGTCTAGGGAGTTCTATTTCACCTTTATGAATTTGGAGACGGTACTTTTAGTTTGTTCGCCAAATCATCAATCCCTTGCGCAACAAACTTTTATCTGAAAAATATAGCACACTTACAGTGCCACCCTGCACCCAAAATGTCCCCCTGTGTGTCTCTCTCATTGAATGTCAATCAATATCGATGGACCAGGAATATACAAATAGGTTTTCCATATGACTCTATGATGAATAAGCAAACTACCTCTACATCAATATTTGACTTTGAAGAAGCCTAGTGACCTGATGTGCTAAAACAGCTAAACTAGTTAGTATTTTCTAAAGTGAATAGAAACCTTACTGTAAACAGCAAGTTATTATACTTCATCAGTAAAGTGTAGGGAGCTGGTTTGGCTAGGTTAGAGTCCATGGACGTAAGTTAGAGATATTTTCAGGCATACAGAATCTTAAAGACCATGCATGCTCCTGGGTAATAAATATGCAAATGTGTTTTCCAAAGTGGGAAAATATCAGTATTTGCCAAAGTATAAGCCACGCTGTAGCAATGAAGATATGGAGAACAATGCTTCTGCATACAAAACCAATACAGAAAAGTGCATTTCCGTATATTACAAGGTCTTCAGCTTTGATCATTATGCTGATAAACTTTGGGACATTACACTATTATTTAAACACACAAGACTGACCCCGAAAGTTAATCTAAAAAATAGATTATGGCACATTCTGAATTACTTCTGCAATGAGAATCCTATGGGGGTTGTCTTCTTGACCTCATACAGAATAATTTTGCAATCTCATGACTTGAGCTGGAAGCCTGTACCACTAAGAAAACCTCATCCTGTCCTGCAAAAGTCTGGAATTTCCTCTTCGTGACCCAATCTCCACCTACACTGCCCACTAATGAGCTTAGGTCGACAACCAAGTAGAGTGTGGAATGAGTGGTCTACAGCGATGATAAAATCAGTATACAGTAAAATGTGATGGATGACCGACGTATCTGTTTATTATCATTACTGGAAATCTAGCACAACAAACCATGGATATGGAATAAAGCAATTCACACCATGAGAGCAGGGAGAGATTAATTCACCAGATGTTCTAATAAACAATGGGTTAGTGCTGATCCAGCAACATCTGTTCAAGAAAGAGACCCCAGACGGTTGGGCCGCACCAGGGGAGAGCGGCGCACCTGCTATGCTATTGGAACCTCGCTAGTAATCTTTATTTCTCCTTTTTTAAATTAATACACATTAAACTGAGCTGGGAATACATACATTACCATAGAGAGCATAAAGCGTAGAGAAACCTGTCTCCTCCACTCACAGTATGTTACTGACTGCTCTAGACCATTTACCCTAAGGAACCTCCGTCGGAGCTGTAAAGGTGACTATGACAAACCATTAAAGTCACAATTAAAGCTCCCACTGATTTTATTAACCAGTGTTAAAAGGGGCGAGTCTAACAGGCTATGCAGTCATATAGTCCTTGACTCTGTATTGATCTATTCCCACCTGTATATTCCATATAGGGCAATCCAGAGGTCACAGGTAGGGTGCTCGGGTCAGGACTTTCCTCTATTAGACTTTCAGCCAGTTCTGAACAAGAGCACCCCTCCTGCTACTACACGCACAATCCTCATTGCCTGGGATGTAGCCAGGTGGTTGACTGGCAGGGCATGTGCAGGGTGCCAGCAGCACACTTTGCCTTTGTGAGGGGTATTTTGGTACTAGGCCAGACAGCAAACTGAATGATTGCCTCTAGGACAGAGAAGACTAAGTTCTGGTTCTGCTTAGCACAGACCTGTCAGGTAACGTCGGCTTCCTTATTTGAGAGCAACATATGATGGAAGCACAGAAGCTGATCTGTGAGTTATTGGGTTACGCAAATTCAACAAGTAAAATGCAGAATAAATCCTGGCAGGACTCCTCTGTGATATATAGGATGTCATGAAGAGAAGGATTTCCGAGTAAAAAGAATAATAAATTCTGCCGGACAAAAAGGCAGTAAGAGTCCTGATGACCCTGCCCAGACACAGTGATTGACACCCACTTTGAATCACTGTTTGTGGGCGGGTTAATCAGAATTATCATGGTCAATCACTGGGTGTAGGCAGAGTAATCAGTATTATTACTGACAATTACTATCTGGAAGGGGTATTCAGGAGGATCACTGTCAAGCGGTGTGTTAGGAGGGGTAATCAGGACTTTCACTGTCAATCACTGTGTGTGGGTGAGGTAATCAGAATCATCCCTGTCAATCACTGTTTGTAGGTGGAGTAATCAGAATCATCAATGTCAATCACTGTGTGTGGGCTGGGTACTCAGGACTTTCCCTGTCAAGCACTGGATGTGGGTGGGGTAACTAAAACTTCCACTACCAATCACTGTGTGTGGGCCGGGTAACCAGCATGCTCACTACCAATCACTACCATGTGCTGGATGGTGTAATCAGGACCTTCCCTATCAAGCACTTTATGTAGGTGGGGTAATTAGGACTAACACTGCCAATCACTATATGTGGGTGGGGTAATCAGGACAATTACTGTCAATCACTATATTTGGGTGGAGTAATCAGCACGATCACTGTCAATCACTGTGTGTGGGTGGAGTCATCAGGAATTTCCTGTCAATCACTATATTTGGGAGGAGTAATCAGCAAGATCACTGTCAATCACTGTGTGTTGGTTGGGGAATTCAGGATTCTCACTGTCAATCACTGTGTGTGGGTGGGGTAATCAGCACGGTCACTGTCAATCCCTGTGTGTGGGTGGAGTCATCAGGAATTTCCCTGTCAATCACTATATTTGGGAGAAGTAATCAGGACTCTCACTGTCAATCACTGTGTGTGGGTTGGGGAATTCAGGACTCTCACTGTCTCTCCTGGGAGTCCAGTTTACTAGGCTTTTAAATTGTAAATGTTATTCTAAATCACATCCTATGTATCATAGAGTTAGGCTTCTCTCCTTCTATCTTACTCCATCTTTCAGACAGGGCAGAAAAAATTAAGGATTTAAGACCAGAACTACCCCTCTACTTTTGCAATCTACATATCTGTGGCTGTTTTCTGGATGGACATGTTTCCTCCTCTTTAGTAGGGATCAGTTCCCAGCTGAACAGATGTTGTTAGAGAACTAGCAGGGATAAATATTGCTGCTGCTGGTGTAATACATGATTAGTCATTAGGCCCTTGTCAGGAGAAGACGCCATTACTCCCCTCCTGTTGTATCACAACAATTCTCTGCCCTGTTCTCCTTATTGTTTCCATGACTAAATGGCTGGGACAAACTCATGTTAGATGTCTCACCGCGTCAGACTCTTGTGAGAACAAGATCTTTAACAATTTAACGGCTGAATTTTTTGTTAGTGGAAACTATTCTTACGCCCAGCATCAATGGAGAAATGAATCTGCAATAACACCGCACTACTATAGACATCACCATATTCACAGATTAAACCATCAAGAAGTAAAATGGATACTCAAACGCCAAACAATCATTTCTTCAGATTTTCAATAATAATATAAGATGAAGAATATGCGTAAATGAGGGAAATACTGTGGGTATGTCAGCGCTAGCTTATGGCATTGAGGTAGAGCCATTCAGTTGGCAACAGGCAACATCTACCTATACAGGCGGTCCTCTACTTAAGAACACCCGACTTACAGACGACCCCTAGTTACAAACGGACCTCTGGATGTTAATTTACTGTACTTTAGCCTTAGACTACAATAAACAGCTGTAACAGTTATCACAGGTGTCTGTAATGAAGCTTTATTGTTAATCCTGGTTCTTATGACAACCCAATATTTTTAAAATCCAATTGTCAAAGAGACCAAAAAAATTTTGACTGGGGTTACAATTATAAAATATACAGTTCCAACTTACATACAAATTCAACTTAAGAACAAATCTGCAGAACCTATCTTGTACGTAACCCGGGGACTGCCTGTACCTGTAGTTTGTGGACTTCCCTCATCATGTCTCCTCTTACATGGTGACTATGCACAAGACTTATAATGTCAGCTCAACGTTTCTGTCTCTCAACCCCACAGGTGGCATTTAGGTGATTTAGCCGTGCCTATGTGACTGTCAACAAGAGTGATTAATTTACAAGGAGTTTCTGATTAAATATTGACTATATACCTGCCAAGTTCTTTTTGGGTATGAGCCCATGACCTCCTATTGTTAGTATTTGCACTGGGGATACATTTATATTATTTTGTCTGCTATCTTTTGTTATTCTGTTTCTTATCTTGAGTTTTGTTACTGTATTTTGTGAACCTTTTCTTTTTTAGTCTTGCTATAAACTTCATGGCTACTTGTGTAAACTGATGAACCCACTGGACTATGGAATTTTGCCAGGAGTGTGGGTATATTCATCTTTATTCAATCATTTAGACAATACAATATAAAAAACAAATAACAATAAAACAATATGTACAATTTTTGTATAACACACTGATATTTATCATTGGGTCAGTTCTATGTCTATTTTGGAGCTCCGCTGCCCATCATATTCATTAAAATGGGATTGGCCCTTTAATAAATGTTCTTATGGTCTACTTTCTGTCCGGGATTTGTTTTACAAAAGTCCGAAAAAAGTTTGAAAATGCATAATAAGTCCCAGCACATACACCTGCAGGGGACTGGAGTAACTATGACACTCTTTGCAAAAGTCCCAAGTCATGAATCTGGCTTTGCACGGTGTTGAACAGCGCTGGAGTAGTGTAGGTGAAAATAGTCCTGTGAGACTTTATCTCTGTGAAAAGTCCCAAAAAACCTCGATGAGACTTTTTTGAGACTTTTTACACCAAAAAAGCCCTTAAGTTCTTAATACATTGATACATAATACTTTTCCAATAAATAGACTTAAAATAGTGTAGTTACATAATCACTTCTAACCAGTAGCATCAGCATAGCAGATATGAGATATCTGTATAGCCTTTAGAAATTCAAAATAAGGATTGGGTTTTCATCCACACTATAAAAAAAATCTCTCCTCCTTGCTTCCTATCCTTCTCCAGAGAAATATTGGTGACCATGCCATTCTAAATCCCATCTCTCATTAAAAACCTTCCTCCTCTTGCATATGGACCTTACACCATTCCTTCCACATTTCATCAAATATCTTGGTTTTTCTACTGGCCCTGCGCACTAAGGGGATTTTTTTGACATTGTTTAGAAAAGTTTGACACTGTAACCCACATATGTAATGATGGTGTCGCTTTGCTTACCCCGTTTTTTATAATACAAAGTCTAACATAAAATAACAACCCTCACCTTATGCCGCCTTGTAAATATTCCATCTACTAAACAACCAATATACATGACCTCAGACTATATATGTTAGTTATACCATGAATTCTATAATTGTCAACTGAATGCCTCTACCTCAATACCATTGCTAAGCTAGCGCTGACATACCCACAGTATTTCCCTCATTTACACAGATCCTTTATCTTATATTATTATTCAAAATCTGAAGAAATTATTGTTTAGCGTTTGAGTATCCATTTTACTTCTTGAAGGCTTAATCTGTGAAATTCTTCAAATTTCTGCAATTCTGCGGACAATACAATAATATATGAAGCTCATCAGCACCCTCCATTCCACATCTTGCACAGTTTTTTAGGGGAATAGAAGACTCTATGCAGGAAAAACAATTGAACTGATCAGTGAGCAGGTATAGGAGCAATATCCTTAATGTCTCTAAAAATCTGAGACTTATTTTTTTTAGATAATTGTCCAAATTCAGAATTCCATTTGTCTTCCAAAGATCCAACACTCCCCCTTTTTACTTTTTCTAATAATAATCTATAAAATTTGGATAACTTGTTGCAATCAAAGTCTCCATCTTCAGGATAATTAGCGAATATTCCTGCACCACAAAATTTGCTAAACCATAGATGGCTTCAATTCTCTGAAGGTAATCGTATTGATGTCTTTCCAAAATACCAAATTGATTTTTCAGCTCATTGAAGGTTTTAAAACTTCCCTCATTAATAATCTGTGAGACATGCGCTATGGATCTGTTAACATATATTATCGTGGAGACCCATAATCACATTTTCCCACAAAGTGGGTGAATGGGAGGAGACCTTCTATTTATTTAGGTATTTCCTAATTTCATGCAACATATGAATAGTATAGTACCCTAAAGTCTCTCCCCGAGGCTGGAACACACCACACTCCAGAATCTCCTGGATATTATATCTCCTTCAAAGGGGTCCCCCATAATACATAGCCTCATGTCAGGGATCCCCAGGCCACCTTCCTTCCAGGACTGTTTCAGAGTCTCTAGTTTTATCCTTGGTTGGCTCCCTCTCCAGACCAAATCTCAAAATAAACTTTCCATTATCCTGATGATTCTAGAGAGCACATGCACCAACGACACAGTGAGCACATAAAGCAAATTTAGGTGATAAAATTTATTTTAAGCAGAGCAACTCCACCCAAAATATTGAGTATTTCCACACTTGCTTCCACACCTTAATCTTGGTTCGTATTGCCCCCTTTTAACGGAGAATTTTTATATATTCAGAGACCATCTAGATATGGATGGTAGAGAAGTTGCAGTCCTATCAAGTTTCTGAGAGTTTTGTTACAGATTTTGCATTAGACTCTAGTAAACCCTCTGACAATGCCTATAGTCATATCTAATTTAGACACTTTTGGAGTCATTTATTATGGTTTTTTAAATGGAAAACTGGCTGTGTTTTTTCCCCATTAAATTTAATTTATGAAGTTGGTTGTGAATCCAACAGTTTCCTAACGCTTCTATTTTTCTGACTCGTTTTTTGGTTCAGTTTGTGGCACAAAAAGAGAGCAGCGAAAAGCAAGTCTAGGGAGTTCTAAACCTTTTAGCCTGTGTGACGATTCATTAATCCCTTGCATCACAAACTTACATCCCACTGAAAAATATAGCACGGTTCCAGTGCCACCCTACAGCAAAATTAATAAATTCCCCTCTTTCTTTACAACTATTTTTTTTACTTTAGTCCTTATGCACCATGAGCTTTATTGAGCCTTAAAGGAAATCTACCATTTGATTTCATGCATTATTAACCAACAATACCATGAGAATGCTGTAACTACACTGATGCAGAAACATATCTTGTTTAATCCCTGAGCAGAGTGGTTTTCCTGAAAAAACAATTATAACATTCAAAATCTTGGAAGCTGGATTGCCTTAAACCTGCACGTTACATGAAGCTTCCTGAACTGTCCAGACAGGACTAATCAACCTCAGCTGGATCACTCATACACAGCAGCTGGGAGATGGTGCAGTGATTGATTAATCTCAGGCACAACACAGTGATTACATCATTCTCTCGAGCAGTGCATACTTAATGTGAGAAGAGAAGTCCGATCCCCAGCACAGAAGCGACAGAGCCTCATTATCAGAATTTTATAATAGTTTTTTCAGCAAAACCACTCAGCTCAGGGATTAAACAAGATAGGTTTCTGCATCAGTGTAGCTACAGCATTCTTAAGGTATGTTTTGTTCATAATGCAGGAAATCAAATGGTATATTTCCTTTAAGATATGGATGACTTATCCATAGAATAGGTGGTCCATGTTAGATCAGAGGAGGTCTGAACACTGTGGAACCCTGCAGATCAGCTCACCCCAGGAAGTCCAACTCTGATCTTCGTATAGTGGCCAAAACTGGGAACTGCTGACATCCTACTGAAGTGATAGGAACTTATCTGTAGTACCTGATACCATACGCGACACTGCAAAGAGACTCAGACTTTCCACTCCTGTTTTTCAGTGTAATCATGAGCTGATTAATTGGGGTGTTGGATGTTTGGATACTGATGAACTGCGCAATGGATACATCATCAATCTCTTAAAAATGGAACTTCCTTTGAATGTTTCTGCAGTGAGATATAGAATACGGAACTAATTATTATCAAATGTTTCTTTGGACCATGGACTTCCATAGGATGCATTCCACTAAAGGTGCTTTCTGTATGGTACTGGATGATTTTAAGTGCAGTTTTGTTAAATTGAAAACTACAAAAAAGTATCTGAAAGTAACGGGTAGGTTTTTTTTGTATCTGATTGAGGCAAGGTACCAAGTGATAAAGCAATATTGTTATGTCAGATGTCCAGACTGTTCAACGCTGTTTGGTCAACACAAATGAAAGGACAATGTACTTTCTGTATTGATAAATACAACCCTGTAGTACCAAATCTGAGTGAAACCATTTCAATCTGAACCGACCTATAAACATTGGAAAAGGGGCTTATAAGAATCATTCTTGATAGCTGATTGAATCTTAATATGTTTTCTTTCTGGAGGAATATATGTCTGAGATAAAGAAAAATATTGTGTGAATGATAACTTCATGGTTAATCCAGAAGATGATGAGATCATGGAAAAATTATCTTCTACTTAACATGTTTTCACAAAGCTTTGAAGAAGACAAATTGCAACCATCCAATTGAGTTTTATGTTGTGTGTTACTTGGTTACTCTCTGTCTCCTTCCTTCTCGTTGCCTTCATTGACACACATTTCCTGACCAGCGTGTGATCCATGGATTTCTATGACGTAGGAGGCTGCTTTTAGGGCACATGTACAGTTTATACAGATGAGCAGTAAGGAATCACTTGTTTCTTTCTTACTATAGATGGCAGTGGACCTATTTTAATCATTTTATAATCACTTTGTCTTGTCTGTGGTTACTAATGACCCGGGACATGTCACACAAATGATTTATGATTGCCTATAAATAGAGCTTTTGTTTCAGGACGGATTCTTGCATTGCTAATGGCAGTCCCCTTTTTTAAGAAAAAACTGTGTAACGTTTAGTTTCTATCCCCTTGAACAAGGGGTTGTTCCATAAAATAAACTATGACCTACTATGATTTGGTAATTATTGGCGATACAACCACAGGGACCCCCACTAATCCTGAGACTGGGGTACCCCCACTCTGTATATAGCAGGAGCTCAACTCACTTTACTGTCCTGTTAATTCCCTATGGGATTGATGAAGATAGGAGGAGTGACTGCTCCATTCATAGGAGGGAGATGGGACCCCATCCTCAGTATCAGTGGGGGTCTCAGTGCTTGGACTCCCAATATCTGAAAGTTATGGACGCAAGTGTGGCATGGTGGCACTGCCGCTTCTTATCACACCCAGAGACAGTCAGCTCACTAATGTCGAACAATGCCTGTGGAGGCCCCTTTTGAGTAAAGTGGTCAGGGCCCCGGTGCACTCGCCCCTAGTGCCCTCTCTATAATCCAGCCCTGATCATAACTTGCTTTGGTGGCACAACCCCTTTAACGTATGTCCAGCTTGTGATGAGCAATGTCCTTATATATAGTCAGAATCTAGAGTGCATTACATTGTTGCTGGGCTCTTCACCATTTGTAGCTACCATCAATAGAAAAAACAAATAAAACACAATTCACACAAGTAAAGCACTATTAGAATTAGAAATATACTCAGAAAATATACTCTATCAACATGTCTACTATGACTGCAAAGCAAACAGAGCAAACACTTGAATGGGAGCTAAACTGTAGTACCATCGCCTGACCACTAAACAGTAGATGGAGCGACCTACTTCGGTCTCTTCTGTGTATAGTTTTAGTACTAGGGGCTGCAGAGAATCGCTGATCAGTAGGGTGCAAGCTATAAGACTGCTACAAATATAATATAGGTAAGGAAAGGTCATCATATCTATATCTATATGTTATTTTTATAATTTTTTTGCTTCCGCTTTTCTTTTTCATTGTAATGACATTTGAGCGGATATCTTAGTGTCTGCCAGATGTCCCATGCTCCTAATGGGAAGAATTAGTAATATCTTGCCATAAATTCTGGCCAGTGTCATAGAGACAGTCTGCAGCGGCTGACAGCATTGTACGTCATACTAAACATCGTGTAAGCGCGGGCTGTCATGTTCACAGATGACACACGGATACCGCGCTCTTCCCGAGAAGAGAAAAAAGTTCCCATAAATTTTTAATACAAACTAATATAACCGCAGCATAATGTAATGCAATGTGCACGTCAGTGAGATGAATGGAGGTCGTACTGACCAGGAGATGCTGAGCAGAGAGAAGATTGATGTGCAGATAGATTACTGAGCATCTGAACACTTAGCCTCCCCGATGTGGGATGATAATAGGTTTTCTATCAGATAAGACGCTGACAGGGCTCTCCATAATTGGTGGGAATATGAAGAATATGAATCAGAAACTCAAGTATTTTTGGGACACAGAAGAACTCATACACAGCCATTACTTCAAAGAGTATTGTCCTCCAGTCATCGCTATCAGATTGATGGAAGTGCCTTGATGTAGAAGCTGAGAACCTTCACTACAAAGGATCCTGCAGCCACGGCTCACAGCCTAGTGATCGCAGGGTTAAACATGAGCGGAAATACTGAACAACACGTCATCTCAAAGCTTACTGTCCAATATGGGAAAAGGTTTAAAGAAAATCTACCATCAAAATCCAGCATGATAAACCAGGGGCACTTACACATAGATCCAGGCACCGGGACTGTGGTAATCACTATATATTTGTTATCCGTGACCTCCTTCCCTCTAAAATCTAATTTTTAAATTATGATAATGAGCCAGAAGGACTGTGGGGGTGTTATCAGAGCCCCTCTGTGCTGTAGCTTCCACTTTGTAAGTAGTATGTCCAGGGGCGTACCTAGGAGAGGCAGGACCTCATAGCAGGCTTCTGAATGGGGCCCCCCTACCACCTCACAAAATATACATATTTGTATTCTGTGAGTTACAATCACACACACACTTATACACTCATATGCACACAAACCATTTATACATACAAATACAGTTCATGTGCACACATTTAAGCATATCTTAAACATAAATATAGCAAATATACTTCTTGTACACACCCACAGTGTTAACACATCAAATAAACAAATAGTATATACATATCACATATGCAGACATACAGCAAATACACACACATACAACATATACACATCACATATACACGCACATACAGTACCAAATACACATCACATATACACACATACAATACCAAATACAGACATACAGCAAATAAACACACATACAGCATATACACACGCACTTAAAGACCATATACACATCACATATACATACATACAATACCAAATACAGACATATAGAACATGAACACACATACAGCATACAGACAGGACATACACACACACTTAAGACCATATACACACATACAGTACAATAGAGTCATACAGCAAATATACACACACATACAGAGTGTAAATATTAGACTGCAGGAAATAGAGATAAGAGGTTCCACTCCAGTAATATCATTCTGCTGTCCCCTCTGTATGCCCCTCTGCTGTCCCCTGTGTAATCCTCCATTATTTAGTGATTTAAGTTGGAAGCCAGGGCCCCCTGACACCATGGGCCCATAGCAGCTGCTGTGGCTGCTACCACTGTACTTATGGGCCTGAGCATTTCCTCCCTCCTACTTTGTGCTGAAACTTCCACTGCTGCAGTGAAATGACATAAGGCAGAGGTAGGGGAATGCTGAGGGAGCAAAAAGGGAGGGGGAACCAATGGCACGGACGTGTGTGGTAGCACCTCCATTAGCCCTCCAGGCTTATAAGCATAATTTTAAAAGTTGATTTTAGACGTAAGAAGGCCATGTTTAACAAATATAAGAAGATTACCCAAGTCACGTTGATTGGATCTATGAGTAAATTGTCTATAATGCTTGATTTTGATGATAGATTTCCCTTAAGGGGCTATTGATGGGCTTGCCTGGGATTGTTTGTGTTTTTAATTGTGGCTTGGTGTGAAGTAATATGAGAACTAATACATATACTAAGGCTTCATTCAGACGCCTGTTGTTGTGGCCATGATCTGGCAGCGATCATGGCCACAATGGAAGTATATAGCTCCCGGTCGCGGTGCAGCGGGAACATGGTGTCTCACCATATGGTGTCTGACCGAGCCGGCCGCTCATCTGCCTGTAGAGGGAGAAGGGGTGAAGAGAGCCCACCCCTCCCCCACTTTCATTGTATTCCTATTTTATAAACATAATGGGACTGTGATTCTGTCGGGTTTCCTGAATATTTCCTTTTTGCGGCGCATTGCCCCGGGTTTTTGGTGCACACGATTGGATTGTGGTGCATCGGCGCCAGCTTGCATGCGACAGAAATCGGGGGCGTGCTGTCAGACAACCCGACGGATTCGGACTAACCGCGGAATTTAAAAACGAAATTGTGTCGCAAGATCAAGCACTTACATGCACCAGGAAGAAGAAGGTGAACTCCGGCGGACCTCAGCAGGGAAGGGACACATGCAGGAAATTGGACGCATGACCTTAGTGAATCGCGGCAGACCCGAATCCTCGTTGGACAACGCACCGCGGGGTCGCGACTGGACCGGGTAAGTAAATCTGCCCCAATGTATTTATTTCTCTCTTATACAGAGGCTGCTGTGGCCTACAACTTTCTAAAGACTTGTGGTCAGTATTGATCTTTTAGGTTATTTAAGGTGGATTTTTGTCCATTCTTCAAAGGACATACTATACACCAAAAAAAATCTCAAAATTTTCTGGAGAGACGATTTGTTTTAAAAGATGTGGTAAGAAAAAAACGGATAATGTGCACACCCTCTGGTTTTGCCCCTCTATTGAAAATTATTGGAAAGAAGTTATTAGGGTCACTGAATGGTGCTGTGACTTTCAAATACCTTTAGACTTCAAAGTTTGTGTGTTGGGCATCTGGCAAGGAGTTGAAAGTTCTGATAGGGGGAAGTCTGTAGCAAAAAAGCTGTTATTTCTTGCTAGATTCTGCATCATAAAAAAATGGTCCTCAGTAGATCCGCCCTCAATAGCTCTTTGGAAGCGTACAATCAATAAGACAATTTTGGCTGAGGGTCAAGGAAGGGGTTTAAAATTTAAAACAACCCTCTTCAAGTTATGGTCTAAATGGCTTGACTCCTCTCTTTCAACAGAGGAGAAGAGGGTGTTGGGGTACCCAGCTAAATTAGTGTAGGTGAGACATGGGTATCGGTGGAGAGAGAGCCCTTTCCCCCCCCTTTCCTTTTTTTTTTTTTTTTTTATTATATTAAAAATTACCAATTGTAATTAAGTGTTAACTTGTCGGGGGTGGGAGGTAATGGATTCAAAAAGTCATCAATTGTTTTAACTATGTTGTATAGTGGGTGGGGTGTTAGTGGGGTTTAAAGGTACAAGATATTTTAATCTAGGCTGTAATGTCATTCTGTGAAATATTGTACATGTATTTAAGCCTTCATGTATTTGTACCATATATACCTTGCATAATAAAATTTAAAAACTGAAAAAAAAAGGTGGATTTTTGTAATAATAGTAGGGTTTGGACTTTCTCTAATACCACGAGTCAGTGGTTTTCTGGAACTCAAAGTAATTTTTCAATGGCTGGGATGCTTTCTATAGTATTACAATTCAAAAGTCCTATCATATAGAACCTCTCTGAGAAGAGATTGCTTTATGCCAATAATCATCTGCCGATCCACAGACTAAGTGACTGGGTCAACAGGAGTGAAAGAGAGATCTGGAGCAAAGGAGGGACAAAAATACCGGTGGCTAAGGGTCATCCATTGATGGGGCAGAGTATAACAAATTCTCTCTACTTTGTGTAATTGTAGTTTCCCTTCACACAGCAGAATAATGTATGTATAATTTACCCATAAATCAATAGCACCCATATCCCCCATTACTACCCAGCTATTCAATCAAGAGTGTATAGTGATGGGCATTTTGGGACAGGGACATAAATTTAATAAATGCAACAGCATATTAAAACATGTCCCTCCCGCTAGTTCATGCCATGTCACCTCTGGAGAGAAGAGTCTAGCACTTGTTATCGCCCCCTCCTCCCACCCTATTATTTGTAGGACAGATTGGGGGCATGACCCTATGGCCATATTTTTCGTTTACTCCTCACAGCCCAACTGACAGATCTGGGCCCCCTCCTTCACATGGGCCTCAATAGCAACGCATAGTCTAGCTCTGATGTGGTTCTAGTGCTATGAAAGCTATTATACAGACCAGGGTGTGGAAACTATTTTATAGTTACTAATCTAAACTCTTTAAGAGAAATCTAAAATCATCAAAATGCATCATGATAAACCAAGGACATTTACTCATAGAACTAGTCACTGTTACTGTGGTAATCTTCTTATAACTGTTATCCATGGCCTCCTTGCTTCTAAAATCAACTTTTATAATTATGCTAATGAACCAGACGGTCGCTATCAGAGTCCCTCTCTGCTGTAGCTTCACAGGCTGTTACACTGTCTCGCTCTCCACTTTGTCAGCACTTCCCCCTCCCTCTGCCTGATCTCACACAGTGGGAGGGGGTTACAGTGTAACATTCTGTTGAAGCTACAGCATGAAGGGGCGTTGCTAACACCCCCTTCCTGCCTCATTTTCATAATTTCAAAAGTTTATTCTAGAAGGAAGGAGGCCATGCATAACAAATATAATAAAATTACCACAGCCATGGTGCCTGGATCTATGAGTAAGTGTCAATGGTTCATCCATGCTTAATTTTGATGTTAGACTTCCTTAAATATATTGGAAATCTCACGTGCTATAACTGGATCCCACATGTCCAGTGTTCATTTTGGAGTAAATTATTTTACTGTAGGGTCCAGTAGTGGATTATAATATAGGCGGTTTGGGTGGTAACTTGAGGCCACGCCTTATAGGGGGACCATGACCAACCAACCCACCCACGAAATTTTATACTAAGAAAGAACTTCACTAATGAAATCTCTTCCAGTTCTCAATACACATGTACACAAGAGCCATTTCAGGACCTTTGAAGGTCCTCCAAAGGTCCTGAAACTTCAGATTGAAGGCAGGCAGAAGGGGAACACCCTTCATTCCCAAGAAGCTTATTTCAAGTACCACATGTAGGAAGTTTTTGCCAGACTTGTAGGGGATATAATATTCATACAGCCCAGTCTTAATCCTTCCCTGGTAAGGTCCCATCTAATGAGGTCAACTTGTCAAGGCAGATGTGGTTTATAAAGACCTTGACATATATCTATGGTAATGTATGTATTATAAACCACAACAATCCATATATTCCATGTTTGTGTTTGCTGCATATTTCTATCGGGATTTCATTATCCATATATTTTTTCCTATACCAGCCATCTGTTGGGAAAAGTGCTGATTTTATAAATACAAAAATATTACGAGAAATCCTGAACTTTCAGTATTAACTATCCGTACTGTTCATTGCTATTCTGTGTATATAGTCATATACATATACTGTAGGCTGGATTCCTAGGGATGGGTGTAATTATTCTCAGTCATATCCCTTCTAGGTGTAGACCACTGACGGCTTTCTCCATTGTGACTTGTTATTTTTGCGCATTTAAGGTCGGCAGGGTCATGGCACTGGATGCGATGAGGCAAGTCAAGGAATGGCATCAGTATCCCGCTGTATGTGTGGCAGATGAGCTCACACCACGTCCACTGAATTGTTTGCTTCCTCATATCCCCTCAATCAATGCGCACAGCAGTCGGCAGATTATTTTTATCTCGCATGTAAATACAAAGCCGGGCTTGGCAATTTCTATCTCCGGCGTGGAAAGCAAAATGGATATGCAGAATGCTGCAATTGGTAATAATATGTAGATCTGTGTCCCAGCAGCTTGCGATCTATTACTTTCAAAGAGATGACATGTCACAACTAATCTGTCTGCTCAATATGGAGCTTGACTTGTTCCATGCATAAGGAGGTATAATCACATTCAATCCTCAATGAAATTATGAAGCTTTTTACAGCTGCCACAGCCTTGTTACAGTGTAACCTATTTACAAGGAATCTTTCCTTCCCCGTAGGATGCTGCTGGACAGGATTGTGTAAGGTAACGGATTACAGACAATCAGGCTTAACAGTGTCCAGATACCACCGGCAAATACGTTTACTGCCCGGCCATGTGCACAAGCAGAATGTGTTATCATCTGCAACATATTACAATCTAGTACATTGAGGTTACTTATGATTTTACTGTCTCTTTAGCCATTTTGGAGACATTTAATTAGATGCAAATACAGGCATTCCTCAGGTTACATACACGATAGGTTCCATAGGTTTGTTCTTAAGTTGAATTTGTATGCAAGTCGAAACTGTATATTTTAACACTGTAGATCCAGACAAATTTTTTTTTGCCCCAGTGACAATTGGAGTTTCAACATTTTTTGCTGTAAGTTAACCAAGCTTCATTACAGACACCTTACAGCTGATCATTGCAGTCTTGGACTATAGTAACATCCAGAGAGCTTCACCAGAGGTCACAGCGGGCAGAGGGGTCTGTCTGTAACTAGGGGTCGTCTGTAATTCGGATGTCCTTAAGTAGGGGACCGCCTGTACATATATGGGGTTTCCATATCTCTAGATTAATCTATTATGGGGAACTTATTGGGTGGTGTTATTAAAATGTATCAAATATTGAAAGAAGCAGCAGTAACCTATGATATCCCTGCCACTGTGCTTCCCACCAAGACTCATAAGAGTTCACCGAAATGGCATTGCCTGACGATAATGCACTGTGCCGTGATTCACTAAGATCCTGCGCCCGCTCAGGTCTGCCGGAGTTCACCTTCTTCGTCCTGGTACAAGTAAGTGCTAGGGCTTGCGACACAATTCGAATCTTAAATCCAGCGCTGAGTCCGAAACAGTCGGATCGTCCAACGCACCCTATTTCTGTTGCACGATAACATACTGGTGTGTGCCCTGCTCTTCATTTAGCTTCTTATTCCCTGTTTTTACAAAAAAAGGTTTTAAAAACTTATCCTCAGGGGCTTCAGGCTCTATAAATCTTAATGGCTCATTTGCAGAATTGTTAAAGCCTTTTTTACCTTAAAAAGAAGGGCATAAGAAGCTTAAAGAAGGGGCACACACCAGTATGTCAGTGTGCTTGGTTTACAGTCCTTGATCCTGGTGGTAGATGACCATTTGGGTACATTTACATAGCCTCCCGGGGAGATGTATAAACGGTCACAAATTTGTGGCCGCATATACGTCCCCATAGACTGCAATGGCAGTCCGGCGACGCATATCAGTCTCCTAATGAGAGCATGTTCTATCTTTCCCCGTGTGTGCAGGTCACCCCTCCTCATCTCCAGCGCACAGCTTTATGCCCGCCTGGCTATGGCTGGGCGGGCATACGGCTGTGTTAAAGTATCCTGGTGTTTGAAGAAATAGCTTTGGTCAACATATATCGCATAACACATAATGCTAATAGCTGTACAGAAGAAGAGGGCTTATTTTAGGAAACTGATATGCTCTAAGAACCCTTCTTATTGAAGAAAACATTACATTTGGTAATAAATGGGCCTTTACACAAGAGCAGTGACCTGCCGTGTCCTTCTCTAGCGCTCCTCTGCTACCAACAAGCTGTAATGATCCCACAATACAAGCAATGTATCACAATATTCTGTAGAGACATCTTAAAACATGAATATATATGCAAATTCAGCAGCCTGCTCAACCCTGAATACAGGGCGAGGTGTGTAATAACGCTGCTCTCTTGCCAGAGATCTCTTTCTGGCACTGCAATCCGATTTTCAAGGCAGCTGTTATGTACATGAAACAAACAGTGAGGCGGCCAGGAATGATTGAAAATAAGTCATGCATGAGGCTCCAACAATAGAACCCAACAAGTAGCGACGAGGATTTTCTGTCCATTATTAGAATAAAATACATGTAATTCCAAAACACCCTTTCACCTGAGAGCAAAGAGTGAGAGGAATCTGGGACGTGTCTGTGCCCATCGCCGGCTGCAGGAGGACAGATGGAATCTCTCCGCGTCTGAGAAAATACAGTTTACGACTTCCAGCTAAAGCTGGTGTGAGAATCCACCGGCCAAGTGCCCCCAGCTCTAATGATACAATTATACACAATTATCCCAAACTACATTAGAATTCCAAGGATTCACCTCTGGTGGGCACTGCGCCCCAGGGGCAGGCACAGGTGTGACTTACATCCAGGGGTGGAGCGTGACTCTAATGTACAAGTCAGGAATGTCAGGACACGGGGTGCCCTCAGGTGCCTGACACAAAGGTCATGAAGTAACAAGTGTACTTATCTAAGCATCACATCCAGAGATGAATAAAGCCCCACGGCAGGTGCGTCTATTCAGCTCACGCTCAGTGCTAAGTGCTCATTGTGAAGATGAGATGTCCAATTTGTAAGGACACACCGTAGGGGTTTTTATGCAGTTTTTGATGCTAAATTTAGATGGGAATAATAAAAAAATGGGGCTAGCTGGTGCAGTGTCCTCTGACTGTCCAGTACAAGTGAAGAGCAGTGGTCACACATGAGCAATACCTCTTAGTTATTGGACTTAGAGAATGTCAAGGGACCTCCCGCAATGTTATCCCCTATACAGGCAGTGCCCAGGTTAAGTACAAGATAGGGTCCATAGCTTTGTTCTTAAGTTGAATTTGTATGTAAGTCGAAACTGTATATTTTATAATTGTAGTTCTATACAAATTTTTTTTTTGCCCCAGTGACAATTGGAGTTTCAAAATTTTTTGCTCTAATGGGAACACGGATTATCAATAAAGCTTCATTACCGACACCTTACAGCTGATCATTACAGCCTGGGGCTATAGTAACATCCAGAGAGCTTCACCGAAGGTCACAGTGGTCAGAGGGGTCCATCTGTAACTAGGGGTCATCTGTAAGTCGGTGTCCTTAAGTAGGGGACTGCCTGTACTGTGGATAGAGCAGTGTAGGACTGGGGTACTTTAGGCCCAATAAATATAATTATTCTGGACCCACCACCATCCCCTAGGAAATAGACCCTACTACCCTTCAAATTAGGTTATTTCCCATTGTATATATGGGGCCAGTTTTAGGTTACAGTCAGGGCCCACTGGAGGATCCTCTGGTGCATCCTGTGGGCTAGACCGATGCTGGTATAGTGGATTATGTAAGTATTGCTACAAAGAAAATCCTTTTATTTAATCTCTTAAATCATCTTTTAACCTATGATAAAATAAGGAAAACAGATGGAACAAGAAACCTTCTTGATTCCTAAAAGAAAGGACTTTGCTACTTTAGTTATGAGTTTCTTCACGTGCAAGAACATTATTCTGTCTTCAATGAATGGACCCCAAGGAGTTCTGCTGGACTCGATGAGGTTCCCGATTTCTGTTAACCAACAAAGCTAATGAACTAATCTAAAAATGTTGCACTTAATGTAGTAATGTAGCAATAATACAGTAACATGACATTCTTATAGCTATTATGGCAGCTCCATCCTCTGCTGTACTGTACAGTGTGTCCTGGGGATGAGCACTCTGTATGGAGAGAGTCAGCAGATTTTCTGTTCCAGCACTAGGGCAGGCTGAGCACAGACGCTATGACTCTGTACAGGGCGTATATCCAGGCGTTTGCAGATAAAATCAGCAGCGAGTCTGCTGTACTGTACACAGCCTCTAAATAATATAATGAATAATTGTAACATATAATTTCCAAATGAAACCTTAACACCAGGACTACATACAACCACAACTAAATAGAACTATACTGTTACCAATCAATATCTCAATGCCATGATCACATATTACAACTGCAACATCCCCCACAGGGGCCTTGCCTTTTCTTGGGGCCTGGAGGCAGCCAGGGCCCAGCATACCGGAGTGGCTGGCGGTTGCGGCCACAGTGGTCACGTTGCTTGGCATGGGGACCAGAGGGATGTCACACAGCCTGGCAGGTCTCCAGCAGGTGGTGTGTGCAAGAAATATGGAGGGAGAGGCTGAAGTACTAATTCTTCATGGGGCAACCTCTGAGGTGTCTGTAGGATGAATCGATGAATCCATAGATAATGGATGGAGAAGCCCGTGGTGGTAAGCAGCCGCATCCAGGGATCAGAAAGAGGCAACATTGTGCAAAGCAACTTACAGTTCTTTATTGAAAAGCAGACAATGGCCAGAATGGTTAACAGAAGGTCATGGAGAGTTGGTCCGCAAGAAAGGTGCAAGCAGCCTGGTAGTAGATGCAGGCTGTGGTGGTTCAGATGGAAGTGGTGGAAGCTGCAGTTCTGGGCTTAAATCTCTGGACTTGCCCTGTGTGCCAGGCAGTAGGCCTGTGCTCTCAACCAGCAGGGGTTTATATACTCCCCCTGGTCAGGTGGTAGCACCTCTCCCATCACCTTCCAGCTTGCATAACAGACACATCATTGGATAATTACATACACCAGTTAACTGTTGCTTTGCCATGCAGTATCTACAGCTGCAATTACAGTATATTCCAAGTTCTTGAAACATCCTAGAGAATTCATGACTCCTCCTAACAGCTCCTGACACAAGTACCTTACAGACTAGAAATCACTATAATCAAATATAGCATATAAAGAAATTAGCCTAATAATCCGCTACCAGTATGTTTTCATACAGTTGAACAGCTTCTAGATCGTGTTTCTTTCATGACCAAGCTTGGTAGCATCACCCAGAAAATCAACTTTCAAGTTAGATGTATAAAGTCAGGGGGTGGAGAGTTTAACATTGTCCAGCTCTCCCTGCCTGTGAACACCTCCTCCTATGTGATTGACATGCTCAGGACTGCAGGAGATCTGATCAACAATGTCCCTGGACGCAGAACCATCAATTACAGTGAAGGGGGCATTCTAAAGCAGTGAAAGCGTGACTTCAGTGTTTAACTCTTCGCCTCCTTGACTTTATAAAATCAATTTACATCTCACTTCAAAGTTGTTTTTCTGGTCGCTGCCACCACTCAGGGTCATAAAAGAAACACCATCTAGAAGCTGCTTAGTTTCTTGACAACATACTGCTAAGGGTTTACTAGGCCTATTTCTGATTACAGGTTCCATCTAAGTGCTGTCTTCCCTTTTTATTTCCATATGACCCAGGCCTCTATGATGACTTCACTTAAAGAGGACCTGTCACCCATAATTTCGGCACTAGGATCAGCTTACTAAAGTAAGCAGCTCCTAGTGCTGAAACAAACGCCGCAGTGTTAGAAAGATAGTGTTACTGGAAACCTCTAAATCTAACACTGAGGTGGAGTACAGTGTAATCAGCACTGCCTCTTCCCCGGACCGCCCCGCTCGCTCCATAGGCTGGCGGGGACTGCTGCGTGTCATGTGCCCATAACCACCCCCCAACCCCGCCCCCTCATGAATACATCGCTTTGTGAGCGGTCCGACGATTACACTGTACCAACCGCAGTGTAAGATCGCGTTACCGGAGGTTTCCGGTAACGCTATCCTTCTAACACTTTAGTAAGCAGCTCCTAGTGCCGAAAATTATGGGTGACAGGTCAACTTTGCAGTGTTTGCTGCCAGGATATCCTTATCTCCTCGCTTTTCCGATACCCTCAACACCTATGATAGTTCTACATAACGCCCCTTTATGTGTTACTGAATCAACTACGGCTAATACTTGTAGCAGTATTTTCAGTTTAAAACAGTAGCAAACACATGTACCTTATATTAAGTACAAGTGTAATTAACTCAAGATGCAGACTGCTTGTTTACACCATATAGAAACGTCCTCAGACTTATTCACACCTAATTAAAACGACCTGTAATTAAGTAGAAGAAGCTGTAACAAATATAGACTCCAACAGAACGGTCTGCTCCAAAGAGAATACAGTACATCATAATAGCATAATAAGCACTTAAAGTTAATGAACATTTTAATCAACTCTCCCCGATTATTAAAAGTGAGGCGCTGACTTGTTCCTACAGGTGCCCAAAGCAGCTGCTTGTCCTAGCTCACTCCTGACCCAGCCCTGCAGAGGGCTACCATGATTGTCAGTATCATTCATCTACAAATCACTGATGTTCAGGCTCTGGGATCAATTATCATTGTGTCTGAATGAACTGTTCTGTCTGGAAGCAGGTATACAGGGACCGAATCCTTCCTGGCTCTAAATATAGCAACCAGACCAGGTCCCTTAACAATTCCCTCCGTTATGGGAAGGCCATAACTATTGATACCATGCCCTTACATTGATAGATTGTATCTGGTATGAATATCACTTGGCAGCAAGTACCACAATCTAATGAAGGTAAAATATATCGTCTACAGTCTCCAAGGAATACATTTACGGTAATTAAAGAAGAAAAAATACAGCTGAGATTTTGAAAAGGAAGACTCTAAAGTGATAAAAGTCCTATAGAGTTTATAATAGGAGAATTTTTGGTAATGTTTGTGTAAACACCCACAATTTGTGTACATTTTGTAAGTGAACCGCATCCTCCAATAAAGCTTGTAGTAGTCCAGTGTGTATTACTGAGGAGTAGCATTGCTTCTGGTCATTACATACCAGCTCCCATCTCTGCAGGTTCCTCTGTAGTCTGTAGTCCTATCCCAGCTGGTGGGTAGAGACCCAGCTGCTGTGACTCCTCTCTGCATAGAGCCATCAATATGTCAGTGAGGTGCTGTCTGCCTTGTCGGCAGCAAGACCGAATTCAACGAAGATATCAAAATGAAAAGCAGGTTAGGAGAAAGGAGGGAGGATGGCTTATTCATATTCATAGATCCAAGCACCATTTTATATTTGTTATCCATGGCCTCCTTTCTTCTAAAATCAACTTTTACAATTATGCTAATGAGCCAGAAGGACTCTGGGGGTGTTACCAGAGCCTCTCCATGCTGTAGCTTCACACACAGCTGTTACACTGTGCAGGGCACTGCGAAAGAATCTGCTGCCGTACATGTACATCAGGAAAGGGGAGGGGGGAGTGCTAAGCAATGAGACATGGAGAGTGAGACAGTGTAACAGCCTGTAAAGCTGCAGCATGGAGGGGCTCTGGTAACGCCCCTCAGAGTCTTTCAGGTTCATTAGCATAATATCAAAAGTTGATTTTTGAAGGAAGATATCCATGAATAACAAATATGAGAAACTTACCACAGTCACGGTGCCTGGATCTATGAGTAAGTGTCCATGGTTTATCATGATGGATCTGGATGGTAGATTTCCTTTAAAGGAAATCTACCACAAGCATCAAGGATTGTAAACCAAGTACACTTACACGCAGGTGTGTGCCCCCTCTGGCAGGATATGCTCTATTTTAGCTCCTGACAGGGCTGGCGCCAGCACTGGGTGTGCCGGGGCAAGTAACGGGGTCCAGGGCTCCTGGGGAAGGGCCCACATAAGGCTGTACATAAGGAATCAATGGGGGTAAAGGGGGATGTATCTAATGAATCCACAGGGTGTGAAGGGGACTTTACATAAAATAACCATGAGGGGGTTGTTTGGTATGAGAAACTAGGGAATTATTGCCACCACATGAATTCACTGCAAAGGGGCCAACGGAGACTCTGAAGCCCAGGGGCCCATTGAAACATGGATCCAACCCTGGCTCATGATGCCCTTGATTTTACTAAAAAAGGCCTTAAAAATTATGGTGTGAACTGATCCGAACTAATATGACATCAAGGTACTGGTGAAATGGAACTCAGTGGAGTCTAGGTGAAGATTTTTGTTTAAAGTTATTTAAGGGTGTTAAAAGTGAGGCTGTACATGGTTCCAGCAGGATTATACTAACACAGTAGCTCTGTCATCAGCTGCAGGAGCAGGAGAGAGACCTGTGGTTTAGCCTACAGCTCAGCAGCGTACAGGCACTGCCTGAATGACCACCATTGCAGCGTTCCCATCATCAGGGCTATACAGGCCAAGCCATTGCCATTGCATTGCAGATTGTGTTCATCATTGACTTGTTTTATAATTCGCAGCTCGCTGCTGTGATATAACACTGTTTTTTCCATGCCTCTATTTTCTCGCGTCACTTCTTTTAGAGGCATTTCAGGTCTACTTTCTTCATTACTATATTCATGGGTTATACTGACATGGAAAAGCAATTTGTAGAATACAGTTAATTCTCCTCGTTCAACAGATTCGGTAAGCCTGACTGAGCTATAATATATAGGTCACCATGACTCAAGCAAAAGAAAAGTGCTTGTTTCCTGGCCTGTCCTTGGACATTATATAAATTCTAACAACGAGTTACTAAAACAGCGATTTAGGCATCAATGTGTCAATCTGAATATGTGTTCTATGCCAGCCTCCCAACTAATTCCATAGCATATTCTACCCATTATTCAGGTTACCGCCAAAGCCTGCAGAGACATAGAGCTGCAGCTGTCTGGAAGCTGTAATTGCTTTATGATGGAACACAGTGGTGGCTTATAATACAGACGGTTTGGGCAGTACCCCAGGGCCCAAGCCTTCTTGGGCCCTGGCTACCTATAGCACCCACCAAATTTTATACTGAGAAGAGCCATCGCCCATGAAATCCTTGTACATCTGTTCCTGCTCTCAATACACATGTACACAAGAGCCATTTCAGGACCTTTGAAGGTCCTCCAAAGGTCCTGAAACTGCAGATTGAAAGCAGGCGGAAGGGACGCATCCCTCCATTCCCCAAGAAACTTGTTTCTAGTACCATATGTAGGAGGTGAATTCCAGACTTGTAGGGGATATAATATTCATACAGCCCATGGGCCACCTCTGATGGAGCATTAAAACCTGTTAGTTACTTTAACTAATCCTCATCCTCATAGACTGTAAGCTCTTGTGTCATCCCTTCATCCTCATAGACTGTAAGCTCTTCTGTCATCCCCTCATCCTCATAGACTGTAAGCTATTGTATCACCCCCTCATCCTCATAGACTGTAAGCTCTTGTGTCACCACCTCATCCTCATAGACTGTAAGCTCTTGTGTCACCCCCTCATCCTCATAGACTGTAAGCTCTTGTGTCACCTCTCATCCTCATAGACCGTAAGCTCTTGTATCACCCCTCATCCTCATAGACTGTAAGCTCGAGTCACCTCTCATCCTCATAGACTGTAAGCTCTTGTGCCCCCCTCATCCTCATAGACTGTAAGCTCTTGTGTCACCCCCTCATCCTCATAGACTGTAAGCTCTTGTGTCCCCCTCATCCTCATAGACTGTAAGCTCTTGTGTCCCCCTGTTTTTCACAGTCACATTTGTGTTGTGGCTTAAAACTCGGCTTATACTCGCGTAGGATACGGACTAGTTCATGTTGGCAGTCCTATAGGATACAGAGCACAATGATGATCATAGGTTGGATTGATGGAGAAGGTGTTCCTTCAACTTCAGGAATATTATGAATAGAAGAACTTCATAAGAAATTCAGGTTTATATAGGTATACAAAAATAATGGGGGGGATTTATCAGAAGTGCCTGAGGAAATATTGGGTGGAATTCAAACCCAGAGGAATACAAAGTGATGAAGAGACAACTTTATTTTTTAATGAGATCTCCACTATCCTTACTATAAAGTTACATGTAAAGTGGATGATGCAAGTAGTGGTATAAGACCATGTCAGTGCTCCACAAAACCTTTTTGTGTTAAGGGAGTTGAACTGGACCTAGAAAAATGGCGGACAAATGTATCAAACATTGAAAGAAGCAGTAACCTATTATATCCCTGCCACTGTGTCCATCCACTGATGTTCCACCGAAAGGCATTGCCTGCGATAATGCACTGTCCGTGATTCACTAAGATCCTGCGCCCGCTCAGGTCGCCGGAGTTCACCTTCTTCTCCTGGTACAAGTAAGTGCTAGGGCTTGCGACACAATTCGAATCTTAATCCAGCGCTGCAGTCCGAAACAGTCGGATCGTCGACCCCCACCCCATTTCTGTTGCAATGATACATACTGGTGTGTGCCCGCTCTTCTTTAGCTTCTATTCCCTGTTTTTACAAAACAAAGGTTTAAAAAACTTATCCTCAGGGGCTTCAGGCTCTATAAATCTTAATGGCTCATTTGCAGAATTGTTAAAGCCTTCATTACCTTAAAAAGAAGGGCATAAGAAGCTTAAAGAAGGGGCACACACAGTATGTTCGTGTGCTTGGTTTACAGTCCTTGATCCTGGTGGTAGATGACCATTAGGGTACATTTACATAGCCTCCGGGGAGATGTATAAACGGTCACAAATTTGTGGCCGCATATACGTCCCCATAGACTGCAACGGCAGTCCGGGCGACGCATATCAGTCTCTAAGAGAGCATGTCTATCTTTCCCCCGCTGTGCAGCCGCGCGGCGCTGTCTATGGAAGGGGGGTCACCCCTTCTCTCTCCAGCGCACAGTTTATGCCCGCCTGGCTATGGCGGCCGGGCATACGGCTGTGTTAAAGTATCCGGTGTTTGAAGAAATAGCTTTGGTCAACATATATCGCATAACACATAATGCTAATAGCTGTACAGAAGAAGAGGCTTATTTTGAGAAATGATATGCTCTAAGACCCTTCTTATTGAAAGAAAACATTACATTTGGGAATAAATGGGCCTTTACACAGAGCAGTGACCTGCGGTCCTTCTCTAGCGCTCCTTCTGCACAACAAAGCTGTAATGATCCCACATACAAGCAATGTATCACAATATTCTGTAGAGACTCTTAAAACATGAATATATATGCAAATTCAGCAGCCTGCTCAACCCGAATACAGGGCGAGGTGTGTAATAACGCTGCTCTCTTGCCAGGATCTCTTTCTGGCATGCAATCGATTTTCAACGCAGCTGTTATGTACATGAAACAAACAGTGAGGCGGCCAGGAATGATTGAAAAATAAGTCATGCATGAGGCTCCAACAATAGAACCCAACAAGTAGCGACGAGGATTTCTGTCCATTATTAGAAAATACTGTAATTCCAAACCAAACACCTTTCACCTGAGAGCAAAGAGTGAGAGGAATCTGGGACGTGTCTGTGCCCATCGCCGGCTGCAGGAGGACAGATGGAATCTCTCCGCGTCTGAGAAAATACAGTTACGACTTCCAGCTAAAGCTGGGTGTGAGAATCCACCGCCAAGTGCCCCCAGCTCTATGATACAATTATACACAATTATCCCAAACTACATTAGAATTCCAAGGATTCACCTCTGGTGGGCACTGCGCCCCAGGGGGCAGGCACAGGTGTGACTTACATCCAGGGGTGGAGCGTGACTCTAATGTACAAGTCAGGAATGTAGGACACGGGGTGCCCTCAGGTGCCTGACACAAAGGTCTGAAGTAACAAGTGTACTTATCTAAGCATCACATCCAGAGATGAATAAAGCCCCACGGCAGGTGCGTCTATTCAGCTCACGCTCAGTGCTAAGTGCTCATTGTGAAGATGAGATGTCCAATTTGTAAGGACCACACCATAGGGGTTTATGCAGTTTTGATGCTAAATTTAGATGGGAATAAAAAAAAATGGATAACTGGTAGCAGTGTCCTCTGACTTCCAGTACAAGTGAAGAGCAGTGGTCACACATGAGCAATAATTATTATTGGACTTAGAGAATGTCAAGGGACCTCCGCAATGTTATCCCCTATACAGGCAGTGCCCAGGTTAAGTACAAGATAGGGTCCATAGCTTTGTTCTTAAGTTGAATTTGTATGTAAGTCGAAACTGTATATTTTATAATGTAGTTCTATACAAATTTTTTTTTGCCCCGTGACAATTGGAGTTTCAAAATTTTTGCTCTAATGGGAACACGGATTATCAATAAAGCTTATTACCGACACCTTACAGTCTGATCATTCAGCCTGGGGCTATAGTAACATCCAGAGAGCTTCACCGAGGTCACAGTGGTCAGAGGGGTCCATCTGTAATAGGGGTCATCTGTAAGTCGGTGTCCTTAAGTAGGGCTGGCCTGTACTGTGGATAGAGCAGTGTAGGATGGGGTACTTTAGGCCCAATAAATATAATTATTCTGGACCCACACACCATCCCCTAGGAAATAGACCCTACTACCCTTCAAATTAGGTTATTTCCCTTTGTATATGGGGCCAGTTTTAGGTTACATCAGGGCCACGGAGAATCCTCTGTGCATCTGTGGGCTAGACCGATGCTGGTATAGTGGATTATGTAAGTATTGTTAAAAGAAAATCCTTTGATTTAATCTCTTAAATCATCTTTAACTTATTAAAATAAGGAAACAGAGCGGAACAGAAACCTTCTTGATTCCTAAAAGAAAGGACTTTGCTACTTTAGTTTGAGTTTCTTCACGTGCAAGAACATTACTTCAATGAATGGACCCCAAGGAGTTCTGCTGGACTCGATGAGGTTCCTGATTTCTGTTAACCAACAGCTAATGAAACTATCTAAAAATGTTGCACTTAATGTAGTAATGTAGCAATAATACAGTAACATGACATTTTTATAGCTATTATGGCAGCTCCATCTCCTGCTGTACTGTACAGTGTGTCCTGGGGATGAGCACTCTGCATGGAGAGAGATCAGCAGATTTTCTGTTCCAGCCTAGGGCAGGCTGAGCACAGACGCTATGATCTGTACAGGGCGTATATCCAGGCGTTTGCAGATAAAATCAGCAGCGAGTCTGCTGTACTGTACACAGCCTCTAATAATATAATGAAAATTGTAACATATAATTTCCAAATGAAACCTTAACACCAGGACTACAAACACCACTAAATAGAACTATACTGTTACCAATCAATATCTCAATGCCATGATCACTATTACAACTGCAACATCCCCACAGGGGCCTTGCCTTTTCTTGGGGCCTGGAGGCAGCCAGGGCCCAGAATACCGGAGTGGCTGGCGTTGCGGCCACAGTGGTCACGTTGCTTGGCATGGGGACCAGAGGGCTGTCACACAGCCTGGCAGGTCTCCAGCAGGTGGTGTGTGCAAGAAATATGGAGGGAGAAGCTGAAGTACTAATTCTTCATGGGGCAACCTCTGAGGTGTCTGTAGGATGAATCGATGAATCCATGGATAATGGATGGGGAAGCCCGTGATGGTAAGCAGCCGCATCCAGGGATCAGACAGAGGCAACATTGTGCAAATCAACTTACAGTTCTTTATTGAAAGCAGACAATGGGCATGGTTAACAAAGGTCATGGAGATTGGTCCGCAAAGGTGCACGCAGCCTGGTAGTAGATGCAGGCTGGGTGGTTCAGATGGAAGTGGTGGAAGCTGCAGTTCTGGCTTAAATCTCTGGACTTGCCCTGTGTGCCGGCAGTAGGCCTGTGCTCTCAACCAGGAGGGGTTTATATACTCCCCCTGGTAGGTGGTAGCAACTCTCCCATCACCTTCCAGCTTGGATAACAGACACATCATTGGATAATTACATACACCAGTTAACTGTTGCTTGCCATCAGTATCTACAGCTGCAATTACAGTATATTCCAGTTCTTGAAACATCCTAGAGAATTCAAGACTCCTCCTAACAGCTCCTGACACAAGTACCTTACAGACTAGAAATCACATAATCAAATATAGCATATAAGAAATTAGCCAAATAATCCACTACCAGTATGTTTTCATACAGTTGAACAGCTTCTAGATCGTGTTTCTTTCATGACCAGCTTGGTAGCATCACCCAAAAATCAACTTTCAAGTTAGATGTATAAAGTCAGGGGGTGGAGAGTTTACATTGAGTCCAGCTCTCCTGCCTGTGAAACCCCTCCTCCTATTGTATTGACATGCTCAGGACTGCAGGAGATCTGATCACAATGTCCCTGGACCAGAACCATCAATTACAGTGAAGGGGCATTCTAAAGCAGTGAAAGCGTGACTTCAGTGTTTAACTCTTCGCCTCCTTGACTTTTAAAATCAATTTACATCTCACTTCAAAGTTGTTTTTCTGGACGCTGCCACCACTCAGGGTCATAAAAGAAACACCATCTAGAAGCTGCTTAGTTTCTGACAACACACTGCTAAGGGTTTACTAGGCCTATTTCTGATTACAGGTTCATCTAGTGCTGTCTTCCCTTTTTATTTCCATATGACCCAGGCCTCTATGATGACTTCACTTAAAAGGACCTGTCACCCATAATTTCGGCACTAGGATCAGCTAACAGTAAGCAGCTCCTAGTGCTGAAACAAACGCCGCAGTGTTAGAAAGATAGTGTTACTGGAAACCTCTAAATCTAACACTGAGGGGAGTACAGTGTAATCAGCACTGCCTCTTCCCGGACCGCCCCCCCGCTCCTCATAGGCTGGCGGGGACTGCTGTTCATGTGCCCATAACCACCCCAAACCCCGCCCCTCATGAATACATCGCTTTGCGAGTGTCCGACGATTACACTGTACCAACCGCAGTGTTAGATCGTTACCGGAGGTTCCGGTAACTATTCTTCTAACACTGCGGCTTGTTAGACTAGGAGTTATAGTAAGCAGCTCCTAGTGCCGAAAATTATGGGTGACAGGTCAACTTTGCAGTGTTTGCTGCCAGGTATCCTTATCTCCTCGCTTTCCGATACCCTCAACACCTATGATAGTGCTACATAACGCCCCTTTATGTGTTACTGAATCAACTACGGCTAATACTTGTAGCAGTATTTTCAGTTTAAAACAGTAGCAAACACATGTACCTTATATAAGTACAAGTGTAATTAACTCAAGATGCAGACGGCTTGTTTACACCATATAGAAACGTCCTCAGACTATTCACCACCTAATTAAAACTGACCTTAATTAAGTAGAAGAAGCTGTAACAAATATAGACTCCAACAGAACGGTCTGCTCCAAAGAGAATACAGTACATCATAATAGCATAATAAGCACTTAAAGTTATGAACATTTTAATCAACTCTCCCCGATTATTAAAAGTGAGGCGCTGACTTGTTCCTACAGGTGCCCAAAGCAGCTGCTTGTCCTAGCTCACTCTGACCCAGCCCTGCAGGGCTACCATGATTGTCAGTATCATTCATCTCACAAATACTGATGTTCAGGCTTCTGGGATCAATTATCATTGTGTCTGAATGAACTGTTCTGTCTGGAAGCAGGTATACAGGGACCCATCCTCCTGGCTCTAAATATAGCAACCAGACCAGGTCCCTTACAATTCCTCCGTTATGGGAAGGCCATAACTATGATACCATGCCCTTCATTGATAGATTGTATCTGGTATGAATATCACTTGGCAGCAAGTACCACAATCTAATGAAGGAAATAAAAATCGTCTACAGTCTCCAGGAATACCATTTAATTAAAGAAGAAAAATACAGCTGATATCTAAGATTTTGAAAAGGAAAACTCTAAAGTGATAAAAGTCCTATAGAGTTTATAATATATAATAATATAATTTTTGGTAATGTTTGTGTAAACTCCCACAATTTGTGTACATTTTGTAAGTGATCCATCCTCCAAGAAAGCTTGTTAGTCGCCATGTGTATTACTGAGGAGTAGCATTGCTTCTGGTCATTACACCAGCTCCCATCCTCGCAGGTTCCTCTGTAGTCTGTAGTCCTATCCCAGCTGGTGGGTAGAGACCACGGCTGTGGCTCCTCTCTGCATAGAGCCATCAATATGTCAGTGAGGTGCTGTCTGCCTTGTCGGCAGCAAGACAGAATTCAACGGAGATATCAAAATGAAAAGCGTTAGGAGAAAGGAGGGAGGATGCTTATTCATATTCATAGATCCAGCACCGTGACTGTGGTAATTATATTTGTTATCCATGGCCTCCTTTCTTCTAAAATCAACTTTACAATTATGCTAAGAGCCAGAGGACTCTGGGGGTGTTACCAGAGCCTCTCCATGCTGTATTCTCACACACAGCTGTTACACTGTGCAGGGCACTGCGAAAGAATCTGCTGCCGTACATGTACATCAGGAAAGGAGGGGGGAGTGCTAGCAATGAACATGGAGAGTGAGACAGTGTAACAGCCTGTAAAGCTGCAGCATGGAGGGGCTCTGGTAACGCCCTCAGAGTCTTTCAGGTTCATTAGCATAATATCAAAAGTTGATTTTGAAGGAAGATGTCCATGAATAACAAATATAAGAAATTACCACAGTCACGGTGCCTGGATCTATATAGTGTCCATGGTTATCATATGGATCTGGATGGTAGATTTCCTTTAAAGGAAATTTACCACAGCATCAAGGATTGTAAACCAAGTACACTTACACGCAGGTGTGTGCCCCCTCGGCAGGATATGCTCTTTTAGCTCCTGACAGCGCTGGCCCGCACGGGGTGTGCCGGGGCAAGTAACGGGGTCCAGGGCTCCTGGGAAGGGCCACATAAGGCTGTACAAAGGAATCAATGGGGGAAAGGGGGGATGTATCTAATGAATCCAATGGTGTGAGGGGACTTACATAAAATAACCTGAGGGGGTTGTGTTGGTATGAGAAACTAGGGAATTATTGCCACCACATGAATTCACTGCAAAGGGGCCAACGGAAGACTCTGACGCCCAGGGGCCCATTGAAACATGGATCCAACCCTATCATATGCCTTGATTTTACTAAAAAAGGCCTTAAAAATGTTCAAACTAATATGTCTTTTTTTTCAGTATACTGTTACTTTAAGACCCAAGACATCAAGGTACTGGTGAAATGGGACTTAGTGGAGTCAAGGTGAAGATTTTTGTTTAAAGTTATTTAAGGGTGTTAAAAGTGAGGCTGTACATGGTTCCAGCAGGATTACACTAACACAGTAGCTCTGTCATCAGCTGCAGGAGCAGGAGAGAGACCTGTGGTCTAGCCTACAGCTCAGCAGAGTACAGGCACTACCTGAATGACCACCATTACAGCGTTCCCATCATCAGGGCTATACAGGCCAAGCCATTGCCATCGCATTGCAGATTGTGTTCATCACAGACTTGTTTTATAATTCGCAGCTCGCTGCTGTGATATAACACTGTTTTTTTCCATGCCTCTATTTTCTCGCTCACTTCTTTTAGAGGCATTTCAGGTCTACTTTCTTCATTACTATATTCATGGTTATACTGCATGGAAAAGCAATTTGTAGAATACAGTTAATTCTCCTCGTTCAACAGATTCGGTAGCCTACTGAGCTATAATATATAGGTCACCATGACTCAAGCAAAAGAAAAGTGCTTGTTTCCTGGCCTGTCCTTGGACATTATATAATTCTAACAACGAGTTACTAAACACGCGATTTAGGCATCAATGTGTCAATCTGAATATGTGTTCTATGCCAGCCTCCCAACTAATTCCATTGCATATTCTACCCATTATTCAGGTTACCGCCATAGCCTGCAGAGACATAGAGCTGCAGCTGTCTGGAAGCTGTATTTGCTATATGATGGAACACAGTGGTGGCTTATAATACAGACAGTTTGGGCAGTACCCCAGGGCCCAAGCCTTCTACGGGTCCATGGCTACCTATAGCACCCACCAAATTTTATACTGAGAAGAGCCATCACCCATGAAATCCTTGTACATCTGTTCCTGCTCTCAATACACATGTACACAAGAGCCATTTCAGGACCTTTGAAGGTCCTCCAAAGGTCCTGAAACTGCAGATTGAAAGCAGGCAGAAGGGACGCATCCCTCCATTCCCCAAGAAGCTTGTTTCTAGTACCATATGTAGGAGGTGAATTCCAGACTTGTAGGGGATATAATATTCATACAGCCCATGGGCCAGGCGTAATCCACCCTGATGGAGCATTAAAACCTGTTAGTTACTTTAACTAATCCCCATCCTGCTAACTGTAGCTTCTTGTATACCCCCTCATCCTCATAGACTGTAAGCTCTTGTGGTCACCCCCCCCCGCCCCTCATCCTCATAGACTGTAAGCTCTTGTCACCCCCTCATCCTCATAGCTGTAAGCTCTTGTGTCCCCCACCCCATATCGCTCTAATCTGGTAAGCTCTTCGTCACCCTCATCCTCATAGACTTAAGCTTTGTCACCCCTCATCCTCATAGACTGTAAGCTCTTGTCACCCCTCTCCTCATAGACTGTAAGCTCTTGTGTCACCACCTCATCCATAGACTGTAAGCTCTTGTGTCACCCCACTCATCCTCATAGACTGTAAGCCTTGTGTCACCCTCTCATCCCATAGACGTAAGCTCTTGTTCACCCCCATCATCCTCATAGACTGTAAGCTCGTAGTCACCTCTCATCCTCATACTGTAAGCTCTTGTGCCCCCCTCATCCTCATAGACTGTAAGCTCTTGTGTCACCCCCGCATCCATAGACTGTAAGCTCTTGTGTCCCCCTCATCCTCATAGACTGTAAGCTCTTGTGTCCCCCTCATCCTCATAGACTGTAAGCTCTTGTGTCACCCTCATCCTCATAGACTGTAAGCTCTTGTGTCCCCCTCATCCTCATAGACTGTAAGCTCTTGTGTCACCCCTCATCCTCATAGACTGTAAGCTCCTGTGAGCAGGGCCCTCACTCCTAATGTTCCATATGAATGTTCGAATGTATGAATCACTACGGACTATGATGGCGCTATATAAATAAAAATTATTATTATAATTCAGTAATGCCAAAACTATAATGAGAGATGATTTTCTTCATTCTATCTTCATAACGATCAGTAATGAGAATGGGGACCTTGTTCAAATAATAATAATAATTCCTTTATTTATATAGCGCACACAGATTACGCAGCGCTGCACAGAACTTGCCAAATCAGTCCCAGTCCCCAACGGGGCTCACAGTCTAAAACCTACCAGTATGTTTTTGAGTGTGAGAGGAAACCGGAGGACCCAGAGGAAACCAAATAAATCGAGCAGGATGTTGCTCCGTTTATTCTATATAGTGTTGCTGGATATATCCAATCAAAATCCATATCACCTCACAGGCATGAAAGGTAAAGATCGGGAAATGCCTCATAATCTTCATCCCAGTTTAGTTGGCCTGAAACCGATTATGGATTATGGGACACACATCTCCAGTGCATGACCATTACATATTACACACCTATCAGAGGTAGCAATAGATACAATGATCTTAGGGTTAATATAAATTCTATAAAAATAATTCTAATCAGAGGATTTCCAGGACCTAATGCAAATCTATACCAGGGCCACTTCCTACCACTGGGGTCTTTGGTCCTTCTAACCAGGGTCTGGAGGCAGATGCAAACTTTGCACCCCTATAGCTACTACACACTCCCTGAATCTACGAGAAATCTAGTATATATCCCTGGGACAACAGCAGTAAATGATTGCTGCCTCAAAGAACACTGGGTTCTTTAGGAGTTATGAGGTTATATATTTCTATGGACTGGTATTCTACTTGAGCACCAGACAAGCTCCAAGTGGAGAGACATGCAGTTCCATATTGTAAATGCTTCCTAGAGCCTGTGACATGGCTTCCCAGAAACAATGTGACATGTACTTGAAGCAATGTACAGTTATTTTAGTTATTTTATTTGAGGTGACATGACAAGCACAACTCATCATTTCATCAGTGTATGTTTTCAAAGAAAAACAATCCTTTGTAGTATATCTGCCGGTGGTATGTTACCTGGTGTGCACCCGGCAGTGTGAACAGAACATAGCTATAAACAGGAACATGGGTGACAATGAAGAATAAAAGAGGAAAGAAGAACAGACCTGCCCCTGGCCACATACCGATGTTTTATGCAGTATATACAGTATTTACATTTTTCAGAAATAATCTAATCTCCATTGAGATTAGATAAAATTTCCAAAGTATATCAAAATAAACCTTTATTTTGCAAAAAACATGATGATGATAATTAGAAAATAGCAATGACTGTAGCACAGAGGAAGATTATAATTACATTTTCTGTGGTTACATCAGTCGGGGGTGCTCAGGACTTTGCTGTGAATGACTTCAGCACCGGCCACAGGACATCACTATCACTCACACGGCTTTGCTGGGATTTGGGTCCACTCTGCTTCCAGCTTCTACCACAGTTCTGTGACTGTTGTGTGTTCCTTGGCCATAGCTTTGTCACCAAGGATTTTCCAGAGGTTTTCTATTGGGTTTAGATCAGGACTCTGGGTCATTTCATTGTTTTCATATTTTCTGTTTGAGGGAATTGTTTTACCCTTTTGCTGTGTGACAGGGGTCATTGACCTGGATAAAAATTGTTAGCTTATTGAGGGGAGAATGCACAGAAGGAACCATGTATTGTTGAAGAAGGTTCTGATGCCACTTGCATTCACTCTGCCATGTAGCTGTATGAGAGGATTAACTCCTGCTGCAGAAAACATTCCCCAAACCATGACACTTCCTCCACCATCTTTCACTGGCTTTTTTTACAGTTCAGTGTTTCCCCCGTTTGTCAACGAACATAATGTTTTACCATCAGACCCAAATAAATTAAACTTGCTTACATCACTAAATGAACTGTTGACCTTCTCCTCTGTCCACACAACATGATCCCCAGCAAAGGTGAGTCTAGCCTTTGATTCTTTCTAGTAATAAGAGTTTTAGTTACTGCAGAGTTAGCTTTCAGTTCAAATGCTCTTAACAATTAAGACATTAAACATTGAGACTGATCCTTACTGTGTTCAGTGCTGAACTGGCAAGTAATTCCACCTGCAGTGTTGAAACAATTACCCATGAAAATTCTCTGCATTATCCTGTCCTCTCTTGCATTTGGCTTTCAAAGGGGACCAGTCTTCTTGGGGGACTTAGTTGAATTTGTGATGTTGTAAAGATGCAATATTCTTGAAATCACAGATTTTGAATGACCAACATCTTTGCATTAGTGAAAGGGTCACCACTTTAGTTTCAGCCACTTTGGAACTGTAAACTTTTTTGCAAAGTCAGTGAAAACAGGAACGTTAGGCTGACAGGTAAATAGGGTTTGTCAGGTAATTAAGGAATTTAGCACCATGTGCAAGATTAACTGTTCTCTGATTTTGATCAATGGGGGTCATTTACTAAGGGCCAGATTCGCGTTTTCCCGACGTGTTACCCGAATATTTCCGATTTGCGCCGATTGTACCTGAATTGCCCCGGGATTTTGGCGCACGCGATCGGATTGTGGCGCATCGGCGCCGGCATGCGTGCGACGGAAATCGGGGGCGTGGCCGAGCGAAAACCCGACGGATTCAGAAAAACCGCCGCATTTTTTAAAAAAAATCTGTCGCAGAGCTTGCACTTACCTTCACTCAGCCCGAGCAGGTGAACTCCAGTGCGTTCAAATGCTTTTCAGTGCAGCAGCACCACCTGGTGGACGGCGGAGGAACTACCTTTATAAATCCCGGCCAGACCCGAATCCAGCGCAAAGAACGCGCCGCTGGATCGCGAACGGACCGGGTAAGTAAATCTGCCCCAATGTCTTTTACAATTAACTCACTTACATTTTATTCTGTGCCGTAGAATATATACAATTTATGGAATTATTAAAATACTGGTATGTTACTAATCTTAGGATATATTTACATAGGACTACACAATAACCTTGACATTTAGGAAATGGTGTGGTGTTCTCTAATTTTGATCTCTAGTATAGACACACATAGTAGGTCAGGTCTACAATTTTCACTTCATTCTACACCATCATGTAGCTAAAATGTAAACGCATTAGATTATAAGGGCTGTGTTTCAACCCCCTAATAATCAATGTAAAATATACAGGAGCACTTCAGACCTGAAGCTGCTTACACATTATACATCTACAAGTTAAAATCTAATATTTAATTGACTCCTGCAAATCTTTAAGAAATTAGACATGAAAAAACTTCATTCATCTACTCCCTATCTCCTCCAAAATTATCCCTCAAGACACTTGCCCTGGGACATTGCAGGGGGCATGACTGTGACTTACAGCCAGCCTCAGGGGAAATTTTAGGAAGAATTAGGTGAATAAGGCAACATAAACCATTGGTGCTTATTCAAGGCCACCAGGTATATTTGGGGAGACTAATCATACTCTGACGCCTGTGCACCCCACTGCGCCCCCCCCCCCCACTTAGACCTCATGATGTTCTGAAAGTTTGCTGATTTGTAAAAATTGCGCAGGAACGGGGCAGGAACGGCCCTTGCCTAGCCATTCCGCCAGCTTCTGCGCCCCTCCACGGCCACATAGCGGTGGCGTAGTTGCCGGATAATAACACATTCTTTTAGTGCACAAGAAAATGCAATTATAACAGTGCTTCTACACCAAAAAATGGCAAAGAAGCAATGATAAATCTCCCATTGAATATATGTCTAATGTATAGTACATTTAGTTTTCATGTCATGTCAAAGATGTAGTTTTCCTTGGAAAATCTGAAAAATTCCAAATCTATGAAGTCTTTGCATTATACAAAATTGCATACAAAGCATCTGCTTGATATACTTCACTCAGGATGGAAAAAGCTCCCAATTGCTGTTCTGTAGATCTATTAGGAGAATACCGGCTGCTTATGTCTATACCTGATGATAGTCTACTGGATATTTGATTTTTCCTCATCCTCCTTTTCAATATTTGGAATAGTTTTGCTTGTAAATCCAATTATCGATGCCCTGTATACGAAGCAGTCGTCATGCCTATAGAAGTAAAGGGTCAATCCTAGGTTTATAATACATCTTCATATGGAAGAAGAGCATCAACATCATTGACTCCGGGGAGTCTATGGATTCAGCAATGTAATGAGATACACAGAGCTGAGGTGCTGTCACATACCAGGAATTATAAAGAGTAGTACAGTAAGTGATGAGGAAGGTCTAGAAATATATATGGAAGTATAGATCAGTGAGATGGGTTTAGGGAACAGGTGTTTTTTATCTCTACCTACAGATCTCTACACTAATGAAGTGCAAACAGTGACCCGTCACTTTAAATAAAGGGATAACGGAAATAAAGTAGGTGCTGTGCGGGACAAGATGTCAAAGAATATGACATGGATCTGTTATACTGTAGCAACCGGGGCAGAGGTTTATCTCATTACCCTGGTAGATACATAGTGGCTTGTTGGTGTTACCTCTGGGTCTGGGTTCTATACTCAGACTAATAAATTACTGTAAAGGTTAAAGCAAAGACAAGGGTTAAAAAGATGTCTTATTTGATCATATATCTGGTGGATGTATCTACCCAAAATTAAAGAACCCTCTCAGTCTATGTACTTGTATTATGTTAGTCGATAAGGGGGAGGTAAAAAAAGTTTACATATTTTTAGGAATGGCATTGGAGGCATCTCCTTTAATGAGAGGCTTATAGGATTAAATGTATTGAGGTAATGGTTTACATCTCACATACTTTATGAATATTAATACTGGGGGCAGATGTGAATATGCAGTATGTATGGTATTTCAGAGATAAGAATTCTTTTCTTGCCAATTTGTTGCTATATTACATATAAATATCTTCATATTTTTAGATGAGACTTAATGTTGCACATACTGGAGCAGAAATGCAATTTAAGGTTTAATATCTGCCATTGTGGGAGAAACTATAAGCCCTGGTACATATCAGATCACATCATAGAAGGTGACTACTGCAGATGCTGATTGGCTGCAGCAGTCACTTGATGATTCTTTACAATCATCAATACTGGAGGCCAAGAAGGAGAAACTATACAGGAGACCAAGATGCAGCGACTATACTGGAGGCCAAGATGGAGATCCATTTCAGGAGGCCAAGAAGGAGAAACTATACAGGAGACCAAGATGCAGCGATTATACTGGAGGCCAAGATGGAGATACATTTCAGGAGGCCAAGAAGGAGAAACTATACAGGGGGTCAAGATGCAGCGATTATACTGGAGGCCAAGATGGAGATACATTTCAGGAGGCCAAGAAGGAGAAACTATACAGGGGGCCAAGATGCAGCGATTATACTGGAGGCCAAGATGGAGATACATTCAGGAGGCGAAGAGGAGAAACTATACAGGGAGTCACAGAGTGCAGCGATATACTGGAGGCCAAGATGGAGATACATTTCAGGAGGCCAAGAAGGAGAAACTATACAGGGGCCAAGATGCAGCGATTAAACTGGAGGCCAAGATGGAGATACATTTCAGGAGGCCAAGAAGGAGAAATATACAGGGGGCCAAGATGCAGCGACTGTACTGGAGGCCAAGATGGAGAAACTATACAAGAGGCCAAAATGCAGCGACTATACTAGAGGCCAAGAAGGAGAAACTATACAGGAAGCCATGATGGAGCTACTATACAGGAGGCCAAGATGGAGAAACTATACAGGAGGCCAAAATGCAGCGACTATACTGGAGGCCAAGAAGGAGCAATTATACAGGAGGCCAAGAAGGAGCGACTATACTGGAGGCCAAGTTGGAGCAACTATGAAAGAGGCCAAGATGGAGTGACTATACAGGAGACCAAGATGGAGAAACTATGCTGGAGGACAAGATTAAGTGAAGATGGAGTGACTATACTAGATGACAACCGTCATAGGTTGTTGTAACATGTGATTTGTTTGATAGGTGGAGGAGAACAAAAATTTGCATATAGTTGTATGGACAACCACAGCTTACGCATTGTAGCTGAGAATTGTGGAACGTTGACAAAGGCATTTTAGGCGCGCCTGACCCCATTACAGAGACACAGGTGTCTGTACAAACTGCAGCTGCTGGAGCTGAACATGAAGCAATGAAATGTCATGTGTGTATATCTTGTTAGTTCTGTATTGTTAAGGCTCGGCTGTGCACACAGTCTTCTGTTCTCTGCTGAGGATCCCTAGTGTATATATACCATCCCCACCTCTCACCTCCCTATCCCACCCCATGAAAGAATGAAGCACGGGTGGATTAACACTGTCTCTGTACACTTGACCTTACTCAACCGATAAATGGAATCTTCACATAAAAAATACAAAGAATTCCAGTTCTTCAAAATTATGCTAAAGAGTTGCTATAATAAGGGGTGTTCCAGGCTTATTTAGATCCCACATGTGTCTGCTGAGGACAGTGGTAGGTGCCGGAGGTAGATGAACAGAGTGCTGGAAGTAGGGCAGTGCGTCTTCTCCAGCCTCCAGGGGGTATTCTCAATACTGCCAGTCATTACAAATGTATGGTCAGCACCACTATAATACCTGGGCTTTACAATGTTTTTATACATGGCAGCATCACGATCATACATCTGTATACATAGAATCAATGGGCTCACATGTCTATACTACTCATATATAGCCATAAAAAGTATCACTGGGCTCATACATATCCATACACAGTACCACTGGGCTCATACATCTCTTTACACAGCACCACTTGGCTCCTCATACACATCAATACACACCATCAACAGGGTCATACACCTGGATACACAGCATCACCAGGCTCATACACCTGTATACATCTCTATACACAGCACCACTTAGCTATTCATACATATCTATACACAGCATAGGCTAAGATATCTCTATACACAGCAACTACTCAGCTATTATACATATCTATACACAGCATCACTGGGCTCATTAAATCTCTATACACAGCACTACTCAGCTATTCATACATATATTACACAGCCTCACTGGGCTACATCTTATACCAACGCACTATCAGCTATTCAACATATCATACACAGCATCACTGGGCTCTACATCTCTATACACAGCACTACTCAGCTATTCATTACATATCTATACACAGCATACTGGGCTCAAACATCTCTATACACAGCACTACTCAGCATTCATACATATCTATACACAGCATCACTGGGCTTCATACATTCCTCTCATACACAGCACTACTCAGCTATTCATACATATCTATACAGCATCACTGGGCTCATACATCTTTATACAGCAATACTCAGCTATTCATACAATCTATACACAGCATCACTGGGTCAGTACATCTCTATCACACAGCAACACTAGATTAATTACATATCTATACACCAGCATAATGCTGTAATGGTTCTATCACCATACACAGCACATATAGCGGTATTCATAAAATCTATACACAGCATCAAGGCTCATACACTATATACAAAGCATCACTGGTACTCTCATACACTATCATTACACAGCATCACTGGGCTCATACATCTTTATACACAGCACTACTCAGCTATTCATACATATCTATACACAGCATCTACTGGGATCATTACATCTCTATACACAGCACTACTCAGCTTCAATACATATATCAGTAAACCGCATCAACTGGGGCTCATACATCTTTATACACAGCACTACTCAGCTATTCATACATATCTATACACAGCATCACTGGGCTCATACATCTTTATACACAGCACCACTTAGCTATTCATACATATCTATACACAGCATCACTGGGCTCATCATATAACCTTACACAGCACTCTATACAGCTATTCATACATTCTAACACAGCATCCACTGGGCGAGCCTACATTCTACACATAGCAAAAACACGGCTTACACATCACTGGACTCATCCATCCGTATTTACATATGAAAATTTTTCAATTGCAGTTAAAATATTCTGGGAAAACCTCCTGGCCATACTCCTGGGGCTGATTCACAGCGTGTATGGAGCTAAAAATTTGTTACGAGAGCTCTAGAAAGTGTTTATTGTAATTCCCTTCACTGCTGTATGAATAAAAGAAATTCCTGAGCGTGTAGGTGGAAAATGAAAACATTTACTTAGTGGATCTGGGCACGTTTTATGTGATGACACAGGACTATTACTTCATTGTCTAAAGAAAAAGTCCAAATCCGGATAGTTATCCATACACTGACACCAGCTATCCACCTACACACCGGCCACAATACAAGTTTGCTCATACCGCCAAAAGGTGAAGTAAGAAATATGCAAACAAAAGAAATAATGGAAGGTGGGTCAGGAGTTCCTGTTATCATCAGCAAAGGCTGGGGTGTGCAGACTTCTGCCAGTATGTCTTAAATAAAGTCACAGTGACATACTACATCATAAAGGGGGCATTGCTACAGGTACCTGGGAGTAAGAAATTGTATGTCTTACAAGAAAAGCCCCTAAGAACACAATGGCTTATGTGAATGCACTCAAATGGATGGTTGTATAATACAAACAGTAATAATCTGTAATCTAGGACATGTGCATAGACATTAAAATGTGGTTTATTAAAGGAGAACTGAACTATTATATTCTCAAATAAAGACTTTGCTACTACATTCTTTTCTTCTAGGATCTTGAGATTTTTGTATTTCTTGCTGTATAGAAGGTTCCACCTTTGTATGATGTTTGCATTAGAGGGATTGTCCATGTTAATAGAACCGGGTCTTCTAAATTTAAATTACAATATATTTTGTTAACTTCTAAGAAAAGAACAGCATCTTAGTTCATTAAAGGTTGTTTACAGGGCTGTGAAGTCAGAAAGCCCAAACTCTGACTCCTCAATTCCTAATTCCGAGACCAACAACCACTACTATGTCAGTTAAGATAAATGCAGTAACACACGGCACAGCTAACAATCCAGATATCAAATGTTCATAAGGTTGATACGATGACGTTCAACAGAAAGCTAAACACTGACCCTTTCCCTATTTGTAACCCATAGATAGGACAGGATATGCAGTACACCAGCACACAGCTCTAACAATTTCAAAAAAATTGCTCATAAGAGATTTATGAACATTGACTTCAATATCAAGCAAACCCGACTCCTCTCAATTCCCTAAATGGAGTCCGACTCCCACATAACTAGGGAGATAGGACAAGTGATAAATGCAGTAACCCACAGGCAACAGCCTTAAACATTTCCAAAAAGAGAGAAATTGCCTCATAAAGAACTTTAATGAGCGATTGAATTTAAGAAAGCCAAAACCTCTGATTCCTAATTGCCTAATTCCGAGTCCAACTCCCACAAAATGGGACAAGTTAAATGATAAAATCCGTGAACCAAGGGCAACACCTCTACCAATTTCCGGTATGATATAGAAATGCCTCATTGATTGAACGATTGAACCTTCAATATCAGGCTTCTCTGGGAACAGCTCAGTAACTCTTCATCATAATGCCAATTGTCATGTTGTGCAGCGCTGCGTAATCTGTAGGCCTATAAATAAAAAAATATTGTTATAAGTGCAGAGTTCAGGCTAGATACACAAACTGGAATATACATTAGTCTTTTCGTGTATGTTCTGTATTTAGTGTTGGAAACTGTTTATATCATATCAGTATCGGGTATAGATTCATTACAGCAGTTAACTCCCAAACATGAATCAGAGGAGAAGAAACTAAAACCTAACCCCTAAAACAATACTTACCTTTAAAGTGTGCAGGTGTGTACTAACCAGTACCATGTAATTGCTGCAGGGAATGGTTATCTATGCAGCCTCTGCTTTTGGTCATCATGTATTATGCATGTTCATTACCATGAGCTTAAGGCTACATTCACATTTCGTATTTTTGATATTCTAAGTGATACACCAGGATAATCCGGTGTAAATGCTGAGCAAATCCATAGACTATAGGCATTCTTTTAGCTCCGTCTGCAGTAATACATTATCTACTGTGGGGAACACAGGATTAAAGACATAGTAAGCTGTTGTCTTTCATCCTGCTCCCTACTGCTGAGTGAACATACACTCAGCAGAGGCAAGTGGAGCCGACGGGGACGGATGCAATGTACTGCATCTATCCCCCCTTTCCGTGAGCGTGCACTGAGGGAAAGTCTACAGTGATGTAACTATCCATATAAGGACAGTGACATTACTGGGGGTAACACCCTGAACATCACTTCAGGGGAAGGGGAGAACGGGTCTGACATATCCAAGTGTAGTACTAGTATGATCGTCTAGCCTCCATTGGTTGAATACATCAGGTATCCTATCAGTTATTAGCCTTACCCGTGTTCTGGAACTTTTTACAGTTATCTCGGTGTTGCTGGGTGCGAGGAACGCTCTGACTGGCTGTTCTTTCTCCCTTCCACATAGAGCATCTATTTAAAGGGAACCTGTCAACAGAAATGCGACTAATAAACCACTACTAGTATGCTGCCAAGCAGCTTAACAACTTCAGTCAGTTCTTTCATGGCTTCAGTGTGGTACCATCATGCACAAAATCAACGTTGTGAGATGTAAACTGGTATAAAAGTCAAGGAGGTGGAGAGTTTAACATTGAAGTAAGCTCTTCCCAAATCATTCCCATTGATTGAACAGCATAATGACAGCCGAACTTCAGATAGATTGTTAGTGATGTTTCTGGATACAGGGCTATCACAGGGAAGGGGGAGTTCTGGGTAAGGAGAGCTTGACTTCAGGCTAAATCTCAGCATCCTGATTTATAAACTCTCAGTTTCTCACTTCAGAGCTGATTTTTGGATGATGCCAACATACATGACCATTAGAGATGGACGAGCGACTGTAATGCTCGGGTACGAGTTTTTAGAGACGAACTTTTCCCGATGCCGAGTGCTGTCTGGAATAACGAGCCCCATTGAAGTCAAGGGAGGACTCGAGGATATTTTCAGTCAAGGGCGACCAAGGCTCTGCACAGGGAAGCTGGCCAAACACCTGGGAACTCAGTAAAGGATGGAAACACCACGGAAAGGACAGGAAAACAGCAGGGGCAGCATGCAGGATGCCTTCTGAGGCTGCTTAATCGCACTATTATGCCAAAATTATGGGCAACAGATGGCCATGACAGAGTGGACAGAAGAAGCTAGGATAGCAGCTAAAGACAGGCAATGAATTGACAATGAAACTATAGGGGACGGCATGCAGAGTGGCTAGCGGCAGCAGGCTAGCGACGAGTGGCATGGCGACATAACCCTAAATGGACTCAGGCTTCAAACCAAATGGGTGCAGAGAGGTGAAACCAAAAGGAGGTGGTGAGCAAGAGAGAAGCGCTCAAATATATCGGGTACAAGATTAAAAGTTTGCCAGTATATTTGTGGATTACACAGCTAGTTGCAAAATGGTGGCGACAAAGTAACAACTTGAGTGGGAACCATTGAAAAAACATACAACATTTGTGCCTGACACCCCTCGTTTGATGAGAGGGGACGATGTATGGAGGCGCTAAATGGACGACTTTTGGAACTATTTTGGTGGGTGGTAGAAATGGGAGACAACGTGTGGAGGCTGCTATGGGAGACAAGTTTAACCCTTCCCGACATTTGACGTAAATAGTACTGCATCGCGGGAGGTGCGTTACCGCAAAAATGCAGATACTATTACGTCAAGCTCTGGCGCCGGCTCCTGAGCGAGAGAGCTGGCGCAGAGCTGCGGGTGTCGGCTATATATTATAGCTGACAACAGACTTCTAACAACAGCGATCGGAGATTTATACGATCGCGGGTGTTAACCCTAACCACTCGCGGTCGCGCTGACCGGGTGTTATTAGGGCATTTAAGTTGTCTAAGCTGAATGGACCCCCCCGCAGCGCTTACCGGGGGGTCCGCTCCTCTGATCGGCAGCCCCGGATGCGGGCCGGGGCTGAGCGATCCTCCTCCCGGTGCCGGGTCCTGCCTCGACAGGACCCGGCGTAAGACACTGGGCATGCGCAGCATGCTCAGTGTCGTACATTACACAGTGCAATACATATGTATTGCACTGTGTAAACCTGTAAAAAAGCTTGAACAAGTGATCAGAAAGATCAACTTTTCAAGCTAGATGTCAGATATGTAAAAAAGGAAAAAAAAATAAATAACTAAAGGTTTTTTTACAATAAAAATAAAATAATTAAAAGAAGGAAAGTTCCCAAACACCACTTGCCTTACACAAGTAATAAAGTAGAAAAAACACAAATCACGAAAGAACCCCACTTATTTCGGTATCGCCGACGTCCGTAACAATCTGACAATAATCCTCATCATAAATTGGGACAACGCTCGGTGATAGTGGTAAAAAAACAAACAAAACTTGCCAAAAATTAAAACTTTTTATGCCAATTGCTTGGACAAAAAATGTTCTAAAAAGAATGATCCGAAAAAGTTAAAAGCACCAAAATGATACCAATAAAAGAGCAATGTCACGCAAAAAATAAGCTTACAACCAGCTCCGACAACCAAAAAAATACTATAGTTATGCCACTATAAAAATTGGGCAAATTACTAAAAACAAAGGCAATTTATTATTCTAGCTTTTCCTTCAATAAAATTGGACAATAAAAATAAACACATATAAAAGAGGGTGTATCGCCGTATCGTAGTAGTGATCGGTATTTTTGACTAAAATACAACATTAGTGTTATGCTTACAGTTAACAACCCCCCCCACAAAAAGCTAAAAAGCAAAACAAAGGAATTGATGATTTTATTACAGTGTCATCTCGTCTCGCAAAAAATAAGCCCTATTGCAAATTGCTTAAAAATAAATAAAGATTGTATAGACTATCCAACGAGCGTTGTTATAGAACGGGGGCGGGTAGTGATTTCCACAACGGTCAGGGGTAGACGGCGGTGTTCCTGATCGGGGTAGTTAAGACGGCGGTGTTTCACTGATCGGGGGTAAGACGCGGATGTTCTCACAGCATCCATCCGCCCCCTGGAACCAGGAAGGGTAAGCCATTCCCACCACACACCCCCAGTTATTAGCGCTGCTTATGGCTCATCAATTCAGACGAGCCATAGAAGCCGAATTTACTTGTATTGACGTCAGTAATTACCGGTCAAATATAGTCGTTAGACACGGTGACGGCGGCAGGGTAGTGGCGGATGTTCTGACAGCCACCAATTTTGCCTTGCGGGTCCAGAGGGGTTTTGTTGCCCCCTGTCCATGTTGCCGCTATATTTGCTGGTCGATTTGGTCCAGCCAAAACGCAGCAATATGTCGTCACAATGGGCATCGCTAGGGTGAATAAGTAGGAACCAAGTGGTGATAATTTCCCTACTAAAACGAAGAATGGTACAATAGTGCTGGCCGTTGCACATTGTTCAGGATGTGCTTGTACAAACTCTTACGAGGTTCCAATGGGCATGTCCATGCCGTATCATTTCGATTTTCAAGAGGAAGATATAGGAAAAAATTAATTTGGGAACAAGAAGGAACGGGGCCCCAGAGACCTCTGGTTTGAGAGTTCCTGTGATTTTGCCGTAGGACGTCTTTTCCCGGTGAATTCTCTGCTTCTAATGATAGGAACTCAATAAAGAGTCTGTTTCACAAAAGAGGAGTTAGGACGGACACTACATAATACTAATAGATGACATGCGACACCTCCAGATAGTGACAAAAGGTTAGTTGGTCCCTGGTATATCTCCTCCTTATACATGACATCACAATTTCAACCCTGAATGTGAATTATTAATGTCAGTAAAAATGAATAATTGTAACAATGGTTAGGTAACATTGCTCCCTATACCCCTCCATTATTATAAGGGGAGCCAAATAACGGGCACTGAACTTTCCAGAAATAATTGAAAAAACCATCTTGGACTCCATTTGCCATCATCATATTTGGGCAAACACTAGGAAACCACCTATATGTTCAAAAGCTCATTTCACCACGTTGTATTACACTACATCCACATATTACACCTTTGCTATATCCCCACGGGGTTTTTTGTGTACATTCAACAGTAGGGTTCACTTTTCGGGGTTTTCCTCTGTTTTGGATACCCATTACGGCTCTCCAAAGTATCCTGACAATGGTGAGGATTTCTTACAAAAATGGCCTCTAAAAGACAAACATCCCTCTTTCCTACTGGCGCGTCCATTAAAGCATTTTTTTATAGGCACATGTGGGGTACTTAGCAATCGGCGAGAAGAGAAATAGTGTTACACCTATTTTTGGGGTTATTTAATTATAATCCACTTGGGATTACAAAATTAGGGGTTAAATGGACATTTATAGGAAAATTTTACACCTTTTTATGATTCGGGCCACCAATTGGATCATTCACCTGTAGGGCCCAAATACAATCTTACACATTGCGAAATTCTCACGAACATTTAATCCACAGTGGGGACTTCTACACTCGAGAGAAATAGGGTTTACAACATTGTGAGGGGTTTTATTACATTTTTTATCCCTTTTGTGGCATATATAAAATTAGGAAGGTAAAATGACTTATAAGAAAAATGTTCACCCTTTTATCTATTTAAGTCCTAATTAACTCAAACACCTTTACGGACAAAATAACAATTACACCTTGCAAATTCTCTAGGGGTGTGACTTTCCAAATGTGACCCCACTTGTTGGGGTTTCCCCTCTGTTTTGGTACCAACGGCTCTCAAATGCATCACGACATAGTAAAGGATGTCTGTCAAATTTGGCTTATAAAAGGCCAAAGAGCCCTCTTTCGCTTCTGAGCTTCACTGCGTACCCATACGAACATTTTATTTGCAGTTGGGGGCAATAATTGTATTCTCGGGAGAAATGCTAGTAACACATTTTTTGGGGTGTTTATTTTAAGCCTTTATGGGATACAAAAATTAGCGTATTATAAATAATTGTTAAAAAAGTGGACTTTTTTGGGGAAAATGTTCACCTTTTCCTTTTTGGGACACTATTAAAGCAAAACCTGTAGGGGAAAAATACACAATTACACCTCCTTGCTGAATTCGCAAAGGGTGCATGCACTTTACCAAAAATGGTTGACAAACTTGTTGGGGAGTTTCCCTCTCTGTTTTGTACAACTAGTCTCCAAATGCATCTGACACATGAAAAAGAGATAATGTTTTCGAAATCTTGGCTTATAAAAAGGGCCAAAGCCCCTCTTTTCTTTGAGCCCTAACTGTGCACCCAATACAACACTATATGAAAAAAGTAGTGCAGTTCTGTGCTAGGGAAAATAGTTTTCACATTTATGGTGTTGTTTCATCTGTATCCCTTGTGGCTTTTACAAAAAAAATTTGGGTAAAAGTGACGTGTTTTGAGGAAAATGGTCACCTATTTTTTCCTTTTGGGGCCTAAGAACAAACACCGTTGGGGGGGAAAAGACACAAATTACACGTTGCTAAACTCTCCAAGGGGTTTGTACTTTCCCAAATGGTGTCTCATGTGGGGCTTTCCTCTGTTTTGGTACCATTATGGCGCTCCAAATGATCCCTGACACATGAAAACATTTTTCAGGGGGGGGGGGGGCCTTTTTTGCCCACAACGAAAACCAACGATCTTTCCATTTCCAAGGTGCCCCCCTGTGCCCGTACGAGGGGGTACAGTGACACAAAATGTGGTATGGTAATTGGCATGACTCAAAGAGGAATGCCCTCAACATTTTGTAAATGCATTTCCTTTAACCCGTGTGAAGTTGCAAATTTAGTGTTAATGAATCTATCGGACGATAAAATTTACATTTCCTAATTTCACTTTCATTTATCTTTCACGCCAATGACACGCTCAAAGGTTTTTAACAAAATTCCAAAAGGTTGTTATTTTGAAGATTTTGAGGGGTTTGTAATTGTTATTGTAGTTCTAAAATGGTTGTCATGGTGGGAGGGTTTCGGTCATGTGGGCCTTTATAAACGTCACTTCTCACAATAGTGACCATCCAAAAGTCAGGTTTGATTGATCGTGAAAACGGAAAAATTGCGACCTTACACGTTATAAGCCATCCTAACATCTAAAAAAAGGAAATATTGTGTGTGAAAAAGGATTGCCAAGTTAATTAAAAGCAGGACATATGGAAATGAGTTATTCAAGTTATTTAGTGATAGAACAACTTATCCAAAAAGTAGAAAATTTTGAATTTGGGAAAACATTGTTGTTTTCAACAATTTTTGCCAAAATTGGCAATTTTTTATAAATAAATACTAAATATAGTGATTAAATTTCTCAAACCCGCATGAAGTACAATTGTGTCACGGAAAAAAAACAATTCTCAAAACTCCGGGATAGGTTTAAAGCGTTCAAGTTATAACCCAATAAAAGGACACATGTCAGATTTTAAAAAATGGGCCGTGTCAGGAAGGTGAAAAGTGGCTTCAGCGTTAAGTGGGTTAATTGGCTAGTGCCTGCTATGTGCAGTCCCAAAAAGTTTTCAAAAACCAGAGGACAGTAGTAGGTGGCCCCTCGATAAAATGTGAAAGATTGAGTGCCTGTATGTGTGCAGTTCCCAAAAAGTTTTCAAACCAAGGATGCAGGAGGTGGCCCTCCAGATAAATTGATAGATTGACGTGCTTAGTGTGGCCATCCAAGAAAATTTTCAAACTCAGAGGAGTCAGTGTAGTGGCCCTCCAGAAAAATGAAATGATTGAGTGCCTGTAGTGGCAGTCCAAAAAAGTTTTCAACACCATAGAGAGCAGGTAGGTGGCACTCCAGAAAATGAAGAGATTGGAGGTTGGGGCCTGTATGGTCAGTCCCAAAAAGTTTTCAAACAGAGGAGCAGGTAGGTGGCCCTCCAGTAAAATGGAATAGATTGAGGGCGTTGCTGCAGTCAATGTTAGGGCAGAGGCCTCCTAATAAAGATCTGATCAGCAACTTGTTCAAACCAGAGGGCAGGTAGGTGGCCCGCAAAAAATTGAATAGATCGATGCCGTAGTGCATCCCAAAAATTGTTTCAACCAGAGGACGAGGTAGGTGGCCCTCCAGTTAAAGAAAATTGATTTAATGTGCATCCAAAAGTTTTAAGACCGTAGTCCTCCAGAAATGTATGGTGCTTAGGCACTCACAAATGGTTAAGGCCGGTAGCCTGATAAACAATATATAAACAGGCCTGCAAAATAGCTTTTCCTCTGCTTACTGTACAAAAGAGGAGAGAGGAGGAAACATGAGGAGGAGGAGGAAGGCATCAATTATTACGGTTGAGCTTCCTCTCACTGGTGGGAGATTGCTACATTACCTGAGAAATCCAGGCCTTATTCATATTAAAAAGCGTCAGCCTGTACGTGTCAGTCGACAGGCGTGTACGCTCTTATCGTGATGAGTGCCACCAGCTGCAACTGAAAAACCACCTCGGACAAACGTCTAGCGGCAGGCAGGCAAGAACCTCCAAGGCGTACAGTCGCACAGTTTCGTGTGCCACATGCCAGCTTTGATAACCCAGTAGTTGTAGGAGGCTGTAGGGAATGTCATTTAGGACAGAATCGGTATGGTCGCTACTGTACTCCCTCACTATCTTTCTGTAAAGATCACCATACTCGTGCCGAGACTGGGGACAGGTGTACGCTGTCTTGCCTGGGGTGACATAAAGCTGGCAAAAGCCTGTTTAAAGGCTGCGTACCCTTGCCAGTGCTGACAAGCTGACTGCTCGCCTACTCTCCCTCGCTATTGTCCGCAGACTACGCACTCTGCTCGCTAGCGCTGTCAGAAGGGAAAAGACTTTTCAGCTTGTGACACCAGGCCTGCTGTATTCTCATCTCACACTCCTTTCTCTCCGAGGGCATGAGCCAGTGGGAAAGATTTTGCTTGTACCGTGGGGTCCAGTAGAGTGAGAGACACCCGATAATCGGGTGCTGGAATAATCTTCTTTGAACGCAGGTAACGGGATAGGCAGCCTAGTCATGAAAATCTGCCAATAGCCGCAGTAGTCCAAACGCGTAAGATTCACTCCACTCATGCCGACTGGTCCATTTCCTCCTCCTCCAATCTCCACTCTCGTCTTCTGCCCTACAAGTTTGGAAAACAGTGAAAGACTGCAACCAATGGTTCCCCTTTGTAGCTCGCACAACATTCTCCTCCTCATTCCCTCATCATCCTCCGCCACCTCCCCGATATGTGATAAGGAGAAACTACCATCGGGTGTTTGGTATCAACAAGGGAATCATTCTTCCCCCGTCTCTTGGTGACGAGCGCACGCTTTCCTGACTTCATGCTGACCATAGACGTTTTGCAAGGCCAAGCGAGGCGGTGATGGTGAGGCTGATGATGGCGCATCGCCACGGACCATCTTGTGTGACTCCTCAAAGTTACTCAGCACCTGACGATATCAGACATCCACGTCCACTCCTCATTGTAGACTTGAGGAAGCTGACTGACCTGATACAGTTTCTGGTGTGAATTGACAATCTGGCAGTCTACAATCGCCTCGGCGCTCTGGTAAACTCTGGATAACATGGGTTACACTGTTGATCACCCGTGGGCACGTCCACAGCGGGGTCGGGCAGTTGGAGGCGAGCGCTGCGCTGCCCTGAGAGGGTCAGCATCTGTGGCGGACTGCCTGAAATGCGCACAGATGCGGCCGCACCTTCGTGAAGCAAATAACAGATTGTTGGTATGTTCTAATGAAACGCTGACACTATAAGATTAACACATGGGCCCAGGCATGTCACATGTGTCAGTCCTTCCGTTAGTTGCAGAGCGCCACCAGGTTACGGCCGTTTGTCAACACAACCATCCTGGCTGAGGTCAGCGTGGCCAGCCCACAGATCAGTCTGCGCCGTGATGCCACTGTAATATTCTTGGGCGGGTGCCTTTTGCCTAGCTCAGTTTGAGCACCGCCTGCTGTCGCTTAGCGACGCACTGCTGCTGTCCTAGAGCTAGCCGACTGTGGCGCCGGCCCAGATGGTAGTTCGGAGGAGGAGTGGAGGAGGGTTGGGAGGAGGAGGAGGCACTAGTAGGCCTTGAACACTGGAACCGAGGTAGGACCCGCAATCCTCGGCGATGGCAGTATATGACCAGCCCAGGGTCGACTCGGTCCCCAGCCTCACCACAGTTAACCCAATGTGCCGTCAGCGGATATATAGTGGCACCTGCCACAGCACTCGTCCACGTGTCCGTGGATCATTGACTGCAGAACGCAAGTTCATGCCTTTCTGGAAGAAGCTAGAACCATCTCGTCAGTTTGGTCGGGCACGGATGATGTTGTCTGACACGGCTGGTGCAGGGACTGGGGACGGGCACTCGGAGAAAGTACTGGCGGCTGTGGACCGATACGAGGGCGGCCGCCATGAGGTTGCGAAAGGCCTCGGTTCTCTAGACTATGTAGGGCAGCATCTCCGCTAACAAGTCTTGAGAGTGGCAATTAAGGCTTGGGGGCGTGCGGGTGGGTTGCACATTATATCTTGTTAGTTCTGTATTGTTAAGGCTCGGCTGTGCACACAGTTTTCTGTTCTCTGCTGAGGATCCCTAGTGTATATATACCATCCCCACCTCTCACCTCCCTATCCCACCCCATGAAAGAATGAAGCACGGGTGGATTAACACTGTCTCTGTACACTTGACCTTACTCAACCGATAAATGGAATATTCACATAAAAAATACAAAGAATTCCAGTTCTTCAAAATTATGCTAAAGAGTAGCTATAATAAGGGGTGTTCCAGGCTTATATAGAGCCCACATGTGTCTGCTGAGGACAGTGGTAGGTCCCGGAGGTAGATGAACAGAGTGCTGGAAGTAGGGCAGTGCGTCTTCTCCAGCCTCCAGGGGGTATTCTCAATACTGCCAGTCATTACAAATGTATGGTCAGCACCACTATAATACCTGGGCTTTACAATGTTTTTATACATGGCAGCATCACGATCATACATCTGTATACATAGAATCAATGGGCTCACATGTCTATACTACTCATATATAGCCATAAAAAGTATCAATGGGCTCATACATATCCATACACAGTACCACTGGGCTCATACATCTCTTTACACAGCACCACTTGGCTCCTCATACACATCAATACACACCATCACCAAGGTCATACACCTGGATACACAGCATCACCAGGCTCATACATCTGTATACATCTCTATACACAGCACCACTTAGCTATTCATACATATCTATACACAGCATCACTGGGCTCATACACCTGTATACACAGCATCACTGGGCTAATACATCTCTATACACAGCACCACTTAGCTATTCATACATATCTATACACAGCATCACTGGGTTCATACATCTCTATACACAGCACCACTTAGCTATTCATACATATCTATACACAGCATCACTGGGCTCATACACCTGTATACACAGCACCACTTAGCTATTCATACATCTCTATACACAGCGCCACTTAGCTATTCATATATATCTATACACAGCATCACTGGGCTCATACACCTGTATACACAGCATCACTGGGCTAATACATCTCTATACACAGCACCACTTAGCTATTCATACATATCTATACACAGCACCAATGGGTTCATACATCTCTATACACAGCAACACTTAGTTATTCATACATATCTATACACAGCATCACCTGGCTCATTAACCTGTAAACAGCAACCACTAGCTATACATACCATCTATACACAGCATCACTGGGCTCATACACCTATATACACAGCATCACCTGGCTCCTCATACATATCCATACACAGCATCACTGGGCTCATACATCTTTATACACAGCACTACTCAGCTATTCATACATATCTATACACAGCATCACTGGGCTCATACAATCTTTATACACAGCACTATCAGCTATTCTACATATCTATACCACAGATACTGGGCTAATATACTATACACAGAACTACTCAGCTATTCATACATATCTATACACAGATCACTGGTGCTCATACATCTATACACAGCACTATCAGCTTTCATACATATATATACACAGCAATCACTGGGGCTCATACATCTATACACAGCACTACTCAGCTATTCATACATATCTATACACAGCATCACTGGGCTCATACATCTCTATACACAGCACTACTCAGCTATTCATACATATCTATACACAGCATCACTGGGCTCATACATCTCTATACACAGCACTACTCAGCTATTCAAACATATCTATACACAGCATCACTGGGCTCATACATCTTTATACACAGCACTACTCAGCTATTCATACATATCTATACACAGCATCACTGGGCTCATACATCTTATACACAGCACTACTCAGCTATTCATACATATCTATACACAGCATCACATGGATCATAATACTCTATACACAGCACTACTCAGATTCATACATATCTATACACAGCATCATGGGCTCATACATTCTTCTCACAGCTACTCAGCAATTCATACATATCTATACACAGCATCACTGGGCTGATACATCTCTACACATAGCAAAACACGGCTTACACATCACTGGACTCATCCATCCGTATACATATTGAAAATTTTTTCAATTGCAGTTAAATAATATTCTGGGAAACCTTGGCCATACTCCTGGGGCTGATTTCACAGCGTGGTATGGAGCTAAAATATTTGTTACGAGAGCTCTAGAAAGTGTTTATTGTAATTCCCTTCACTGCTGTATGAATAAAAGAAATTCCTGAGCCGTGTAGGTAAAATGAAAACATTTACTTAGTGGATCTGGGCACGTTTTATGTGATGACACAGGACTATTATTCTTCATTGTCTAAATGAAAAAGTCCAAATCCGGACTAGTTATTCCATACACTGACACCAGCTATCCACCTACACACCGGCACACAATACAAGTCTGCTCATACCGCCAAAAGGTGAAAGTAAGAAATATGCAACACAAAAGAAATAATGGAAGGTGGGTCAGGAGTTCCTGTTATCATACAGCAAAGGCTGGGGTGTGCAGACTTCTGCCAGTATAGTCTTACATAAGTCACAGTGTACATTACTACATCATAAAGGGGGGCATTGCTACAGGTCACCTGGGAGTAAGAATATTGTATGTCTTACAAGAAAAGCCCCTAAGAACACAATGGACTTATGTGAATGCACTCAAATGGATGGTTGTATAATACAAACAGTAATAATCTGTAATCTAGGACATGTGCATAGACATTAAAATGTGGTTTGTATAAAGGAGAACTGAACTATTATATTCTCAAATAAAGACTTTGCTTACTACATTCTTTTCTTCTAGGATCTTGCAGATTTTGTATTTCTTGCTGTATAGAAGGTTCCACCTTTGTATGATGTTTGCATTAGAGATATTGTCCATGTTAATAGAACCAGGGTCTTCTAAATTTAAATTACAATTATATTTTGTCAACTTCTAAAGAAAAGAACATAACATCTACATGTTCATTTAAATAGGTTGTTTACAGGGCTGTGAAGTCAGAAAGCCAAAGCTCTGACTCCTCAATTTCCCTAATTCCGAGACCAACAACCACATACTATGTCAAGTTTAAGGGATAAATGCAGTAACCACACGGGCAACAGCTCTAACAATTTCCAGATATATCAAAATTGCTTCATAAAGAGATTTGATGAACGATGGAACGTTCAATATCAGAAAGCTAAACCACTGACTCCTCAATTTCCCTAATTTGGAGTCCGACTCCCACATACATAGGAGATAGGACAAGTGATAAATGCAGTAACAACACAGGCAGCAGCTCTAACAATTTCCAGGTATAACACAATTGCCTCCTGAAGAGATTTGATGAACAATTGATCTTTCAATATCAGGAGGCCAAACCTCTGACTCCTCAATTTCCCTAATTCCGAATCCGACTCCCACATACATAGGAGATGAGATAAGTGATAAATGCAGTAACCACATGGGCAACACCTCTAAAAATTTCCAAAAAGAGAGAAATTGCCTCATAAAGAACTTTAATGAGCGATTGAACTTTAAGAAAGCCAAACCTCTGATTCCTTAATTTGCCTAATTCCGAGTCCAACTCCCACAAACATGGGACAAGTGTAAATGATAAATGCTGTAACCACACGGGCAACACCTCTACCAATTTCCGGATATGGAAAAATAGCCTCATGATGAACGATTGAACCTTCAATATCAGGCTTTTCTCTGGGAACAGCTCAGTAACTCTTTCCCATCATAATGCCAATTTGTCATGCTTTGTGCAGCGCTGCGTAATCTGTAGGCTCTATATAAATAAAAAAATTATTGTTATAATGCTGTAGAGTCTTGCAGTGCTAGATAACACAAAAGCCTGGAAGCTATACATGTACGTCTTTTTCTTGTGTATGTTTCTGTATTTTAGATGTTGGAAAACAGTTTTCCTATCATATTCTATGTATAGGGTATAGAATTCATTACAGCAGTTAACCTCCGCAAACATGAACTCAGAGGAGAAGAAAACTAAAACCTAACCCCTAAAACAATACTTACCTTTAAAGTGTGCAGGTGTGTACTAACCAGTACCATGTAATTGCTGCAGGGAATCGTTATCTATAGCAATCTGCTTTCTGGTCATCATGTAATTATGCATGTTCATTTACTCATGAGCTTAAGGCTACATTCACATTTCGTATTTTTGATATTCTAAGTGTATACACCAGGATAACTCCCGGTGTAAATGCTGAGCAAATCCATAGACTTATAAGGCATTCTTTTTAGCTCTGTCTGCGCAGTATACATTATCTACTGTGGGGAACACAGGATTAAAAGACATAGTAAGCTGTGTCTTTCTATCCTGCTCCCTACTGCTGAGTGATACATACACTCAGCAGAGGCAAGTGGAGCCTACGGGGACGGATGCAATGTACTGCATCTATCCCCCTTTATCCGCTGAGCGTGCACTGAGGAAAGTCTACAGTGATGTAACTATCCATATAAGGACAGTGACATTACTGGGGGGTAACACCCTGAACATCACTTTCAGGGGAAGGGGAGGAACGGGTCGACATATCCAAGTGTAAGTACAGTATGATGCGTCCTAGCCCTCCATTGTAGGACTACATCAGGTATCCTATCAGTGTATTTAGCCTTACCCTGTGTTCTGGAACTTTTTCCAGTTATCTCTGTGTTGCTGGGTCGAAACCTTCTTGCTGTTTCTTTCTCCCTTCTGCATAGAACATCTATCGGAAACCACTGTGATAATCTGTCTACTTTGCTGATAGATGGAATTCAGCAGAGATTTCACTGAGAAAGTCATCCAGAAGGAGAGGGGGCATTGGAGGAGCTATGTAATTGGAGTTAGAAGCACTTTCCTATAAAACATTTTGGCCATTGATGTCCCCCTCTTCTCATGTGTCTCCTTGTTGTATTATGCAAATGTGCATTTTTCACAAAAACTATAATTTGCACAAATTCCAGCGCCAACTTCTCAACGTATTGGCACTGCCAAAGTTGTAATGGAAGAAGGGTCTTCTAACTTTTAACAACAATTATATTTTAGAAGCTGCTAAAAATATCCCATAAAATGTACATATCAAGCAAATTAGTGGTGATGATTTTCTCCACAAGAAAATAACACAAAAGCAGCCCATGTGTGATGACAGTATGTCATTGTTGTTAGTTGGAAGTAGTTTCAGTCGCATCCTCGCAACCGGTACATCTGTGTCACTTCAAAAGAAACCCAGACTCAGATGCAAGTGAACAATTAATGAACACATCTCCGAGTATAACTCGATCCAGTGCAGTTTATGAACATCTGCGCTAAACATCTAACAATCTGGTGGAAGGACAGGATCATCCTTTATAGATGGAACTAGTGTGACGTCAGGGTCCAGGACAGATGTTTCTCTGCTGCGACACAGCTAAGTGCTATTAGAAGAGCCAGCTGAATCAATACAGGACTGTGCGAGATCCGAATATTAGAAATTCATATATATTGGAAACATCAACATGGATCGTTCCTGGTACTTTCTAGGCTTTGATGTTTCAGAAGATACTTATATAAATTATGATCAAACAACTTGTGCTGCTTGGAGTGTTAGGAAGGAAAACATCAAGGAATTAATCAGTATTCTGTCTAATCCTTTGCAGGGAATTAATGAACATGTGACAATGATCTTTGGGATGACGGGACTGCAGCAGGCTGCTGCGGCCACTACTTTTATGAATGTGAGATGTGGCAATACAATGGTTTTATGGGGAATGTGTATTATTTACTGGCGCTAAGTGCGCCAGCGTATGATGGTGCCCCTAACCTCTGACACCCTATTGCTCCAACCTCCAAATACTGACTGGCAGATGCGATGCCCCAGCTGGGCACTTGTACAGCTCTGACCCAGCATAGAATTGCCTTGAATGCGCAGGCTATAGGCAGTGCGCATGTTTGAGGTAGAAACGGTCTGCACCGGCCCACTCTGCCACTGACCAAACCCCCTTCAAGTCCACTTGGTGGCAGGGCCGCCATCAGGGGCGGATTAGTGTGACTGTGTTCAGTGGGCCCCAAGGAGGAGAAGGGGCCCCAAGTCACAGAAAATCCTCCTCCCTTCCCTGTTGGAGGGAACTCACTGTGTACACAGGGCTGGATGATCATTCTGTGGGGCCCCTCAAAATTTGCCAGTCAGGGGCCCCAAACTTCCTTCTGGTGGTCCCGCGTGGAGGTGGTATAATGTGGGAAAAAAGGGTAATTTTTGACCGTGTGCCAGGAATTGCACTTATTTCAGGGCTTGTTTGCCAGATTTCAGGCATATAAGCCCTGATTAATGTGGCCCTGTATGTTCAGACCTACAGTATATCTTTGAGCAGTATTGCTGTAGTACTGGTGTTGGAAAAATATGAATCTCTCTTGTTATTGCTAAAAGGGTTATTTAGGGACGTGAGTCATTAACTATTAATATTATTGGAAAACTTGTGCAATGCCCTAAGGCCTGTAGTTTTCTTTTAGTTGATGACATGCTGACACATCCCCATGTAGTTGCGGCCCCGTCTAACATGTGATCACCAGGGGCTAACAATGCTTGGCCCATCCCAAGTTCTTGGTCATGGCTTGGCATCACAGCCCAAGAGCCATAACAACTTCTTCTAGTGCAAATGCCCCAGACAACCATGAGAATGGCAGGAATTGTTGGGGGGCATTTATTATGGCCTTTCAAACGGAAAACTGGTGTTTTTTTCCCTCTCTGCGCCTCTTGCACCTGAATTAATGATGTTTCAGTGGTGTTTTCCTACACTCTCGACTTATTCTATTTTTGGGCGCAAAATTTTGGCGACGCTTGTAAATCCACCAGTTTTTACGACATGTTTTTTAGTGCAAGTTTTGGCGCAATAAGAGAGCAGATAAAAGTAAGTCTAGGGAGTTCTAAACCAATTCATTAATCCCTTGCGCCAGAAACTAATATCCCACTGAAAAATATAGCGTGGTTCCAGCGCCACCCTGCGCCAAAGTTAATAAATGCCCCTCAAACGGTTTTGAAAAAATAAACACTCAAATAAATGGCAAGCCTGCACAGCTAACAGATAATACAAAAAATGTTTAGAAGCGGCCAACACACTAATATGTAAAACTACATGTACGAAAAAGAGGCAAGAGAAGTGTGTATAGGCCAAAAAATATGTGTACAAATCTTTATTAGTTCTTGACACCTCACATAACAGACAATTAAAAACACTTAAAACATGCATAAGTACATGTGTCTTAGACCCATGTGTTCGGATCACAATAGATCCATACACAACACATCACCCACATGGACCGAAACAATGTTGTCCAAAAGAATGTCCTGTCAGAGGAATAATAAGATGGAAGTAAGAGTCAATATATCAAAATAAAGAATCAAAAACGTACAATAATAATGTCCCTTCCAAATGCTGAGCTGATAACACTGAATGAACAATTGGCACACTCCGTAACAGATGATTTTGATCAAAGGTACATATTTACCCATACAGAGAAGATTGTTTGATGAGGCAGAGCATGCATGGAGGGTGATGTGGGCAAAATACCCCACGCGTTTCGTCGCAAGCAGCGACTTCCTCAGGGGTCCCTATGGACCTATAGATCCAGGCACCATGACTGTGGTATCTTCTTATATTTGTTATCCATGGCCTCCTTCCTTCTAAAATCAACTTTAATAATTATGCTAATGAGTCAGGAGGGCTCTGGGGGGCATTACCAGAGCCACTTCATGCTGTAGCTTCACAGGCTGATACACTGCACATGCTGACATTTTGCCCCGCAAAAAATGACACATTTCATAGCTCCACATGCTGTAGTATGAAAAAGTGATTCACGTTACAATATGGCGTAACAAAGAATTTTTTCCATTTGTTAAAATCATCAATAATGAAAACACAATAAAACCCACATACATTTGCTATCCCCATGATTGTTCTGACCCGAAACATAAAGGAGAGGTGTCATTTGGAGTGAACATTGAAGGCCGAAAAGCAAAGCAAGAAAATAGTGCAAATGCGTTTTTTGTCACTGCATTTGGGATATGGCATGGAATATTAAATATCATCACTATAAAGTATGATTCGTTATGCAGATAACAAGCACTCACACAGCTCTGTATACATAAAATGGAAAAATTATGGATTTTTTAAGGAGGGGACCCAAAAATGGAAATGCAAAAACTAAAAATGGCATCAATGACAAGGGGTTAAGCATTGGTTATATGTTGGCTGCACCTACAGAATGCACTCAATGTAAACCGCTCGGAGAACAGAGATAATGATCTGGCAATTACACAGCCTACACCTGGCAGAGAAAGTGCACATATGACATAACTATGAATCAGAAGAAATAACTCATAAGCAAGCCCGGGCAAGACGCACTGGAACTATTCCATCCAGTGTCAGCGCAGGTGGGTTCTAAACTCAAGTTATATAGTCGTATGTCAGGTTATTGTAATATGTAAAAACTCATCTTACATTCCGCAGTTATTGGAGCTGCCCTGACTATTTACCATGAAACCTATCGACAAGTGCTAAACTGCCTTTACAATGGCGTATAATATGTATTACCGGGGAGAGGAGGAGGGGATGAGCGCCACTCACCCCGCCCCTTTCCATAGTGATATATGGCCGTGGCGCTGCATTACGGGGAAAGGTAGGACATGTCCTATCTTTCTCCCTGCTACGGAACGGTGCCGCACCTGTAGGGCACCGTGAGCCCATTGCCATGTATGGGGGACGTATATACGCCGTATATACGTCCCCCATACCTTTGCGTGAATGTAGCCTAACACTTTTGCAAGACCCCTGCAGACCAGGAACCTTTTTTCAGGCACATTCCTGTGAGAGAAGCTGCTTAATACCAGATTGTAAAGGTTAGAGTTCCTTAAAGGGACAGAGGTTTAACTCTCTGTACCCCATTGATCAAGTGAGGGAAGGGGTCAGGTGGTGCAGCATTTTATTTTTGAGATCACTTTTAAATAAATAGAATTGAGCAGCAATTACAGGCATAGTTTTCCCCTATCTGGTAGAATTTATAATTCCAGAGCACTCACCTGTGCACCACACTCCCTTTAATCAGCTAATTAGTAAGGAGACCTAAATCCAACTAAGGGTGAAGACACACGTGGCGTTTTTAGGCCATTTTTGGGCCGTTTTTAGTTAGTGTGTTTTCAGAACGTTAAAAACGCATGCGTTAAAAATTAAAAATGGACACAAACACATGCGTTTTCAAAAAACGCACGCATTTTTAAAAAACGGATGCATTTTTTAACGATCTGAAAACGCACTAACTAAAAATGCCCAAAAACGGTCAAAAACGCCACGTGTGTCTTCACCCTAAACATAGGTCACCTCTGCAAAACCTTAGGAAAACCCTTCTAAGGCCTCAAGCACACGACCATATGGTCTTTTCTGTTCTGTCTACACGGCTGTATTCCGGCCATAATTTCGGGATGCCTTGCAAGACAATGGCAACGTATTGCACCGTATCCATATAAAATATGGTGGGCTGGCAAATGATGGATGGCTGACTATTGGCTGCCAATTGACTTCTATGGGCCATACAGTGGAAAATAGCACATGCTGTATATTTTTATACGGCTCACTATATTGCCGAATGGAATGCATGGGGCCGTATTCCGTCCGTTTTTATACGGTCGTGTGCATGGGGCCTTAAAGTTACTTTGTTAAATAACCATACAGCTCATGAATGACCCAGATTCCAGTGTCATGTCTTTATGTACACACATCTATCAATCCCTCAGGCCAACAACAAGATCTCTCTAAAAAAAAGTTAAATTTTAATAGGTTCTCTAACTCTTACAATATTTACATTTTTTTTTTTTGGTACAGTCCTCAAGAACCAGGTCCAAAATCATCAAGAGGATCAAGATTCAGGCCCCTGTCCCTAGTGGTTCTGTTTTTCAATGTATGTACAATAAATAGAGATTGGTTCGGGGGATGTTTTACCTGGGCCCGCTTGTCAATTACACCCAAAGCAACAGGACAGTAACATATCAATGACTGTCTGCCTTACCTGTATGAAGAGCCGCAGCTTATTGATTATTTGGTTGATGACAACATTGGACCCTCGGACCTTAACTTCTGGATTGTTTACTTGATCTTTAAAATCGCTGGATACAACGAGGTTGGTGTAACTATGGAAAAAAGGAAAAATAGATCACTTGATATGAAAGTAATAATACAGGCAGTCACCGGGTTACATACAAGATAGGTTCTGGAGGTTTGTTCTTAAGTTGAATTTGTATGTAAGTCGGAACCGTATACTTTATTATTGTAACCCCAGTCAAAAGTTTTTTGGTCTCTGTGACAAGTGGATTTTAAAAATGTTGGGTTGTCATAAGAACCAGGATCAACAATAAATCTTAATTGCAGACACCTGTGATAACTGTTATAGCTGTTTATTGTACCCTAGGACTTAAGTACAGTAAATTACCAAAATCCAGAGGTCCGTTTGTAACTATGGGTCGTATGTAAGTCAGGTGTTCTTAAGTAGGGGACCGCCTGTAATGCTTTTATTGGAGCCATTACTCTCCTGGTTCACACAATGCACTTTCATAGAACAAAGAGAAGATGTGTAGATTCCTGCTCTGGAGAACCTGGTTCCCAATCCTGGTGAAGAAATGGTCATGTAGGTGCAGTTATTACCAACTATTGATCACCTTTTATGTAGCATAAAATATGATCAATGAGTTTGATGGCTGATTTTAAAAGAATTGCCCAGTCTATTAATATCAGATCAATGGGGGTCAGGCGTTCTGCAATCCCCCAAGTCGCTGTTCTCAGCAGTAAATGTCACTACGCAGTGAATGGAATTGAAGTGAATGGCTCCATACACTGTGTATTGGACATGATAGCTCACATTCACTTGAAAGGGAGTTAAGCTGCAGTATCCTGGTATGGCCACCACAGAGAACGGAGCAGTCTGTTGTGGTGTAAGTCTACTGTGCGATTTGAGCACTTCCACTTGCTGAAAACAGTTACTACAATTAAAAGGGGTGGGTGTCAGACCCTAATAATCTAATAATAAAAGGCTGGACAGCCCCTTTAAGTGTAAAGATCTTTGCAAGACTTATATAAGGTTGAATTCTGCAGCTGAGTAGGAATCATATATGACAGGTGGAGTCACTGACACTAGTACCACTTATTTTGCGGTAGGCTAAACTAAACAGTATTTATAAAAAAAGTAAATTGAGACAAAAATATGTACAGGACCATGTGGTACATTGTGCGAGTAACAGAGTACAGGTGTGTGTTACATGGAGTTACATAGAATATGCGGGAGAGATTTACATTGCAGTGTATTAAGGGTGCGACCACACGTTCAGTTTTTCAGATGCAGTATTTGATGCCCAAACCAGGAATGGAGTGAAAGTAGGAAGAGGAGTAGAACCTTTCAATTATTTGTCTCACCCATTATGATCCACACCCGCTTTAGGCTCCAAAAACTGCATCTGAAAAACTGAACATGTGGACGCACCCTTAGGCCGGTGGCACACGTGGGCGTTTTGAACCCATTTTTGGGCTGTTTTTTAAGCAGTCCGTGTAAAAACGCATCCGTTTTTACCAATTATCTTAATTAAAACGGGTCAAAAACGGATGCGTTTTCAAAAAATGCATGCCTTTTTCAAAAACGCATGCGTTTTTTAACGGACTGCTTAAAAACGGCCAAAAAACTGGTTCAAAACGCCACATGTGCCGCTGGCCTTAGAGATAAAATTTCTTCCCTACTCCAAGTATGGCCGTCACTGGATCAACAGCTTTAGAACAGCTCCAGAATTTAGGACATCTAAAATTGTTAAAAACAGGGTCTGGGGTCTAAAAGTACCAGTAATTTATTCAGAATTTTAGATTTTTTTAAAATCACTTTTTAAAAGTATTACAATTCTGGGTTAGACACTTATATAGAGGTCTGGAGTCTAAGATTAATGTAAAGCTCCAGAATTTTACTACGACCCAAGTATCCTGTGAGGGACATCTCTGTTACTATCACTTTTTGCCTTTTCACTTACTCCTCAGTGACTATTTCCATCCTTGCTGAGAATAACCAAAGCATAAGTGACTATAACAGGGACTATCATTATACGGTCCTATTAACAACAATGGAAAAATCTATACTATCACTGCTATATCCCTAATCACCTTCCCTAAGGCATCACTATGAGTAGGGAGTGTAGTGTATCAGTGTCCATACAGCTAGTGAATCCAACCACTATATAAGCGCCATTAATTATAAGAGCAAGTAGTAAAAATAATAATTACCTTTATTATATACCATACAGCAATCATTAGGGGTAGGATGTAGCTAGCAGTCCCTGTGTTTCCTGCAGTGTGTGGCATTAGGTACCTGTGTACTGATTGAGGACATGTCATGTATGTGAGGTCACCCGGAGGTAAGTACATGTATGGGCCCTGGACATCCTGGCGCTGACATCTCAGGATGTAATTACATGTGTACTCCCATCATACACGCACATGTACTTTATGTGAAGCCCTGAGACCTGCTGGCTGCGAGTGGTGACCATTTGTCTCCCACTTAGATGAAAAGGACATGACATTTGTGTTGTAGCTGCAGCACAAGGGATGCTTTGTCTTCAGCAGCTGCCCCTTGCGCTCCATCAATAATTGCCTAATATACATTTATTATAGAATAGTCTTAATTTCACCAGGTCTCTTTATCTGTAGTGGATAGTAACTACTTGTATGTACTGCTGTGTGTACTATGATCAAAAAGAGCTCCGGGCAGGACATAAACTTACATCCCCCTAATCCCCCTAGTGACCTTGTTGCCTGTTCATTTATAGGAATTCTCAAACATTAGAGCATAATTCTGACATTTTCACAAATAAATAGATCTTGTGATGTAGGACAGCTTTGCCTATTACTTTCATTACCTATGTCCAGCCGGTTATTTGCTATCCTACTGAGTTTATAAAAGCATGTGCTTCTTCTCTCCCTGGTTATTTATGTGAATCTGTAGTAGTGATGGACAGTTCGCGGCTGAGCCGGCACAAAGAGCTGGCTCATTTGAGTGATAGATTGGAGCCGGCTCCTGTCTGATAGCTTAGCCATTGAGTCATTTACTCCAGATTGCATGACCAGGCAATGACAGAGATCGGCACACAGAGAAAGACCCATAATACCACTAGCCTGACCCCCACCTATCTAGAAATAAAACACGAAACACATTTATTGGTTGGAAAGGTGAATGGTCACAGCTCTTTATTACAAGTGTGATGAATATCTGTAAAACAAGAAACATTCATTAAAAAAAGCAACAAAAAAATATATATAACAGAATTTTCATTGATAGCAGAGCTCTTGGCAACAACCCTAATTGGCATGATGTTAAGCCATAACTAAAAAACACAGCTTTCATCTTTGTCTCCATAAACCATAAATAGCACGCTCAGCGCACGAGGACCACACCCCCAGCTCCACTTTGCCGCCAACCTCCTAGCAAAATGGCGAACGAAGATGTGGCCCTAGACCAACAAACCTGGAGACAATGAAAACACCATTCCTCCTGGATAACCTCCCAGGGGAAAAAACCACCAACACCTCATTCCAAAATCTCCACCTTCTTTATACTTCGTGGCTCTCTTTTTAACCACACTTTTTTAAATGCCCCACTGGGTGTTGCCAAGAACCTGCCACCTTACAATACAGTGCCTAACTGCCTGAACTATCCCAATCCTGACAATAAGATCTTTTTTCTACTTGTATCCCAACTCCCCAAGAAAACACACCAGTGTTACCTAAACAACAAAAACTACGGGGAGGGTGGGTGGTACAAATTTTTCTGGCCAGAATGAGGCCCTCCTCCCTGACCGCTGCCTAAATAACCAGAAAACTCCACCCCCACTTTAAATCCCCCTATCCCTAAAGCTGTTGTTCTCCTCCCCCAATCAAAACCACCCACGTATTATCTGTCCCTCCCTGTCCAACCTGTCATGCCCGCTCTCCGCCCAGCTTCGCAGGCACCGCTCTCCCATTATAGAGGGGTGAACCAAGCAGGAGGACAGGGCATGTGACGTTTACTGGGGTGTCTCCTGGTCCTGTCGTGTTCCTTTCTCTATTTCTAATAAAATTATAATACACCGTAAATGGCTGATTCCACCCCAGAACAGAGACTTCCTGCATTATATTTAAGGGAGCTGTTCATGAGCCAGAAGAGCCGGCTCTTTTCAGAGAGCCAAGCCTAATGATCCAGCTCACTAAGAAGAGCCGGACTGTCCATCACTAATCGAGAGGGTGTTCACACAAAATATACATGACTGTTTCACAAAGGGAAAGGGCTGAGGTTCTCTGCTCAATCTGGAAGAAGGAGAGGGAGGTCATGTGATGCTCTCTGTGTGTAGCTAGCAGGAGAGCCTTGTGTCTGCAACACTATGGATGCAGGAGTCTCCTGCAAAGAATAGGGAGGTAGAAGATCTCCCCTGACCCCTCTGAATCTCTCTATCCCAGTCTGCAGAACTGCAGCCCCATACACTTTGGTTGGAGTTATAATACACTAAAACAGGAAGCAGGGGCCACATTGTTGAAGGGTAATTGCTATCAGACACTACGGTGCACAGTCCCACAGACAAAATGCATGATCATCAGCTCATTTTAAAAGAGGGACATAGAACCTTCATTTTTATGATAGTAGGGGGTACCAGAGATGGAAACCCCAACTATTATTTATCTGGACTGCTGCTTAGTTGTCATCAAACATTCTGCCAGTGTTGAATAAAGACAGTGATACAACCGAAGTTTCCGTGGTTGTAGGGGGCAGTAGAGTGGAGACATTTCATTGGCCCAGAACATACAATACAATTTTTATATGGTATTGGCGCTGATTCCTGCTGGTTCCACGACTGTACAGACACTCATTTTTTCTGCAGAGCTCACAATCTCCAGCCCCCCCCCCCCCCCCCCCCCCCCCTGTCCCCCATGAGTGTCTCCGTTTCTCTATTTTCCAGGCCAGTTCCTTAGCTGTTTTAGGCCAGGCCCAGTGTAATGTGTCAGCTGTAGCTCACGGCTCAGTGATAACACCAGCCGTACAGTAAGCAGTGGTCACATCTTTGAGGCAACCTTGAGGGAGCATTCATCATCCATGCACTAATTGTTAGAGGCAGGTCACCCCGTCATTAAGACGTGGGCTGTAAAAACTGTATCCACTGCTGCCCTGGCCCCTCCAGCCGCGGCTTCTGTAGCAATACGCTGTCTATGTTTCCAGAGTATATTTATTGATCGGAGAGAAGCAGTTTCTTAATGTGCACTAATTTACCTCGATCAGCCGCTCGGTTTCTGCTGAACACAGCACTCATCCAAAATAGCAACACATTTACAGTCCTGCCGTGCCACTTGTACCCCCAGGAGCCGATGTTTGTCCTTAATGCCACAAGCAAACGCAGCAGGGCCTGAGAGCGAGGGGTCATGAACAATGACCTATAACACCATATTAATAATATCCCTTGTGTGTACAGCCTATACTATTAATCGTCTCATTACAACATTGTCAATAAAAAGCTGCTGAACAGTACGGGATCATGGATTAAGGCTGAATGGATATGGCTTTTCTCTATGCCGGGTTTACAGGCTACAGTTATGTTGCAGGCTACAACAAAATCACAACATGGCAACCATGGTCCAAAGTGCTGCTTGGGTCACTTCCAGTGCTGCATTGTGGCTACATCTTTATTAGGGCCCACATTTCATCAACTTACAAGAAGCAGATCCTAGTAACCTGTATAATAGCATGTCTTGCCCTGGACAATCCTCTGGTGCTCCCCTTCTATATTCAGATGTGGCTCATCTTGTGCCCTCATAGGTAATAGTGCTGCCCATTGAGCTCCCATATATAATGGTGTCTCCTCTTGTATCGATTAAGGTTACAGTGCTCCTTATGGGGATGTGTGGAGAAAACCAGGCGCTGCTCATCACCTGCCAAATACAATCCCTGCAGTGACACATGGTGGTGGCAGCATCATGATATGGGGGCAGGGACAGGACCACTGGTTGTAATTGAAGGAAAGATGAATGCGGCCAAGTATGGAAATATTCTAGATGAAAACGAATAATATTTTTTATATTGTTAACTTTGGGGTAAAGGTTTACACTGTCCATTTGTTTGGTGGCATTGATGCATAGCAGGTCTGGCATCATAGTGATAATAACAATCTTTATATTCCATAGCGTTTTACAAATCATGGGGGACATAAAATAAGACAAAGCAAGTAAAACATAGTCATAACAGGAATGAGGGCCCTGATCTCAAGAAGGGTGATGGGGGTGACACAAGAGCTCATATAATGGTCCAGCCATTCTTTACAAGGGAACAGAATAAAATAATTTAATAAATAACATGAAAATGCTACTGCTTGCACTAGTTATCAGCCACCATCTTAGGGTGTATTCACACGGCCCCCTCGCCATCCATAAGAAACAGTGGTGCACGCCCGCACACTCACGAAAAGATAGAGCAGGCTCTATCTTTTCCCGGAGTACCGTACCGCTGCCTTTGCCGTCTATGGCGACGTATATATGCGGCTGCATATATGTCCCCATAGACGGGCGACTGAATGTACTCTTATACTGTATATAAAGTCCAAGGTAAGTAGAACTGCAGAGAACTCTGTAGCTTTGTAATTGGTGTCTACTGAATACCAGACGGGAGGAAGACACAGGATGGGTAAGTAAAGAGAGTTCCATGCAGATAGGAAATGTGATAGATGGGTTTTAAGAGCTTTGGATGTTGGGTATTAGTCTGATGGTCCAGGGTAGGTCATTCCAGAGAATTGGTGCAGCTCTGCAGAAGTCCTGGATGTATGGTGATCTTTGACACTGTATGCGCCATTTACATGAGCTGTGGTAGGGCTCGGATTTGTAATGTAATCTAGGAAATATATCAGCATTATGGTCTTCTGAATAAGTCCTGTGATTTCCTTATGGAGTGATCTCCTCTGTGTGGAGTATGCTGTGAATATGGCTGTCCCTGGATGCTGCATTGTGATGTACATGGTCACATTTATCATGAAGAACATTTGCTGGCACTAAGTGGCATAAAATTCGCCCATAGCTTGCGCCTCAATGGGCGCAATTCCTGAGCGTGAGGAAGCAATTCCTAAACGTACGCCAGGAATTGAGTCTATTTTAGGGCTTGTACAAGCCTTGATAAATGTGGGCCTATAAGTCCAGTGAGAAAGTATTATAAGGGCATATCATGTATGAAGGAGCCTCAGTTCACACCTTACAGTCATATTACACAGGTAGGCAGATGTCATAACATGATTTTTACGGTCCGCTATTGACAGCTGGGTGTTTGCAGATGGGCGCAGTGTGTGGGCTACAAGTGTGCACAGTCTCCTAATAGATGTGTAAATCTGTAATGGATGTAGACTGATATAAGGCACTGTTCTTCATTCTGTTCTGTCTCTACATGCATGGGGTGTAATAGGAATTGTCTAATAGCAGTGCAGGGAAGTTTGTCTTTCTGTCATTTGTGACGTGAGTGCCCTCTGCTGGAAATATGGGAGAACTGCAAGTGAAATCCCTGGATTCTGAGCTCTGCTGGAGGGTGTGGCAGGGGTGAGATTCATATAGGTGTCAGCTCAATTAAATAGCTTTATTTGGGTGGTGTCACCCTGTAAAAAAAATCTCCAAATAATACGTGAAGGCAGTTGTCCAGACCAGAGTTGGGGATGTCAGTACATGATAAAAAATACAGCAGCTATAATAATTTTTTGTATACTTATGGGATACAACCAGATCTAAACATTTACTTCTATGTATCAAATGTATGTCAGCGGAGGGGTAAACTGATCTCCACCCCCTGATACAGAAAAGACGCAACATAAAACCACTACCAAGGACAGACGATTTCTGCTGGAAAAGCTGCAGAATTACTGCTATGAATATTGCGCATTTCTTTCGCATCGTGTGCAGATACTGGGTCTGTGAATAATGGACCATGTTCTGGTGACCACTGTGTCAGAGATGCGTATCTGAGCATCAAACTGATATGTGACGCAAAGATCCCCTGCTTTCTCACAAAACAGCTAAAATCACGTTTTACTGTGCAGTATTATATTTATCATCATCACTATAGTAAATTGTCGCTACTGATAAAAGGTTGCCAACAAAATAAGTTTACAGACCTATAGCCCATTGTTAGCTCTCTGGATGCCAAAGTAGCCCCACACAATGTTTGCCACTACATGAGCCTTGTGATTGGCTAACCTTCAGCTAAGTACTGACAAGCAGACACAATTCATTGTACTACATGAGAACTAAGTAATCCAAAGATCACATGTACAAACCCCATTGTACAGGACTAATAAAGTAAATGTGTAACTGTATAAAAAAAAATTTTAAAAAGGAAAATAGCAAACATCACTTTATGATGATAAAACTGGTTTTTGTATGGCCTGAAATACACTAAACAATATACAGCTATTCCCGGTTTCCCTTTCATCCTCATTTTGGTGGCCATGTCAGGAATTGTATTTGAATGATCCATCCTATGGACAGGTCAATGCTAAAATTCTTTGAAACCCCTTAAAATGAGCTTCCTTGTATTATTTCAATCACAGATGCAAGGACTCCCTGTCTGCTTCCTGAACTGCAGCACTGGCTCTTTAAGGCCCCTTTCACACTTGCGTTTTTCACGTGCGTTTTCTGCGCGTGCTTTTGACGTGCAGAACTTGCATTGCACTCTGACCCATTGTAATCAATGGGCTTTTTCAGACTTGCATTTTTTTTCACGCACACACACACGCGTTTTTTTTTAACGCGCGTTTTAATCTCGGCATGCTCTACTTTTGCAAGTGACGCACGTGAAAAATGCACCATACTAGTCTATGGAGACGCATCAAAAACGCATTGCACCCTGAGACACTTGCAAGTGCAATGCAAGTGCAATGCGTTTTTCATGCATCAATTGCCATAGAAAAGATAGAGCTCAGCCCTATAATGCGCGTGAAAAACGCATTGAAATTGCATTGAAAACGCGCGTGAAAAACTGAGACACTGAACAAACTCTGACTGAAAACTGATTGAACTCTGATGCAAAATGCGCGTTTTTCACTGACCAAACCCTGATCGCACCCTGATCAAACTCTGACGTGATCTGCAACGCAAGTGTGGAAGGGGCCTTACAGTACTGGCGCTGCAGTTTGGGCGTCAGACTGGGAGTCCTTGTATCATATTTCTGTCTGATGCAAGGACTCCCATCCACTATTCAGTCCGTGGGATCAAACCAACGTATGGGTCATTTTTTATGGGTCGAACACCTTTGTGTCCCTTTAAAACGTGCACACCGTAGTTTCTAATGGCTTTGTAAGCTAGAATGCAACTAGAAGAAATGAACATAAATATAATTCAGATGCTTTAGAATAACAGGGACTGATAGAGTGCATAGATATTAGGAGCTGGACAAAAAAAACATTTTCAAATACCTAATTGGTGAACTTCCAGGTTCTTCCGCCTCATGTATTGAGGTTCTCCCACTCTGGAGCACTTACGTATAGGGATCTCCTACTATGGTGCTAGGTTCTGTCACAGATTACTGATCAGGACACATATAGCACAGTAATATAATACACTGCCATATAGCACAGTAATATATTATACCTCCATATAACACAGTAATATATTATACTGCCTATAGCACAGTAATATATTATACCTCCATATAACACAGTAATATATTATACCTCCATATAACACAGTAATATTATCACCGCCATATAACACAGTAATATATTATACCACCCTATAACACAGTAAAATCTTACACCGCTGCATAATGCAGCAATATATTACACCTCCATACAACACAGTTCTTATGGGGTTTTTTTTTTCATATACACAAAAGCCTTACAGGATTGTCCTCTAATGTATAGGAATTCTCCTGAAAATAAGCGCACATCCTCCCCCAATTATCCTCCGCCGTTCCCTAGCGTGCTCCTCGCCCATGATTGCCCTTTTTCTCAAGCTTTTGCATTTAAATGACTGTTGCTTCAATTTGCACAACAATGCGGGTGAGATGGGAAACAAGTCGTGGATGAAGAGTTAGTAGGCCAAGAATCCGGCTGCCATGGGAACCACAGGAACACAACGTTGTGTTGTAAGGGACAGTGATGTGCTTCATGTTAATGGGATCCCCATGAAAAATGAAACAATACCGCACTTTATTCAACAACTCAATTCACTACAGCAGTGCTCATTTGGGCTAAATAGGCCGGGCCTGGAGGACATATTATCAACGGTTTTACCTCACATATAACAACAACAAGAGGTTTTCCGGTTATATGTGTCGTGTTATATGACCCTCCTGGGTCCTTTTGTGTTATAATTGAGGCTAGAACATGACAATATGTTCAGATATATTGTATATACAGTATAACATATCAAACCCCATGTAATGTATTCCTTACTATAGAGTAGGTGCATATATAAGACATCTGTTGGGATGATCTGGTTTATACTTTCTTTTTTTTTGGGGGGGGGGGGTAATCATGTATGCATAAATGTCTTTTACTTTTTGGGATAATAGGGGTTATCATTTTGATAATTTTTGATTTAAAGATTAATAAGGGTCAGTAAACAACTGGAGTAAACAAGTGGATGTTATGATTACCATATATACTCGAGTATAAGCCTAGTTTTTCAGCACAAAAAATGCGCTGAAAACCCAAACTCGGCTTATACTTGAGTTAAAAAATATAGGTTTTACCAGGTTTTTGTGGTAAAATTAGGGGCCTCGGCTTATACTTGGGTCGGCTTATACTTGAGTATATACAGTAATTCTAGCATGGATGCTGTGACTGCTCTAGCATGCATGTTTTAATCATATGTGGATGTTGTGACGGGTAATATTTGGATGTTGTGACTGGTCATATGTGGATGCTGTGACTGGTCATATGTGGATGTTGTGACTGGTCATATTTGGATGTTGTGACTGGTCATATGTGGATGTTGTGACTGCTCTAGCGTGAATGGTTTGGCTGGTCGTTGTGTGGATGCTGTGACTAGTCCTTGTGTGAATGTTGTGACTGGTCATATGTGGATGTTGTGACTGGTAATATGTGGATATTGTGGCAGGTCATATGCACTGCTGTGCATTTTATTCGTAAAGGGAGGCTGCTGCTAGACATGTTATTAGTGAGGGGAGGCTGCTGCTGGACATGTTATTAGTGAAGGGAGGCCGCTGCTGGACATGTTATTAGTGAGCGGAGGCCACTGCTGGACATGTTATTAGTGAGGGTAGGCCGCTGCTGGGCATTTTATTAGTGAAGGGAGGCTGCTGCTGGACATTTTATTTATGAATGGAGGCTGCTGCACATGTTATTAGTGAAAGGAGGCCGCTACTGGACATGTTATTAGCGAGGGAGGCCACTGCTGGGCATTTTATTAATATAGGGAGGCCACTGCTCAGCATTTTATTAGTATAGGGAGGCCGCTGCTCAGCATTTTATTAGTAAAGGGAGGCGACTGCTGGGCATTTTATTAGTGATGGGAGGCCGCTGCTGGACATGTTATTAGGGAGGGGAGGTAGCTGCTGGACATGTTATTAGTGAGGGGAGGTTGCTGCTGGACATGTTATTAGTGATTGGAAGCCACTGCTGGGCATATAATTAGTGATGGGAGGCCGCTACTGGGCATGTTATTAAAGAGGGGAGACCACTGCTGCACATTTTATTAGCGAACAGAAGCTGCTGCTGGCCATTTTATTAGTGAAGGGAGGCCGCTGCTGGCCATTTATTTGTAAAAAGAGGCAGCTGCTGGGCATTTTATTAGTATAATAATTCTTTATTTATATAGCGCACACAGATTACGCAGCGCTGCACAAAGCTCAGCATTTTATTAGTATAGGGAGGCCGCTGCTCAGCATTTTATTAGTAAAGGGAGATGACTGCTGGGCATTTTATTAGTGATGGGAGGCCGCTGCTGGACATGTTATTAGTGAAGGGAGGCTGCTGCTGGACATGTTATTACTAGAGGGAGGCCGCTGCTGGGCATTTTATTGGTCATGGGATGCTGCTACTGAGCATTTAATTTGAGAGTAGCAGCTGCATTTCCCACCCTATGCATACATTTTCGGTACCTTGACTTATATTCAGGTCGTTTTTTTTTCAGCGGGCATGACGTGAAGCATTAATGACTTGGCAATATAACAATGATTACATTAATTAAGGTAATGAGCATGTGGTTATATCATGGGGTTAATAACATCAAAGTGGGGGTGACATCATGATGGACAACTGTTTAAGCTTCCAGAACAAGAAAGCAAGTTAGGGCATGTAAGGCTTGTCACAATAAGTGAAAGCCCTAAAGATAGACATTATCTGCTTTTAACAGGCAGTCATAGTATTTCAGAAGATATAATCAGGGAGATAGATGTGCTATATAGCAACACAGAATATGTGACATAATTGCGGCACCTGCACCCATATACCCAAAATTAAGGCATCTTTACATATGAATGGACAATTCCTCTGGCATCACTACATAAAGCCTGGAAATCATTGCTGATAGCTGATTGCTTGTGTTGGATTCACTGTAGGCCACCATCATTTGATGACTTAAGAGAAGGCTGACCTCACAGGGGTGATTATATTATGTAAAGGATGAGGTGATCGAGGGTGGGAGGCGGCAAGTAATGACATCACAAGTGGTATTCAGTCTATGAAAACCAAAGCTTCTGAACCCATGATCAGAAGCAGTGTGTAGAAATTATATATTTGTTCCCCTTAAGGTTCTTTTGGGGTGATGACTGATATCACTGTTGCATTGACTTTACGACCAATGATATTGGTTCCCTGTTTGTGCACTGTGTGCATTGTATCACAATTTATATATTTCCAAGAAGATTAACCCAAGCACAACACAGATTTCTAAGAAAAGATTCTTTAACTTGATGTCCTTGTAGACTTACATGAACTCTATCAACCGTCAGACTTACATGAAGTCTATCAACCCTCACAAACTATTATGTCCACATGGATTATCCATTTATAGCTACATGAATAGATGTATTTTCGATGGAATTTAAGACATGTTTTTTCATCTCTCTTCTCCTTTGTAACGCTCTCAAGTCCTAATGTATAAAATTAAAACTTATCATGGAACATTCCTGTCTCCAAATGTGGAGTACTCACAGCCCTTTAAATGTTTCACTCTTTGTTTCATTGCAGCCACTTGGTACGTTCAAAAAAGTAATTTTTGCTCATTAATGTACACTCTCCATCTTGACAGAAAATAATTTTTCTAATTTATTAAACAATAAAAACTAAAATATCACATAAGTATTCAGAGCCTTTGTTGTGACACTCATATTTAACTCACATGCTGTCCATTTCCTTCTGATCCTCCGTAAGATGGTTCTATTCCTTCTTCGGAGCCCAGCTGTGTTTAATTAAACTGATAGGACTTGGTTAGGAAAGGCACACACCTGTCTACATAAGACCTCACAGCTCATAGTGCATGTCAGAGCACATGAGAATCATGAAGTCTAAGGAACTGCCTCTAGAGCTCAGAGACAGAATTGTCCTGTTGGCCAAGGTTACAAAATAATTTCTGCAGCAGTCAAGGTTCCTAAGAGCACAGAGGCCTCCATAATCCTTAAATGGAATAAGTTTGTTACCTCGCTGTCCAAACAAACTAAGCAATTTGCGGGAGAAGAGTCTTGGTGAGAGAGGTAAAGAAGAACCCCAATATCACTGTGGCTGAGCTCCAGAGATGCAGGAGGGAGATGGGAGAAAGTTCCACAAGACTAACTATCACTGCAGCCCTTCACCAGTGGAACTTTGTTAAGAATGGCCCAAAATATGGCGGACTATCTATAATTAAGTTTTATCTTGTCTTAAAGATGTCACCACTAGTACTTTAAAATATGGTTTTATCTAAGTTATTAGCTGGGGCTGGCACATTTAGGATATAGTCATAAGTGATCATCATGGCGATATCAATTTGAAGGGGCAGTCACATTAGGTCACTCTTAGGCCTTCTCGACCTCACAATGAGCCAGATCATCAAGATTTCTCTTTGTATGTAAGAGCTGAGGTAGATAGTTTCTACTTATAAACATGTCAACTGTAGGTTTTCACCCAAAACCCAATGCAAAGGGTGAATCCAGCCCCATGGTCAAACCAATTACCTATGGAATAAGATAATCCATTTCAAGCCGCACTGGCATGCAGGTCATGCACTGCTGAAAAATGTTGCATTTGGATGTAAAATCAGAACATGGCTATTATCTCCTTCTTAGGGCTCTTTTACACAAATGTATGCTCAGGGAAGTATACAGCCACACACTGCAGACTGGAAGCATAAAGTAATGTATATCCATAGTGAAGCATGGTGTCTGGCCAAGTGGTATCGCGGCCGGGCGCCATGGGTGTCTATGGGGATTAGATATTAGATAATTATTAAAGGACATCTATCACCAGATCAAAGCTTGTAAACCAAACATACAAACATACTGGTGTGTGCCCCCATGGCAGAATCTGCTGTTCTTTCAGCTTCTTATGCCTTTGTTTTTAAGAAAAAAGGACATAACTCCTGTGGAGCCTGGAGCCCCTCAGGCTCATTTGCATCATTTTAAAAGCCTTTTTTTGTAAAAACCAGGGCTGAAGAAGGTAAATGAAGAGCAGATCCTGCCAGAGGGGGCGTACTACAGTATGTCAGTGTGCTTGGTTTACAATCCCTGATCTGGTGATAGATGTCCTTTAAGGTGTTGAATTGTTAACAAACACATTTAGCAACTACATTTTATGCACAGATAGTGTTGAACTCTCCGGAAATCGAATTTATACCCGCATCCGCACAGCTTACTGCCATGTGGCATCAGGCATTACTTTGGGTTGCAAATAAAATCTAACAGATGACATGTGCCTGCATATGAGAACCTCCTACCCATAAAGTAAAGTCTTTCTTTGTTCTCACATGTGGCCTATAGCATTCCTGACAGAATTAATTATACATGCCGTTGAGATAAAAGCATAAGCACAGGGAAGGTGGAAGTGGTTAGACTCCACCAGAGCTTAATATTCTCAATTAAGAAAGGAATGTAGCTTTATACAGTACGTTATAGCAGGAGAGGTAATAACATATACAGTATAATATAATAAGGGATTAAACATAAAAGAGTTCTATTTATTATGAAGACATAAAATATTTAAATAAGTTCTGATACTCACCAGAACACGGATCCAGAAACTCCCTATTCTAACTGCTGCAAAGCCAATGTGAATGGATAGGTGGCTGTACATGCACATGTATCTAGATGCCCTCTTACATGAGTACTAAAAACATAGCTGCTCTAGTTTATTGACAGTACCTCCAGTTTTCAACAAATTTTGCAACCAATTCCCTATCCCAGAGTTTGCTAACATGGAGGTTTCTATACCAGTAATACACTCAGAATCTCAGTTGTGTGTGTCCAGGATGATACTCTCATGATAGCTCTCATGTTTTATTCCTGAACTTGTCCCTTCAGCATACATTGATATTGTCCTCTTATGATCCCTGATTCATCTGCAGTCACTGACATTTCCACCATCTTCGACTGCAGGTTCTGTCATATGTGCTCTCCTCCCGCTCTATACTGTGATACAGTCTGTGAGAGGTCTCATTATAAGATTCTGCTTCCATCACATTACCCTCCTTAGCTTTATTTCCGGACCTTTTCCCTTGAGTAGACAATGATATATTGTATGTTCAATCTCTGTATCATCTGCAGTCCTGACATTTCCACCATCTTCAACTGTAGGTTCTGTCATATGTGCTCTCCTCCCGCTCTATACTGTGATACAGAATGTGGGATGTCTCATCCTAAAACTCTGCTTCTATCACGTCACCATCTTCAGCTTTATCCCAGAATTTTTTCCCTTCAGCAGACATGGATATGTCCTCTGTACGATCCCCGTCTCACCTGCAGTCATAGATATGTCCACCATATACTGCATGTGCTGTATTTATGCTCTGCTTTCCCCTTATACTGTGATACAGTCTGTGAGATCTCTGCAAAAATATACAAATAAGATTTCCAGAAAGTGATAATGAAAACCATGCCTCTTTGACATTAAAACCAAACCAGTATATCTATTCCAGAAGGAACAAATTCCCAACTATGGAAAGAGCAGTTTCAATGTTGTTGCGTCTCTTCAGCATAGTGTAGGGAACTGGTTTGGCTGAGCGATAGGCAATTGACTAGGGTCAGAAAGTAAAAGTTCTCCTTACGGAAAATTTGGCAATTGAGGCCGTCTTGTAGGTATGTGGAGACTTAAAGGATTAAAAACCAAAAGTTCTGAACCTAAGATCAGAAGCAGTGTGTACAACATGGGTTCCATGGGTTCCCTGTTTGTGCATTGTATGTATGACATAGCAATTTATATATTTCCAAGAAGATTAAGCTAAGCACAACACAAGAAAAGACTCTTGATGCAGAGATGTCCTTGTAGACAACCCTCAGTCACAAACCATTATGTCCACATGGATTATCCATTTATAGCTACATGAATAGATGTCTCTTCAATGGAATTTAAGATACATGTTTTCATCTCTCTTCTCCTTTGTAACGCTCTGAAGTCCTAATGTATAAAATTAAAGCTTATCATGGAACATTCCTGTCCCCACACATCATACAGTGGGTACGTAAAGTATTCATGGTGCGGTCACACGTTGCAGTTACAACTGCATCGCAATTAGTTTTGAGGTGGTTTTAGATGCAGTTTTGTTAATTTACCATGTGAAAGATATGAACTGAACGGGTGAATTTGATTTTGAAGGAGAAACTTGTTCAACAAATGTCACCTTCAAAACCACCTCAAAATTAATTTTAACTGCAATGTGTGACCACACCCTCAAACCCCTTTAAATGTTTCACTCTTTGCTTCATTGCAGACAATTGGGAAGTTAAAAAAAAGTATTCAGACCCTTTTCTGTGACATTCATACTTAACTCACATGCTGTCCATTCCTTCTGATCCTCCTTGAGATGGTTCTACTCCTTCATTGGAGTCCAGCTGTGTTTAATTAAACTGATTGGATTGGATTAGGAAAGGCCCACCCCTGTCTACATAAGACCTCACAGCTCATAGTGCATGTCAGAGCACATGAGAATCATAAAGTCTAAGAAACTGCCTCAGAGAATTATGGCAAGGCACGGGTCAGTCCAAGGTTACAAAATAATTTCTGCAGCATTCAAGGTTCCTAAGAGACAGTGGCCTCCATAATCCTTAAATGGAAAAAGTTTGTGAAAACTCTTCCTCGATCTGGCTGTCCAGACAAACTAAGCAATCGTTGGAGAAGCCATTGATGCTCCACTAGGGAATTCTGGGAAAATATGCAAATACGTTTCTCAAAATGGGATAAGGAAAACTATGCCTCTTTTAGCTCTTCCCAACTCTAGTCAGAAGCCTCTCACTCAAACTAGTTCCCTACACTGTACTGAAGAGGTGAAAACAAATTGAAACAGTCCTGTCTACAGTTCCTTCTGGAATAGATATACTGGTTTGGCTTTAATCCTGCATCATGTCATTAGGCTTCCTGAAAGTCATACATGATGTCAAGGGGGCTGCCTTACAAGGTAGCTAAAAGATGTGTAGTTTTCATTATCCTGTCCTAGAAAATGTATTTGCATATTTTCCCAGAATCCCTTAGTTGAGTTTCAATGGCTATAAGAGACCACACACCTACAAGGAAGCCTTAAAGGGGTTTTTCCATGTAAGAAAATCCTCAAATCTCAACCCCCTAGTGATGTAAACACAATAAAGATCACTTTTAACCCATTACTTCATAATTTTACAGTTTTGTTGCTGTTTTAGCTCCTATCACTCAGTGATCATCAATGTAAGATTCCAGGGTGTGGGGGAGGGGACTCTCTAAGCAGATGCATTATGATCCATCTAGTTCTGTGAGCTGACAATGTGGTTAAATAATCAGGGTACAAGGTTTTTACACACTTTCATTTACCTTCTGAACATTGTACTAGTATCTGAGGCATAGAGAGATGAGACAGATCAGAAATGATGAGATACATGAGATGGCTATTACAATCTGGAAAATCAGTGTGTGTCAGTGTGAGCTCCGTCCTGGACTGCAGGGGGCGGGGGTAAAGTGCAGGGAGCAGAGACAGAGAGACATCTCCGTGAAGACTCAGGCAAGATGGCTGCCGACCCAAAAACAGAAGGTACAGGGTTGTGTCTAGGGGTAACTGAAATTGTGTACAGCAGGACTGATAGAGACAGGTAGGACTTATATCTGTGAAATGCTGTATTTTTGTTAATAACAGTGAATTAGAGAGTGTGTTATTTTGTTATCCTGAGTACATATAAGAATCTTGTCTTCATGGGAACACCCCTTTAAGGGTAGAACTCTTAATTCCTAACCCTAAGATTTTGCAGACATAAACCCCTCCAGTGACCTATAGTCTGCCCTGCTTTGTTCAAGCTCTGACCTTACGCTATGAGAAGGAAGGATAGAACTGATAGATCAGGCTCATGCTAAAGCAGATATGTCATGAGCTGCGAAAGGTCACACTAGAGCAACACAATGGCAAGTCATTTATAATTATTATTATTTATAATTTTTTCATCGTGCATGTTCATAGCAAATAGTTTTACAAAGGTGTTCATGTCTTGTATGATGAATAAGGTAGGGCACTTCTACCTGTATCTGCCATAGTTTTTATTTAAAGGGGTCTTCTAGGCTAAAAGGAAAGCCTCCTCAGAGGCCAGAAGAGCTGCAAAATACAAAAGAAGGCATATTTAGTAATGTCATTGCTCTTATTAACACAGTCAGGGCCGCCATCAGGGGGGGTTTAGCGTGAATGTGTTCAGGGGGCCCAAAGTAGGAGAAGGGGCCCTAAGTCACAGAAAACCCTCTTCCCTTTCCAGGCACAGAGAACTCACTGTATACCCAGGGGTAGATGATCATTCTATGAGGCGCCCCAAAAATTTGTCCAAAAATTTACCTAGTGGCGGTTTATAACACAGTGATAGACCACAGTGCTCCCAGGAGCCTTCCTACTTTGGGTCCGGAAGCTGAGATAACGGCACCATCGCCACTGAAATGGAGTCCCAGCAGGTAAGTATTCCTTATTTTTATATTTTAAACCTCTCTAGGTTACTGATGGATCCATCATTTCCAAAATTTCCCACAAAGCTGAAAGACATTACTAGAAAGATATGTCCTTACCTCTCCACCACATCTTCTCCATTCCAACATGTTGAGCCGTCTCTTACTGCCAGATCCCCATCACATAAACGTTCTGCTAACGTGGTATAAAATGTCCTTGATGGTTTCACGTGCTTGATGAAATCCCTGAAATACACACAGGCCGATCATCCAATGACATTTTTATCCTCTGCATTTGTCCTATTTTTATAATAAAAATCTCATCTTATTAAATAGGTAAATGGGAAATGCACTAGAAGTGTGCACTGTAGGATGGAGGGAAAGAAGTGTTAGGACACTAAGGGAGGGAATTTATCATATACCAGCGCATCATGTGAATAATGAAATCCACGCCTATACCATAACGCCAAATACAAGCAGACACCGGGTTGCGCACACAATAAGTTGAATTTGTATGTAAGTCAGAACTGTATGTTTTATAATTGTAACTCCAGCCAAATTCTTTTTTGGTCTCTGTGACAATTGGATTAAAAATGTTGGATTGTCATGAGAACAAGAATTAACAATAAAGCTTCATTACAGACGCCTGTGATAACTGTTATAGCTGATTATTGTAGTCTAGGGCTAAAGTACAGTAAATTACCAACATCCAGAGGTCCATTTGTAATTAGGGGTCGTCTGTAAGTCGGGTGTTCTTAAGTAGGGGACCGCCTGTACATCAGGAGGCCCTGTCTGGTGTAGAATTGCAAAATAACCCATTCCTGTTCCTGCCCCACTCTGGCCCACTGTGCACACCACCGGGCACACCACATTTACACACATTTGGGTGCACCAGCATTTGCAATTATTTCAGGACTTGCCCTCCATTCTCTGATAAGACTTCATGCAGATAGAAAGCACAACATCCTCAGCACTAGATGACTCTGCCCATCATTGTGTTGTGTTATTATCCCACATTATATAAGTGACATATGGATGAACACTATGATGCCTGACGCTGATACAGGTTCTGTATTACAGCTCCTTACAGCTATGATGTCATACAAGGTCATATATAAGCAGTCCCTGGGTTACGTACAAGGTTTTTTGTTTACTTAACTTGAGTTTGAATCTAAGCCGTAACTGGTATATTTTATAATTGTAACTTAATTATTGGAATTTAAAAATTTTGTGCTGTCACAGGAACAATAATTATAAAAAAAACTTCATTACAGACACCTTACATCTGATAATTGCAGTCTGGGACTACAGTAACATCCAGAAACTTTACCAGAGGTCACATTGGTCAGAGAGGTCCGTCTGTAATTAGGGGTCGTCTGTAATTTGGGTGTCCTTAAGTAGGGGACCGCCTGTACACAAAATGTTTAACTTATTGAAGCTCATTTACAAAGGGTTGCGCTGCTCACTTTTGTCGGACTGTTCTCCTTTTTCGGGGATTGCACGGGATTTTGGCACATGCAAACCAGCTGCACTGCTTCCACGCAACATAATTTAGGGGGCGGGCCATCGGACGATCCAACGGATTCGGACTGAGCGCGGGATTTAACTTTCAAATTGTGTCGCAAGATCAAGCACTTACATGCACCAGGGAGAAGAAGGTGAACTCCTGCGGACCTGAGCGGGGAAGCGACACATGCAGGATATCGGGCGCACGATCTTAGTGAATCGTGGCACAGTGCATGACAATGCACTTTTAGTGAACTCCAGCCGTTTCATCTTAATTACAGGGATAGATGTCTAATTTCAAAGTATTATATAATGCTAACACACTTCATTCAGTCAGTATATGACTCCATATAGGTTCATAGCTGATGAAATGTATACCGTTTCTATAGATTTGCAAATTTAAAAAAAACAAGTCCCATTCACACTGTGGCAAAAAATAAGGAAAATTCCTCAATACTTCCAGCAGAGGGCAGACCTAGGTAATGGCTTATAAAACCCTGTACTGAATACGCTCCACTGCTGTAGAAGTTATTGATACACCATGGTGGGGCACAGGTATCTTTTTTTTTTTCTATGGTGTATAATTGAGACTTTTGACAGGTCTTTTTTGCGCCTTATGTATGATCATGTCTTTTTACTTGTGATACATGTTCAGTTTTTCCTATCCTGGCAGGGGCATGTTTTGTCATTTTTTTTAGACTTTTTGTTGCAAATGTCTCAAATCCACATGGACACAAGCCACATAAGGGGGTTATATGCAGGAGAGGACACAAGCCATGTGAGGGGGTTATATACAGGAGATGACACAAGCCATGTGAGGGGGTTATATACAGGAGAGGATACAAGCCATGTGAGGGGGTTATATACTGGAGAGGACACAAGCCATGTGAGAGGGTTATATACAGGAGATGATACAAGCCATGTGAGGGGGTTATATACAGGAGAGGACACAAGCCACATAAGGGGGTTATATACAGGAGAGGACACAAGCCATGTGAGGGGGTTATATACAGGAGAGGATACAAGTCATGTGAGAGGGTTATATACAAGAGAGGATACAAGCCATGTGAGGGGGTTATATACAGGAAAAGATACAATCCATGTGATGGGTTACATACAGGAGAGGACACAAGCCATGTGAGGGGGTTATATACAGGAGAGGATACAAGCCATGTGAGGGGGTTATATACAGGAGAGGATACAAGCCATGTGAGGGGGTTATATACAGGAGAGGATACAAGCCATGTGAGGGGGTTATATACAGGAGGGAGGACGTACAAAGCCATGTAGGGGGTATATCGTGACAAGCGTAGTGGTATATACCAAGAGTCACAATTGTGAGGAGGTTTATGAAGGAGAGGATACAAGCCATAGGTGTAGTGGTTATACCAGAAGGACACCGCCATGTGAGGGGTTATATACAAGGGAGAGGATGCAACCATGTGTAGGGGTTTATACAGGAGAGGGACTAAGCCATGTGAAGTGGGTTTCATAAGACGGAGTGACACAATGCCAAGACAGAACAAGCCATGTGAGGGAATGTATATGAAGAGAGAGGATACAGCCATGTGAGGGGGGTTATATACAGGAAGGATACAGCCATGTGAGGGGTTATTACAGGAGAGGGATACAAGCCATGTGAGGGGGTTATATACAGTAAGAGGATACAGCCATTGTGAGGTTATATACAGATGGCACAAGCCCCTGTGAGGGGGTTATATACAGGAGAGGATCCAAGCCATGTGAGGGTTATATACAGGAGATGAACAAGCCATGGTGAGGGGGTGTATATACAGAGGGATACACCCATGTGAGGGGGTTATATACAGTAGGATACAACCCATGTGAGGGTTATATACAGGGAGATGAACCAGCCATGTGAGGGGTTATATACAGAGATGATACAAGCCATTGAGGGGTTATATACAGAGAGGATACAAGCCATGTGAGGGGTTAGTATATCCGGAAAGATACAATCCATGTGATGGGTTATATACAGGAGAGGATACAAGCCATGTGAGGGGGTTATATAACGGAGAGGACACAAGCCATGTGAGGGGTTATATACAGGAGAGGATACAAGCCATGTGAGGGGTTATATACAGGAGATGATACAAGCCATTTGAGGGGTTATATACAGGAGAGGATACAAGCCATGTGAGGGGTTATATACAGGAGAGGATACAAGCCATGTGAGGGGGTTATATACAGGAGATGACACAAGCCATGTGAGGGGTTATATACAGGAGATGACACAAGCCATGTGAGGGGGTTATATTCAGGAGAGGACACAAGCCATGTGAGGGGATTATATACAGGAGAGGACACAAGCCATTTGAGGGGGTTATATACAGGAAAAGATACAATCCATGTGAGGGGTTATATACAGGAGAGGATACAAGCCATGTGAGGGGGTTATATAATGGAGAGGACACAAGCCATGTGAGGGGGATATATACAGGAGAGGATACAAGCTATGTGAGGGGGTTATATAACGGAGAGGACACAAGCCATGTGAGGGGGATATATACAGAAGAGGAAACAAGCCATGTGAGGGGGATTATACATAGGAGAGGACACAAGCCATGTGATGGGTTGTATACAGGAGAGGACACAAGCCATGTGAGGGGGTTATATACAGGAGAGGACACAAGCCATGTGAGGGGGATATATATACAGGAGAGGACACAAGCCATGTGAGGGGGTTATTTCCAGGAGATGACACAAGCCATGTGAGGGGTTATATACAGGAGAGGACACAAGCCATGTGAGGGGGTTATGTACAGGAGAGGACACAAGCCATGTGAGGGGGTTGTATACAGGAGTGGACACAGGCCATGTGAGAGGGTTAAATGCAGGAGTGGACACTACTGTAAATTTTGGATTTGAGGAAATAGCCTGCATTTTTAAGGAGATGAAGACATATGAGGGTCACATGTGACGTTTACGCCAAGCTTTGAAATGCACCAACACAGCTGAGAAGAGGAGATTTGCCTAATTACGTTGCTGTTAACATTTACAAACATGTGAAGACATCATTAACATGTGTTAACATTGTGGTAATGCATGTGCTTTGTTAACACCCTGTTAACGCATGCATTAAATGTTATCACACCTGATTACACTTCTGGCAATGAAGAAAAAAGCTTTCAAACCAGCCAAGTGCATGGAAACATGTGAAAAGCATACGTTTCTACATTGCGTTTAAAAAAACACCGCAAAAGCCACACGTGACTGCACCCTGAAAATTACTTAACCTGGAAATAACAATTTACATAAACTCATGCAATTGGCCCCAAAAAAAAACTAGTCAAAGCCAGCAGAATTGAGAAGTAACCAATGAATTTCACTAAACTGTGAATGCAAAAAATTTTAAATTAAGAAGAAAGGTTTAGCTCAAACTTTCAATGTCCAGCAGGTTTATGTGCAACATTTTAAATATTTAAAGTATGTGAACTAATTACAATTTACAAGCCATACGCAGTGTAATGCCCCTGTGTGGTAAGTAGATGTGCACCTGTACTGCAATAGTGAGATATTTAACCAATATATTCATACAAAATCTCCCTTCAGAGCCTGGTGGTGGCATAATGGAACATATACATTGGAGTCTGATCTATCTATCTATCCGATCTAGTATATACCTTTCTTGCTATCTCTGCAGGGAGCCTGGAGCAGGAAGGTGGCTATACACCCAGCATACACCCAGGATAGTGATCACAGACTCATCATGAAACAATGTCAAACGGGCCTTACACAGCCAAAAGGTGAACATTCACAGCTATTCCCCCACCTGCCCCACTCACATGCTTGTGTTCTTAATTGTAACATAGTAATGGAGGGAGGAGGAGGAAAGATCACACGCAAGAGGCGTGCATAGTTATGTAATGAGTGACCGCCGAACGGCTTATTTGTGATGCCCTAGAGCGCCAGAGACTAATTAGCATATTTTTAAAAAGCATCTTTCTCAGCCATGGGAATGAGGAAAATGAGGAAAAGAACGGTGGCTCAGAGGTTAGCACTACAGCCTTGCAGTCCCATCCAGGTTAGCATCTGCAGGAATTTGTATGTTCTCTCCGTGTTTGCATGGGTTTCCTCCGGTTTCCTCCCACACTCCAAAAACATACTGGTCGGGTGATCAGATTGTGCGCCACATTGGGAACAGGGTCTGATTTGGCAAACTCTGTGCATCGCTATATAATAAAAGGAATCATTAATATTAGAAGAACCTTCATGAGCATGAAGACGCAGATATGCAAGTGAGTTCAGCTCAAATCCCACATTGTGCATGTGGTTGATTTTCTTAAAAGGTATAATCCTATGTTGTAGAATTGTTTCTAAAAATTCTGTGGATTCTCATGATCATAAATTGCAAGCTTAAAGGGAACCTCTCAGATATGCTGTCAGATGGGGTTTGTGGGGCATATCTGAGATGACAGGTTCCCTTTAAATAATGTGAAAATCGCAGTGTACAATCGCATCAGCCCTTAATGGTAACCCTGAAATATGTAGACAATGGCAAATCTTTAGGTTGTGGGATTCTAACCATGTGTAAAAAGGAGGAACATGACCCACAGTTTAGAAGAATAATTTACTCTTGGGCACCTTTATGACACTTTCTCATCATTTAGAAAACTATTAAATAGGGCTGGCTAATTAAATTCATTAATTTACTTAATCTGAGCAATTTTGATTTTTAACAAAATTAACATAATGGGGCAGATTTACTTACCCGGTCCTGTCGCAATCTCATGGTGCTTTGTCCGACGAGGATTCGGGTCTGGCGCGATTCACTAAGCTGCGTCCGAGTTCCTGAGTTCACCTGCTTTTTTTCTGGTGCATGTGAGTGCTTAATCGTGGGACACATTTCCTTTTTTAAATTCCGCGGTTTGTCCGAATCCGTCTGGTTGTCTGATGGCCACTCCCACCGATTTCTGTCGCATGCAAGCCGGTGACGATGCACAACAATCCGATCGCGTGCGCCAAAATCCCAGGGCAATTAAGGGCAAAAGAGAAATATTCAGGAAACCTGACGAAAGTGCGGCGTTCGGACCCTTAGTAAATTATCCCCATTGAGTTAACATTGGAACTGGGATTCCTTCAGCTTTAATAATAATAATTCTTTATTTATATATAGTGCACACAGATTACACAGCACTGCATGGAGCTTGCCGAATTGGCCCCTTTCCCCAATGGGGCTCACAATCTAATCAACCTACCAGTATCTTTTTTTTTGGAGTGTGGGAGGAAACTGGAGGATCCGGGGGAAACCCACGCAAACACGGAGAGCACATACAAACTCTTGGCAGATGTTGACCTGCATGGGACTTCTTGCTCTCCAGAGATACTTTATGAAGAACACTGAGATTTATGTTTTCAGGATAAGGGGGCAACATAGAAAAATAAGGGGCATAGAGAAACAGGTAGGGGGCAACAAAATGAGTCGGGGGCTTGGAAAACAACAGGCGAGCCTAGAGAGGCAGAACAATGAGATTTTCATTTTATCATTGCCCAGCCCTACTACTTATATAAAAGGAAGCTGAAATGTAATGTGGCCCATTAAAAATAAAATTGGCAAAAAGTGAAGCTACTACAGAAAACTATGTATGTGCACTTCGCTGCACAGCCGGAAACATCCCTAGACACTCCGTATTCCCACTTGTTTATTCCCTGCTGTGAAATTAGTGCAAACCTATTCCACAGCTCTGTACATAGAAGGAACTCGTGTGTTTCTTGTCCTCAGTGAACAGCTCTGAATGGCTCTATCCTAACAAAGACGCATCATTTATTTATGTCATTTGTCTGATAGAAATCTCTGTTTCAACTGCTCATTAGAGACGCCTATATCACTTCCTAATGGGCAATTTTTGTTAAGTATCCTATTTCTCATGAATCTAATAAGTTGGCAGTGTTGCCCAGAAACAAGTGCCAGAACTAGCAGGTGACTACTCTAGGACTGATAGAAATTCTGCTATTCTTATGTGTACGCTTTCATGTGGCAGCATAAGGCGTCAGCTATGACTAAAGACCTTTTTTGGTCTGGATGTGTCGAATGATAGTGCAACGTCCCTGCCAATGCGCATGGCAGAGAAATTGCGAATAAGCCCTTTCTCTATGCCAGTGATGGCGAACCTTTTAGCAGCTGAGTGCCCAAACTGCAACCCAAATTCCCCTTATTTATTGCGAGGTGCCAACCAAAAATTAAAGCAGTAACTTATTGCTCCCTGTTCTTCAACAACTTTCAATCATATTTGCCTCTTGAGGACAGCAACACAGTAGAAAGATGGAAAATGTTAGCTTCTTTCTGAAAGCAGCATGTTTTAAGTTGCTTGGAACTGCAGGAAGATTCTTTGAGTCTTGTCTGGTGTGCTGAGGCAATGGCCCGGGTGCCCACAGAAAGGGCTCTGAGTGCCGCCTCTGGCACCAGTGCCATAGGTTCGCCACCACTGCTCTATGCAATACATATAGAGGTAATTGAGCAGCGGTAGATTCTGCCTGAATAGGCAAGGGTTAAAAGCATGTTGATGTCATCATCCAATGATGTTCCACCTTTTGTAACTGGAGTGTGATTGGAGGAGGAGACCACCTGACTAAGGAGTAACTAAACCCTTAGTCAGGGGAGGAGTTAGCTCTCTTCAGGCCGAGCTCTCAACACAGGAGGAGCTCTGAGCACATGCTCTGCATCTAGGCCTCTTAGGCCTCAGCAACCACAGAGAGCTACAGAGTGTTAGTCCACCTTCAGGGCTAACACTGAACCGTCACAGGACAAAGCTGCAGCTTCCAGGATTAGACACAGCTACATCCCAGCCTGCCCCTGCATCCAGGCTGGTGAGACAACTCCTGAGGTTCCTTCTCCAAGATCACTCCAGTACTGCACTTGTACTGAATCATTTGGCGTGTTGTTACCGTTGGTTGAATAAAGAACTGTAAGTTACTTTTATGCACAACATTGCCTACGTCTGGTCCCTGCTAGAGCTGTATCACCACCAAGGGCGCCCCATCCATCTACCAGGGACACATACTACAGACTCTAAGGGCTGCCCCAGGGAGAACCAGTACCACAGCCTCTCCCTCCATATCATTTCTTGCCAACACCACCCTGCTGGAGACCTGCCAGGCTGTAGGACAGCCCTCCGATCCCCATACCAAGCACCGTGACACTAGCATGCCCTAGGCTGCAACCTCCAGCCACTCCGGTATTCTGGGCCCCGGCTGCCTCCAGGCCCGAAGAGAAGGCTAGGCCCCGGTGGGGGATGTTGCAATAGCCTTGAATTTTCCTTGCTGTTATCCACCTATTTTTGGAAATAAAGCTAAAGCCACATTTTTATCAAATTTTGGAGTGCATCGCTATTGCTTAAAGGAAATCTACCATTTGTTTTTATGCATTGTGAACCAAACATACCTTGAGAATGCTGTAGCAACACTGTATTCCTCGGATACGACCACCGCACAATCTGGCAGCGGTGGCCAGACATGCGCTATTGAGCCCTGCCTGACCACCGGGCTTCAGCAATCATTGTGGGACATGCAGTAACTCCCCGACGTTTCATATACAAAAACCTTTTGTTTCTTTGTGCAATCCCTCCAGCAGAGGTGGCCGTATCCAAGGACACAGTCTTATTTCTAAGGGACCATATGACTACATTTATGAGAAAATATCTTCACACAGGTACATTTAAAAAAAAAATAATATCTAATTGAAGAAATGTTTATATATGGCAGATTAATGAAACAGAATGTGAATGCCCAGACGAGAATACCCCCTCAATTCACAACCCAGTACAAACTAAGAAAATAAGATTGTCCTGGTTCACTTATTTTAAGCTAAAATTTTAATTCCTAAAATCATATTTTGGATGTAGAGTAAACATAGAGAAATGACCTCTAATGTGTCCAGTTCTTTTGAAAATACAACTTATAGCGGACCAGAGAGTCCAACAGACTCCATTACAGTCAATTATTGGCTTTCTCAGTTGCAGTTGGTGACCTTCATCTGACAGATCCAACATTCTCATTATTTTAATTTTTCACGTTCCAAAAACTAAAAAGAAACGCAAAAATCCTAACCCAAACATGAACCCAGCCACAGACAAAAGGGTGGGACCAGGAATGTTTTCCTGAGGAAGTTCATTGAACAATGCTTCCTTCACCAAAATGAATGAACTGCTGATGCATGGTATAATAATGTCACAAATTACTTTTATGTTGGCACACTGGCCCATACACTCATACAAAATAACCACTGTAAGGTACTGTAATGTGAAACTATACACACTACCGCCTAAAACTAATTTTCACTCCGTTCTAGAAGAAAATATGTACCTGTCTACTAGAGATGAATGTATTTTACATGTTAATACCACACAGATGGATCAGCCAGGCTACACTGAGACAAGGAGCAGCCAAACATAATGTTATTGTCCAGCAGGAGGCTGAGGAGCACAAACATTCCAAGAGGCGCAACCAACAGCACCAAAGGGAGATGGAAAGATTGCAAGCGAGCAGCCAACCTACGGGGAATGTCTTACCGAGCGCTTCTTTTCAAACTGCTTGGCCTGTCTTTCTTCGAAGCCTTCAGAGGCAGAGATCTGGAGAGTTCAAGGTGGAATAAAGAGCACCACCCAATAGAAGGGAAGGAGTGTATCAGACAAAGAGCAGAAGAAACAAAGGAAAAAGTTAATCAAATGAAAAGGTGTATTTTATCTCACCCTACATGCAGTAGCAAAAGCATTCGGAGATGGAAGAAGATTCGTAGATCATGCACAGCAGAACCAAAAGTTTGAGAGAATCATTCATGAGATTGTTCAAGAATAGCGATGCAGAAGTAACATACAATGCAATGAATGAGAATGATCACGTCAAATACTGACAAGAACATTGTCTTATTTTTCGGGTGATCACTCAAATACCTTCTCAGATGTCCTAGAGAGTGGAGTTTAGAGATCGGAGGTTGTTCCATCACTTCTTCTTTCATGGTCTTCTCCTCAGACAGTTGCTTGAGAGGACTTTCTTGTAGTTCACCACACACCTTTTCTACCTTTAAGGAAACAAACCAAGATATAATGAGATACACAAAATGATCAGATAAGAACAATTTACTCTTTACTACTGGACATCCTCAACATTTGTATTGACTTTTAGACATATCTTGTGTTATTCTCCATCCTTGGTGATGGTGGATTTATTTCACATCTATTTTAATTGTTATCAAAATGATTGTTTGTTCGTGAAAAAATGATAAATTGTTTAAAGTGACTATTATCTCTACAGAAAATATTGGCAATGGTTAAGGATTTTTACTCAAAAGTCACCAGTCCATGAGAAAAGGCATCTTTACTTATTAAGGAACAGTCCTAAAATAAGATTGCTATTATCTTGATAAAAGTGTAGTAGAAAATTGCCCATCAATTTGACAATAAACTCTGTATAGTGGTAGGGAACACACCTATTTACCCTATTATCATTTGTTACGGTCAACCTTCTTTCATCTACAGGGTGGGCCATTGATATGGATACACCTAAATAAAATGGGAATGGTTGGTGATATCAACTTCCTGTTTGTGACACATTAGTATATGGGAGGGGGGAAACTTTTCAAGATGGGTGTTGGCCATGGTGGCCATTTTGGATCCAATTTTTTTCCCAATGGGAAGAGGGTTATGTAACACATCAAACTTATTGAGAATTTTACACAAAAAAACAATGGTTTGGCGCTTGGTTTTAACATATTCTTTTATAAGTTATTTCCAGGTTTATGACCACTTATAAAGTGCTGCACATTGTGTTGTATTGTCAATGCAACCCTCTTCTCCAACTGTTGACATTCTGGTCGCAAAACTACAGAAGAAATGCTAGGACAGGCTTCCAGTATGCATTTCAAATTCTGCACATCTCATATCTTCCCAGCATAGACATTGCCTTCAGATGACCTCAAAGGTTCAAGCCTTCCTACATGAACTGTTCCCTAGAAAGTGGAATGGTCATCGTGGGCCAGTTGAATTGCCACCAAGGTTCGTCTGAAGGGTCATCTATGCTGTGAAGATATGAGATGTGCAGCATCTGAAACAACAGATACTGGAAGCCTGTGCTAGCATTTCTTCTGCAGTTTTGCTATCAGTGGTTCAAGAGTGGGAGAAGAGGGTTGCATTGACAATCCAACACAATGTGCAGCACTTCGAACACATTTTATAAGTGGTCATAAACCTGTAAATAACTCATGAAAGAATACAGTTATGTTAAAACCAAGCACCAAACCATTGTTTTTCTTGTGGAATTCTCAATAAGTTTGATGTTTCCAATTGAAAAAAAAAAAAGTTGTATCCAAAATGGCCACCATGCTCAACACTTATCTTAAAAAGTTCCCCCCTCCCATATACTAATGTGCCACAAACAGAAATTTGATATCCTCAACTGTTCCCATTTTATTTAGGTGTATCCCTATAAATTGGCCACCCTGTATATCAGGTTGTTTTGGTCAAGGGTCTAAGTTTTGGACCCAAAACAAACTGACAGCTGAAGTAGCAGGGAGCAGATATCTCCAACCACAATGTAGTGGCCATACTGTACTGAGTTATTGCAGCTCAGGTCATTGAGGTTTTCGAACGTATCCACAGTCTTGATATGAAAAAAGCACTGCATGTACTCCAATTTCCCCCCCAAAATATAGAATTTAAAACTTTTTGTGGAGCCCATGTTGGAGCCTATGACAAAGATATGAATGTAGCTTTAGCCTTTGTTCTTTTACATTCCCGCCGTGCTGTATTTTGTAACTCTTACATCTCTCCAGGACATTCAAAAATAGATTAAAGCTGTTCTTCTCAGGCTGGCGATTTTTATTAGACCTTTAACAGTAAAATTACAAAGAGGTTTAAGTTAAAATATCCAATATCATGAAATCAAAGTACTTTTATGACAGCTTGCTCCATCATAAATCCCAACTAGACCTTAAGTGGGTATAATAGGTATGGAAAAGGGATTGTAGCCACATAAAAATACTAGTGAGCAGATTATCTAATCAGTTTCTTAAAATGGTAAATGAAGACGCTACGTGTGAAACTTTCTGTACTTTCCAAATAGAGATGAGCAGATTGATTCAGTACAGTCAAATCCAATCTTCTTTCAATCTGCTCTCTGATTAATTAAAGTCTAGCAGATCCTTCAAAATGTGCATTGATTTTAAGGGACTTTTAATATTTATCATTGGTGTCCATTTGGTGTCCAAATTATTATAATTTTAGTTAAAACTGAACATAAAAGAGCGAGTAGTACATCGAGAGCAAACTATAAAGGGTGTTCTGAAAGTGCCAAGTACTTTGGTATAAAATGTAAGATCTCTGTTAATGCCGTTCAACTGTAGTCAAATGCATATTTTCTGAATCACTTGAGTCTTATGGTTTTCAGTTTCAAAATTATGGGAACCCCAGTCATGAGTCCCAGTGGTAACATCAAAGTAGCACCTGCAAAAACCTCAGAAATCAGATCCCTCACTGCAATGGGAAATGTAGAAGAACAAAACACTCCCTAAAAGGAACTCGTATAATTCTTGTGTGTATATATCATCATCATCATAAAATATAAGCGATGCTTCACCTTCAGATAGTGGAACATGTCTGAGGGTTTGTGCTGGAGGCATATGGAGGCTTGCAGATATTACATTTGTGCCTATATATCATGTGTCAACAATTGGTGCCCTGCAGCAAATGGCAAACTTCATCAGGGTATAATATGGGTGACCCTATTAGGGTGTTATACTGTCACCACAATATCTCTCTCCCAATCTCACAAACAGTATCGTATTCTGTAATATGTATGCCCCCTGGAGGTCTTTTCAGCATATTTTTACGTTGCATCAGAAAGAAGTGAGGAATACTCTGCAGATACTACATCGTCTATTCCTTGTAGCCTTGTTGTACATCAAAACTAGTGCCCTGCTGATAAAGTTATCAGGGGCCGGTAATCTTGGAGACATGTATCTGCCGTAGACTGAAGCTTACGTAAGAATGTAATAATCCAGCTCCAGGACACTGTGCAAGACGAACAGACTGTACTGGACAATTACTACACTTCTTTATAAATACAGATAAGTGGCCATATCTGTAACCTCAGGGGTGAGGGTGTCCAGCCTGCCCCTCAGACTCCAAAAATCTCAGTAAGCAGAATAATAAAACGATTCAGGACAGAAACCAGCAGGCGCTTCAAGATTTGGGAAATGAGTGAAGTATTGGCACCAACAGGCCAGCTCAGCCTTCAGAGAAGCTTTCACGCTTGCTGAGGTCAGCTTGACTCTTCAATGTACTATGGGAGATGAATTTGTTCTAACAGACAGTGTGTGACGGGTGTCACAAAGATATTTCTATGCGCTGAATAAAGACTTTTCATAAAAGCAAATATTATTCTACCCTTTGTGCTCTTGTTGCTGGAACAGCCAAGCGCTTTATGCCAAAATGGCTATGGTAAAGCTTGTTAACTCAGAATCCACATCACCGAGGAGAGACAAGCTCCCGAATATTAAAGATCTTTCAAGAAATGGTTAGCTGACCATACAAACTCTTAAATACATAACAATACTGAATAACATCTCAAGGTTTACTTTATTTATAAGAAATGGATCAGTTTTCAGTTTTGACATAATATGGGGGATTTAACAATGTGGCTCAGGCTCTGCCATTTTCTAGCTGGAAAACAATAGTCTTTTACTGCGCCAGATTTATCCCTGTGATGATGAATTCTGATGCAGTATAAGACTGCCGGTTCCTACTTTAGACCTACATTTAGTTGGTCTAAACTGTGCACCAGAATTTTGGGCGCACGGACGATTTCCTGCGGAAAAGTGCCAAAAAAAGGTCTTAAGGCCTTGATAACTGTCGGTGCAAGGCATTTTAGACAGTGTTTTTGCCGCAGCACCACCTGAATTGTGGTGGAAGATGAATGGGAATCAATGAGAACAAATGGTTAACGGAAGGCCATATTGCTGAAATTTTGATCCCTACAGCAACGGTGGTTGATGAATCCCCACCAATGTTTTGGATCTATTAGGGTAAGGAATCCATTAGATTTGTAGGATATAAAAATCAATATCAAAGAACCAGAGAAGCCCTTTAAGAACGTCCACAAGAATAAGACCTGTATTATATGTCGCAGAGAATTCATTAAAGCAAGTATCCAGGATAGTTTATTCTTTACTTTTTTCATGTTGATGTAATGACTTCAAAAGCTACTTATTTGGGTAAAAATCTATACTGGTTCTGAGTGTATGTGTTTAGCAACCAGGATGAGATTTTCCCTTCTCTATTTGGATTATCATCCCCTGATGAGTGAGTAGCATGGAGGGATGTCCACATTTTTAACAGCAGAAATGACACCAGCTGCATCTCTATTTTTGCCCTTTTAAATAACGAATGCGTAATGGAAGATGAATAGGAATCAATGGGAACAAATGGTTAACGGAAGGCCATATTGCTGAAATTTTGATCTCTACAGCAACTGTGAATCATAAGGTTGGCATGGGTATATATAGCATACCCACATGCTGAGACCTGTTAGCTGGTGGTTGACACCTGTAAAATCAAAAGCTAAAACCTAGCCACAAAGAATAAAATTACATTTTACACCTTTACACCTATACTTATTAATAAATTATGAACCTATCCAACAAAAATCAAGTCCTCAAATGTGTTTCTCTGCGCCCCAAATATGAAACAATCTATTCTTTGTATGTAGCAATAACATTCTAAGTTATGAAAAATATTTTGATAACTTCAAATTAATAAGGCAGTCATGAGTACAGTTGAATGCTCCAGACTTACCATCCTTGAGAGGTAGGGGCCTTGTGACTCAGCATAGCGAATGGATTTATCAACCACATCCCGTATTCCTAATAGAGATTGTTCCAGGTCATGTGATCCTGACATCTGATCAGCAAGTTGCTCCACCAGATGAATGAATTCTCTCCAGGGACGATCTAGACTTGCTAAGCTGGCCAAACACCCTCTCATAACATTGAGACAGTAGCCAACACAAGGCCGGATAAGAGTTAATCCCTGGCAGTGAGGACAGAACTGCATCTTCACCAATGCATGTGTGCACTCCCGGGTCAGGCCTGCATGCTCAGTACTGTTGATAACTTGTTCAGCCATGCTTAATGCTTGTTTCATCATTCGACTGGCCCACAAAGATTCGGACAAATGTGTGAGCATTTCACTGGAATAGTTGCCGAAAGGATTCATATCCTGTCGTGTCAAACGTAGACAGTCCAAGTACTCCCCCGACAATGACATTATCCCGGGGTTAATAAGGTGGTTGTAGACAAGAGGGAAGAGAGAATCCCAAAAACGAGAGAATGCATCTTCCAAGGGCATGTCAGCTCCCATGATATTAAGTGAGAGGTCAGTAAAAAGTTCCTTCACTGATTCGTGGGCATCTTGAGACATCGAACGGTACTTGGTGTCAAACAAGGAAAGTGTGTTGTTAGTGGCCGTGTCAATCAAATAGGTGAATGTCTCTGAAAGAGAAAGCCACAAGCAAAAGTTATACAACGGAAGACAGTCAGTTTATCAATCATATTCTATATAATGACATATTTGTTTAGTTTATGTTTGTATTCCCAAAAAATAACAATTCTGGAGCATCTGTTTTTAGATGTCTGTGTTGTCCAATAATTGGACGAGTTGTATACCTATTGGTTTTGTGTCCTTATACACCGGTAATCTGAATTTGTATTAAAAAAATGAAAGTGATTAAGGAATGATGCCTGGCAACTCCGAAAAAATTTTCTTTCCAAACTTTCACACAGGTCCATTCATCAGGCAAGTTTAAAAATGAAGTGGTGAGAGAAGAACACAACATACAAAAAGATGTTCCACCAAGCTGTCATACACACTTAAGATAAGGCAGGGCAATATGGGAGACATCATCCAATGACACTATGGCCTATGGATGAAGAATACTTGTCTAGGCCAAAGCCACGTTGGCCTAGATATGGATTAAGACATAACTTAATTGTTGCTAGAGCTTGCACTACAGAATAGTGTCATCTGAGTTTTTTTTCATACCTGTTGCATATCTAGTTTATGTCATGTGCCTAATAATGTTAACTGGTTGTCTCATCAGATTAAGTCATTTTACCACATATATTTTTAAAGGAGACTGTGGGCACTGAAGGAATTTTGTTATAAAATGGTCTCCATACATTTCTATGTGTATGGTGAGTCATTGTTCTGGTTCTCCATAGGTTTGCCAAGATGGTGACCACTCTTGAAGATGGTTACATCCAAAAGACCACAAAATCTATTATGGAAAATTCTTTCAAAAGACCAACCCCCAGAGAAAAATATTTCATGTCTCATTTTAGATTTATCTCACTGGTTTCGCTGATCAGGGTCTGTCCTTGTTATTTAACCAGGTTAATGGTCCATTCCTTAACATTATGAGAGCTTTATAGAGAACTTCAAACTGAACATATCCCGAACAAAATATTCAGACCTTGATCAAAATCGCATAAGCCTAACCTTAGTAGACCTGACTGCTAGTTATTGGACCACTGGTCTCTTTGGATGATCCAATTGCCAAGTCCGTGTCTCGGAGACTCTTCCAAAACCAGAAAAGAAGGTTGAATCTCCAGTCAAAATAAATCTAAATGAGCATGGCTACAACATCCGCATTCATGTCTTTGCCCTCTAAATGAATGAGGTAAGACAATGATGTATATTGGTCTGTCAGACACACTCCCTGTCTGCTGACCTTAGAGAAACATCTCCACAATATACAACATCCGAATTACAGATCAGATGTTTTAAGAATCCATGAGTAGAATGCAGACATGAATGATTAAATCAGCGATGATGAGAAGTATCACAATTAATAACGGCTGGCAACAACATCTCCCTGATGAGCACTTATGGGATTCCGGCAGAAGATCCTTTACTGTCGTTGCCAAACAGAGAATACACATGTATATGGCGTGCTGGCTCTTAGCCTTGAAACAGTTATGAACTTTTGGAAGTTGAGGATACACCATGTCATGGTGTGTCAGTTCTTACAGCACTAAATTATTTTCTTGTTATACAGTCTGACAATCATAATCCTCATGTTACAATTTCCTCCTGGGGTAGTAGCTCTGGTAGAGGGGGATGTATGGGCCGGATGCAAAATCATAAAGTCTCTTATTCTGTTAAATTATTGCATTATAAAAAAATTAGTTTCTTGCATTGTTATTATTTTATATAAAATAATGTATTTTATCAACTATATGTCACTGGGTTTTCCCTATCAGGACCACCACTGATGACATGTATGTGGACACCATGATATCCCCACTTCATCACTCTACACCATGAGACCAGCAGTAAGACGGAATCTGGTCTATATACACATAGTGGGGGTGGATATCAATTGATGTTAAAATCTGTCCCTCCAGATATAGGCTCCGATCTACCGATATATATACATTGGCTGGTGTTCGGTCGGACAATTCTATGCCAATTTTACGCCTGGTGTAGAATTGTGCTATAACCAGCGAATGTCATTGCTATAGTGTAGGTGTGGTGTGAGAAAATGCTGGCCCACCATAGCACCCTTCATGGCCACTAAGAGTGGAGAGTGTAAAAGGGGTAAAATAACTGCAATATCTGTCCCTGCACCAGGAATGGCGACTATTTCAAGGATTTGATACATCCCCCCTAAATGAGTGTAAGATCTACAAGCAGTATGACTATCGCAATGTAGTGGCTGGGGATTTCTGGTATTAGCTGGATTATAGGCGTATGCAGATGTTAGATACTGTGTGCACCTGGGCCCTGCTGCCTATGGGGTCCCAAAGGTCTCCTCCTAATCTAATCTTTTTAATAAAATTCATGTTATCCCATCTGGAGTTGGAAATCATTAGGTGAATTTATGCAAAATTATTGCTATTGAATAACCAAACATTCCAAAGTCAGTAAATGACCTTCAGTATCAAAGAGACCTAAAACACATTGACATTTTCAAGGAATGCCGATATTTCCCCTTTCCAGGATAAGGTCACCCAGATTATAGAACAGGCCCTTTCTGTAACTGATGTCTTCTGTTTCTTTCATAGTAAACATATTAGCATTAATTCAATTAAGGATAATCTTATGAAACGGTTTCCATTGTCAAAAACATTTCACAATCCCCTTATTTTATAAGCAGAACTCTAAGGGAATTTCCCACAAAAATGTGGCACATAAAAAAGAATACAAATTAATTCATTTAACAGAATCAATTCTCATTTTTTGCCCTTAGACCATCTTAATCGTATAAGTCAGCAAATACTACCGTTTGGCTTAAAGGGAATTTATCACAAATTTTAATTTTGACTCTTTTGACTTTAAAATTTTAAGACTATTTTTATTCTATGATTTTTTCTGTTTATATTCTATGATATTTCTATGATATTTTTTCTGTTTAATCATATGCTCATTTTTATGGGGGCTGCCATTTTGTCATAGACAGGTCAAGGTCTACTTGTCATGGTCATAGACAGAAATAGTCTAGAGTCAAATCATTGACGTCTATGAAAAGAGGTGTACATAAATTGTGACATCATCTATTGTCAGTAGTGATGTAATGATGGGTCAGTGTTATCTATATAGAGGTCATTGTACAGGGAGGGAGAGGAGATAAGCTGTGACATCATATCTTGTCAGTAGTGATGTAATGATGGGTCAGTGTTATCTATATAGAGGTCATTATACAGGGAGGGGGAGGGGATAAGCTGTGACATCATCTATTGTCAGTAGTGATGTAATGATGGATCAGTGTTATCTATATAGAGATCATTGTACAGGGAGGGGGAGGAGATAAGCTGTGACATCATCTATTGTCAGTAGTGATGTAATGATGGGTCAGTGTTATCTATATAGAGGTCATTGTACAGGGAGTGGGAGGAGATAAGCTGTGACATCATCTATTGTCAGTAGTGATGTAATGATGGGTCAGTGTTGCCTGTATAGAGGTCATTGTACAGGGAGGGGGACGATATAAGATGTGACATCATCTATTGTCAGTAGTGATGTAATGATGGGTCAGTATTATCTACATAGAGGTCATTGTACAGGGAGGAGGAGGATTAAGTTGTGACATCATCTATTGTCAGTAGTGATGTAATGATGGATCAGTGTTATCTATATAGAGATCATTGTACAGGGAGGGGGAGGAGATAAGCTGTGACATCATCTATTGTCAGTAGTGATGTAATGATGGGTCAGTGTTATCTATATAGAGGTCATTATACAGGGAGGGGGAGGGGATAAGCTGTGACATCATCTATTGTCAGTAGTGATGTAATGATGGGTCAGTGTTATCTATATAGAGGACATTGTACAGGGAGGGGGAGGAGATAAGCTGTGACATCATCTTTTGTCAGTCATGATGTTATTAGCAAGTCTACAACAGGGAGTTGACATAGATAGTGACATAGAAAAAAATCATCAAAACAATATACATAATATATAAACCTGGTTAAAACCTTGTGATTTTGGCATACATTCCCATTAAAGCATACCTTACATTTAAATAAAACTTTTTCTAGGTGCCTCTGTTACGCTCCCACTCCCTCTATTCTGTTAATATGACATCTAAGTGATCTTCTTTCCATCTTGCTAACAAGACAGAAATCAGATTTCACAATATTTTATTATATTATTCAGGGAAAAACTTGAGGAGCCAAGTAATTAGAGAAATAATCACTTTCCTCTGAGCATGGCTTTTGCTCCGTCTTATATTGAATTGTGGAAGGATGCGGAAAACATGAATGTAGATGGATATTTGTTCCTGAAGTGTGGTTTATATATTTGTAGGCAATGTGGCATCTGGTATTGCAATATGCGGGCGGCAATGACTGTGTTCTGAATCCTCCTATTCAGCATTCACTTCATGCCATCAGTATATCTCCAGCGATGTGTGACAGCTCTGTCTTTGCTCATAATTTAAAAATGATGGGCTCAAGTATGTTTTCCATTCTCAGTCAGGTCAACCATTTCATAATTCTCTAGATTCAGTTGAGCGAAGTTCTCGATGTGAGATAACAAGATCAAGTTATTGCAATTCCCGAATGTGTAGGGGTCTACTTTACCCAAGTCTAATTATTTCACTGTAGGATCGTAGGACTGATATGAGATTGTATCGTAAAACTGTACCGCACCTCATTATGGGTATTGGAATATAATTTGGTTATTACTAGCTCAATCTCAAAACAGGTGGTGACCTAGCAAAGAGAATATCCCCCTGGGGTGTAGTTTACAAATATTACATAAAGTCAACACAGGCTGCGGCCCATAGAGAGCGTGCAATATGAGAGTAGGGGGTCCATTCCAGTAAAAATACCATACATGAGGAAATCTAAACTCCAAACCTATCACACGGAGACAAATCCATAGGAACTAATGGAATGTTTTCCAGATGAGTCTGATTAAATGCTTTCCCAGTGACTACTATTACCATTTTCAATTTAAAGGAACAACTTTACCCCACTATGAGGACATTGAGAATCTCTTATCATGTACTTGCTTTGATATAAAATAAAATTAAAACATTGATTTTCCTGCTTGAAAATTAATTCAACCAAAACCACCTCCTATTCATTATAGGAACTTCATATAGGCAGTATGGACGGTCTCCTGGGACCTTCTGGCTCTGATGGGCCCACACCTCCCCAAACCCGAACCCTATATGAAGGCCTACCATTGGGACCTGAAGATTAAATTACTTTTATGAACAGTACAAGATTAAGGATATAGAGTAGAACTAACATCTGGGCACATGTTAGTTTGGACCTTAGTTGTGTGAAGAGCTCGGGGCCTATGGGACACCTAATCTGCCACTGGCTGCCAGTAACAGCCACAATTGGTGCTGGCACTGATCATGGCATTTGCTCTTCTAGGTGCCACAGTCTAAACAGCTCTGCTGTTGGGCACCGCTATGTTTAAATGTCAATGGGCTCCCCCCTGATGTCATCGAAGGGCACCAATCAGTTGTCATGACAGCTGGGAGCCTGTTAAAGTCTCCCAAAGCTGCCATAAGGCATTCTGTTTCACAATCTGTCATAGACATACTGTAATACAGAGCCAGTATATTCAAAATGTTGTATTGCAGTATATTGTATAACTGGTCAGATCCCCTAGTGGTAAAGTACCTTAGAGGGGTTAAAACAATGGTAAAATAACAATTAAGATCAAACAATTTTGAATTTTTTTTTTAAATGTAAAAATTCCCTAAAACACATATACATGCTAGGTGTGAAAAGCAAAACCCGTAGGAAAATGCCTGTGTTATTTTGGCCGTTTACATATTACAATTTTTTTTCCAACTTCCCTGTTCACTCAACAAAATATAAAATGATGAAACTATCAAGCCCAATTTCTCCCACTGATAACAAGCCCTCATATGTCTCTGTAAACAGAAAAATAAAAATCATATGGCTTGTGGAAAGATGGGAGTAAAAAAACGAAAATCAAAAATGGAAAAGTAAGGAGAAATGCAGCTATAAAACAAAAAGGAACATAATACTATAGCTGTAAAAGACAACAGAAATACTTGGCAGATTCTTCATTTATCAATTTCCTTTTTACTAAAATGTGTTAAAAGTTTAGACTTCATGTTTGGGATTGATCCCGGGAGTCAGTAAAATCAGTGGCCTCCACATTATGGTCTGTAGATATCTCAAAGGAACACTAAAGGAGTTCAAGGTGGTCCATAGACCCCCATCAATGTTATCTCTTCTTGAGTCGTCACAACGTGATGAAGTATTCTAAGAGTTCCATGTGTTACCTGTATTTATTACACAAAAGCTTCACTATCACAGTGCAGGGAAACTTGTTTAATATTGAAGTATTGAAATTGAAGTATTGAAATATAATGGTGGGGACATGAGAGCCAAAAAATATTTTAGGCCTCACACGTGTATAGACATGTAATTGCCGTAGTCCTTATCCCTGCAGCAGCAGTCGTCCTACTCCCCTTCTTCTTTCCTCCCAATTGGCTCCTTCTGTCCTTTAACTTTAATTGGCCAAAACCTTCTTTCAAAAGATACACCCTGTAGTCTATGGCTCCTGGGTTTGGAGCCTCTCATGGAGTCTGATGGGATGGCCTGGATAGAGATGGCAGAGGAGGGGTTGGCCAACTAGATATTAAAGAGGTTGGCAAACTATATTAAAGTTTATTAGGTAAAATGGGTTGGGCCACCCATATTATACTTACCATGCTACAGTTTGCTGTTACATGTGAGCCCGAGGAAGCAGGGCTGTGGAATTCCTGTGTCCCGCTTGCTTTGGGGTGGTTGTGTAGTCATTACTGTATGCACGCTTCGTGGCTCAAAACCACTCCGATATCAGTGGTTGGAGGGATGTGCCAAGGACATCTACACACCTCCATGCTGCCATTACACTGTGCGATGAGCACTTCCCCCTGCCACTGTGTGCTGAAACTTCCTCTGCTACAGTAAGATTATATCAGGTAGATTGGAGGGAGAACTGCTAAGGGAACATGGAGGAGCGTGTGACAGTGTAACCAACCGCAAAGCTGCACTACTAAAGCCCCTCTAACTTATTAGCATCATTTAAAAAGTTTATTTTAAAAGGGAGGAGGCCATGGATAAAAAATATAAGAGGATTAAGAGTACGGTAAGTGTCCCTTATTTATGAAGCTTGATTTTGAGGGTAGATTTCCTTAAAAGATATACAAAAAGTATAAAAGTAAAAGTATACAGGCGGTCCCCTACTTAAGGACACCTGACTTACAGATGACCCCTAGTTACAGAAGGACCTCTCTGCCCACTGTGACCTCTGGTGAAGTCTCTGGATGTTACTATACTCTCAGGCTGCAATGATCAGCTGTAAGGTGTCTGTAATGAACCTTTATTGATAATCCTTTTTTGAAAATTGAATTGTCACTGTGAAAAAAAAAATTTGTCTGTAGCTACTATTATAAAATATACAGTCCCAACTTACATACAAATTCAACTTAAGATCAAACCTAAAGAACCTATCTTGTACGTAACCCGGGGATGTACTATGGATGACCCTATTAGGGTCTTATACATACCATGTTAAAGTTTAGTATTAAGTGGCCGAATCCTTTAGCATGAGCACTTTTTTTTAAACCTTTTTTATTTTTGGGTCTGGAAAATCCCTTTTAGAATACAATTACATATTAAGAAAGAAAATAATAAAGAATAACTTGTTGTAATAAGAATGAGGTGTAGTTTTATTACTCCAGGCTAATATGCCATATCTAATTTCTGCTGAGTCAGTCACTCCCAGCTGACTGGCACAATATGGCCGCCCTGCAGACTTTGTCTTGTAACATGTAACCTCTGATTAACTGTTTAAAGGGATGACTAATTGTTACCTTTTACAATAATTAGTCTATTTATGGAACAAATCGGAATGGCTGAGCAGCTCCGTTCTCGGCGACTTGGCCTTCTTCCCTCATACATCTTGTAATGATTATGGATTCTGAAACCTCACCCCTACAACAATGAGCTCTTCAGAGGGCTGTCAGCAGTTTCTCACTTACACAGGAAAATTCTTGGCAGGTCTATCATAAAAAGTGGTCCACTGGATGAAATTAGAAACTGGCTACATGTTTCTACAACCAAACCTTCCATTACCCGCTGGGAAGCAACATCTGCTCATAGAGACACTGGAGAGTCCCAGCAAACATGGCGAGGCAAAGGTGAGCGACCATCAATTAGGAGCATGCACCGATGATGACACCAGCGAGATCCTCTGATTGCATTAACCTTGTCTCCAGCTACGTCCATCCTTAATTGTTTTACATCCATAGCCAAGAGACATCTTTCCAGGATCAGGATCATAAGCATAAAGCTTCTTCTGTACATAGCTGAGGGCTACTGCTTTCTGTAAATGTGGCAGACACTGGCTAGCTTTCCGTGGTACATACCAAGTTTGTGATTTATAGCGCCCGGTTTCGTCGCGATCCCCGATCCGGATTGTCTGACGAGGATGAAGTCCATCGCGATTCAAGAAGATCGTGCGCCCGATATCCTGCATATGTCGCTTTCCCGCTGAGGTCCGCCGGAGTACACCATCTTCTTCCCGCTGTGAGTGCATGTCTTGCGACACAATTTGACATGTTAAATCCTGCGCGTTGTCCGAATCCGTCGGATCGTCCAAAGGCCCGCTCCCCGATTTGTGTCACGTCAAAGCCCTTCTAAATGCGGTGCACGTTGGAAATCGTTGGATATTCCGACAATAGTGCAGTCCGCGCACCCTTAGTAAATGAGCCCCATAGTATCGGCTCTTTAAAAAATTTGCATATGTTAGAAGGGATCCACAAAATTAAGATTCTTACAGGGTTTCTCGATGCTGGGACCCCAGTTATTAGATACAATCTATGATTAGTGTTCTAGGCTAGAATAAATTAGAGGACAAATACAGGCAATATCCAAATTGTCCAGTCACAACATATTATGACCTATCTAAAGGAAAGGGAATACCTTACTGATCCATGGGGTTCCAAGGTTGAAACCCCCCCACCCCCTCTGTGTCATGAAAACGGCAGTTCGGTCATGCATGCTGATGCTTCTATCTAAAGAACTGACAGGAATAGCTGAGTTTGGTCAAGAAAGTGAACAAAGCAACAAACCTACAGAACATACCATATTCATAACCTGGGGACTTCCTCTCCATATTTTTTAAACAGGTTTTTATTTTTATTACATTTTGTCCAGTTTAATAAACATCAAAACATGAAAGACCCTGCCCTCCCAACTCCCCCTTAAAGGAAGTGGTAGGTGTAAGATGGGAATAGCGAGCACCAGCTCAGGGTGAGCTGGTGCCGGAGCTTATTTTTGTTAGTGTTTTAAACCGCTGTATCGCGGTTTAGAACACTTTTTAAACTTTATAGCCGAAGCTGCTTTGGCACACCAAGCGCGCGACCGTGTGCGCGGCTCTCCCTTACTTCCTATGCAGGCGCGCACAGAGCTCTTCAAAAGTTGCCGGAAGAAATGTAAAAATATCCAGCAATTTCTGCATCATTTTTTTAGGTAAATTTGCACACAATGGGGGAAATTTATACAGACACTCGGGGGTTATGTACAAGATAGGTTCTTTGGGGGAGATTTTTTACTGCCAATACGCCACCTCCACGCCTCCCTCTAGGTTTGCTCTTAAAGGAAACCTACCACTTTAAAATCGTAGTTATAAGCCTCAAATACCTCAAGGTGAGCTGATGCCGGAGCATATCTTCACTATTTGCAGAAACCGCTGTAGTCAGTGTAAAACTGTTTTATTCTTTATATTCCAACCCCCCTTTCGGTGCACCACGATATGTGCTTGGCGCACCATGCGCACGACCGTGCTTGCGCCCTATTATGAGGTGCCAGATAGCCGGTGATGTCACAAAGCTCTCGGGCACACTCGCGAATGTGCAACTTAAAATTTTTATCCTGGCCCGTTTTGCACGGTCGCGCGCATGGTGCACAAAGCACATATTGTGGTGCGCCGAAGGGGGGTTGGAATATAAAGAATAAAACAGTTTTGCACGGACTACAGCGGTTTCTGCAAATAGTGAAGATATGCTCTGGCATCAGCTCACCGTGAGCTGGTGCAAGGTATTTGTGGGCTATAAGTGGCAATTTAAAGTGGTAGGTTTCCTTTAAGTTGAATTTATTTGTAAGACAAAACCGGTATGTTTATAATTGTAACTACTTTCAATATTTTTTTTTGTCCCTGTGACAATTGGATCTTCAAAGTTTTGTGATGTCATGGGAACAAGGATTATCAACAAAGCTTCATTACAGACACCTTACAGCTGATCATTGCAGTCTGGAACTATAGTAACATCCAGAGAGCTTCACCAGAGGTCACAGTGGGCAGAGAAGGCCGTCTGTAACTAGGGGTCGTCTGTAAGTTGGGTGTCTTTAAAGGACACCTGCCAGCTAAATAAAATGTACTAGGTGCACTTACTAATGAAACAAATCCTCCTTGCCTTCTTCCAGTTATGTCACTGTGAAAATCCAAGTTTTGTCGGAACATACCAAAAAGATGTGCCGTACTGTGGCACGTAGCAGTCCGATCAACTGACCTATCTTCCAGTGGTCAGGAGTACTCATGAGGGAGCCCTCCTAGGCCGTCTGGGGGGGCGGTGACTGCAGCATCAAGCCTGGCATGGGCAGAAGAGAAGGGAGTGCCTGGATTGCCCCCGTCATGAATACGTCAGACCGCTGGAAGATAGGTCTGCCTATCGGACCGCTATGTGCCACAGTATGGCACAGCTTTTTGCTATGTTTCGATAAAGCTAGGATTTTCACAGAGACATAACTGGAAGAGGAGTAGGGAGATTCTTTCATATGTGCAGCTGCTTTGTCTTATTTAGGTGATACTGTCGGTGTCCTTTACGTCAGGGACCGTCTGTATATTACTATACCCTGTTTATATTATTCTATATGTCACTACATTACTGTTTATATAACAACAATTTTAGATTTTTCCCAATGAGGTATTAAGGAGAAATTTAGAACGGAATGACCAAGTGCTTCATTTTATCTATGTCAAATTATTAAATTAACCTCAGAACTTTTATGTACGTTTTATTATTATAATATATTGCTTTGTTCGACACAATTATCTTTTTGCTGACTTTTAGCTGCATAACATCTGTTCTTGACTGTAATGAACAAAAATGCAAGCAACCACAACTTCTCTTTAATTTCTACATGGATAAGTGTTACTAATAGGCATGGAAGATTATGTTATTTAATGTCATGTAGTCATGAACTGATGTTAGGGTAATGTTCAATATAAAAGTAGAGTGAATGTGTGCAAGGGAAGTATCACTTAGGAGCTGAACCTACTCTCTGCATTGTAGGTTCTGCACCTGCCCCCAACAACTAGGAGGGAAGATACAGTAACTCCCTAATAACAATGGAGCTAACTGAGCAGTTATATAGAACTTCCTATGTCCACTGATCAGGCAGCGGTTTCATGGCAGCCATGGGTCTTCCCAAGAACACAAGTTAGGGCTTATCCACAGGATAGGGCCTAACTTGCTGATTGGTGGGGGTCTCAGTGATCGGACGCTTCGTTCCTCCGTCAGACTAATGGAGCAGACGGCCGCGCATGACCGTTCAGCTCCATAAATCTCTGTGGAGCTGACGGAGATAGGTGAGCGTGGCGCTCAGCAATTTCCGGCAGCTCCATAGAGATTAATGGAGCAGAACGGTCATGTGCACCCATCTGCTCCATTAGTCTGATGGAGCGCCGAAGGGTCCGAAGGAGGTACGTGCGACCCCATCGAACCCCTCATTTTCGGGATCTGTGGGGCTATCATCACTGAGACCCCCACCAATCAGCAAGTGGATAGGACCTAACTTGTGTTTGTGGGAAAACCCCTTTGAATACATGTGCAAGCAGTTTGCACTGAATAGAACATCCAAAGCCCGTCAGAAATGTGGCACTCGGCTCTAAAAATGGGCCTAAAAGTTCAAAATACCTTTTTGTTTCAATTTGAAAACAAATTTTTCAACAAAAAACTCAGTCATTTTAGATTTCAGGCAGATTTATCAAGCTGTCTGAAAGTCAGAATATTACTAGCTGCCCATGGCAACCAATCACAGCTCAGCTTTCATTTTACCAGTGCTCATGAATATTTTAAAGGTGAGCTGTGATCAGTTGCCATGGGCAACTAGAAATATTCTGACTTTCATACAGCTTGATAAATCTGCCCCATCTTTTCCTTTCTTGACATACCTTTAAGTTGTTTGATTTGTGTGTTTTGGTTAATTGTTTTGTTGCTCCACCCAGTGTCCCTTCAGCTTGAGATTCTGTGGTGCTGAACTTTTATTCTCCTATAAAACCACCCAAAACTGGCATAGTTTTCCTTAAACCACCCGGTGCCTGCCCCCTACACCTGCCTCCGCGTCCACATGGCATATCCTCTATTTTCATCGCAATTTCTTGCACTGAAAAATGGCGCCGAAAAATCTAAATCTCCCCCTCTATCTCTATATCAGCTCTTATGAAAGTTGTCTACCTCCAGGCCTGGTTCACATGACCTAATCATCCCCGATAAGAACATATTTGTCAGTAACCACATCTAATCTCCTCTCCTTAAATGAAAAACCTTTTGGATAAATATTAAACAGGGTTCAAGAGGTTTGTGATATTGATGACCTATTCATAGGATAGGTTACCAGTATCAGATCAGGTGGGGGATACAACAATTAAAGGGGATAGTCTCATACCTATGCCAGAAATGGGGGCCTGTTGGCAACTGGCTTGGCCTAAGAGTGTGAAGCACATGAGTGGCCACTCTCCAATCAACTAGGTGAGTACACACTCGGTGCTCCCATAGAGGTGACTGGAGAGTGGCCACTCATGTGTTTCACACTCTTTGGCCAACACAGTTCCCAGAGAAGGGTCAATAGGCCCCCATTTCTGGGAAAGGTACGAGACCCAGAGGTGGAACCTGCATTTTCTAAATAATCTAGATGGGAAAAACACTAGAATCAAAACAGAGAGCAGAAAATATAGCTCCATTCTCTGTTTATTGGCTGACCCTGGGAACTGAATCAATATAGATAAGTCATCAATATCACAAACATAGAAGTTTCTTTAACATAGTAGTGCATTTACTTATCCCAGCACTCAGTGTTCTCTACATAGACATGAACAATACAACTGTTTGTGTCTGAGTTATTAGAATTTTAAGCTTGTGTTTAATTACACTTGGGACTTAGATTACAAACAGAACACATATTATTTCAGATCAATACAGAGATGCAAATGATTCCAAAAGGTTTACTAACTTTTTCTGTATTGTTACTTAAGCTAAAATAAATTTAACAAGCCTCAATGGTCTGATAAGAATATTATTAATTATGTAAATGGAAAAAATCACAAAGCAATTTCAGGGAAAGAAAGCTCTTGGGAAAATAATGTGTTGAACAATCTCATACAAACACACAGGAGGTCCCTACACTTCTAAGACGTCTATGCATGAATTAGACATGCGGGGGAGCTCCTGCCACGGCCTTGGTAATGCACAATCTTCCAAAAATATTGTATGTTTTTGTTGGGATGATTCAGTAATGAAAACAAATGTCTGAGCTGAGTCCAAGGTTGTAACTGCAAGGTTTTATTTTTAGGAAATTTACCTCGGCCTCTGTTCTTCCGTTCTTTTATTGTGACATACAGTAACAAACAAGACCAGTATGAATCAATATATATATAAATACATATATATATATATATACATATACTGTCACAGCAGCTATGAGGTATCAGTAAACAAATTACGTCAAGCGACGTCAGAACATTTCGTAGGTAGCACAAGTAAGAGTGTCTAGAAACTTCTCAGAACAACAAAGGAAGGAAACAGCCCCCATGATAAAAAAAAGATACATACTGTATATCATCAAAAAAGAAAGAAGGGTGAAGAAACAATAAAAAAACATAAGAAAAAGAAAAGGGGAAAACAACCAAAGAGTTAAAAATAGGCACTGACAAGCAGAACAAAACCCCAACATTAACAGGGGTGGGTTACATAAGGGGCACCCAACAGTACAGGGGTTGAAAGGGTTAGGAATAGGAAGGATGCAAATGGGACAACTACAAAGAGAAAAGAAGGGTCACACCTCCATGGTGTGTAGTAGCGTTAATGAACCTAGGGTAGGTTTTTGACATACACCAAGCAGTGTAAAATGGACACATTAGAAATGGCGCTGATCCAAAATATTTCCAAAATGATGTCCGTTTATTGGGAAAATAAAAATGGTACACCACTACATGCAACATTGCCTAGTTTAGTAAATGGGTTACCTCAAGGCCCAAGGAGAATGATAGGACTGACCTCACATCACAAGAAATTATACAAGAAATGGAGATCTGTAAGATGATGTAAGGGGAGTGATAAGATGATGTATATATTTTAGGAAAATTAAATAAATCAAAACTTCTAAATATTTATGGTACCATGGAATGGAAGAACTTAGGTTCAATGGTCATATAACCATTTTTGAGCCGCAGCCATGGTTGGCCTCTTGACCTAATGTACACTAATTGTTTTCTAAATTATTCACAATAATTGTTGCAATTTCACCTCTTGTGTCATAGAATCAAAGATACATCCACATTATCAAGAACTGTGCAATATTGGAAAAGGTTAGTACAGCAACCCAGGCTCCAGTAAAACTCAAAAATTCTTATCATGAGAATTGAGGTTGCTCAATTCCAACAAGGTGCCCAATAATGAATGTCGAGTTTAGCAATATTCAGATGTTATCTCTATGGGAAAGGTAAAATCAAGTTTTACATTGCTGGGAAAGAAAGGAAACAATTTCAACCAGCTGCTTCTAAAGCCAGAAAGACCTTGTCATATACCAAAAGAGGTCTGGATTCTTGGGATAGGGATGTAATATTCAAGGCATTGGTTCGGCCTCACCTGGAATATGCTGTCCAGTTCTGGGCCTCAGTCCAAAAAAGGATGCCCGGGAGCTGGAGAGGGTTCAACGTAGAGCCACAAAAATGATAAGGGGTATGGAGGGTCTCAGATATGAGGAAAGATTAAAACAACCAGATTTCTTTAGTCTCGAAAAGAGACAACTAAGAGATTAATTTATATGAATATATGAATGGTCCATACTAAAAACATGGTGGAAAGTCGGTCCAGGTTAAATGAAATCAAAAGACAAGGGGGCACTGTCTGCGTCTGGAGAAAATAAGGTTTGATCACCAGAGGACACAAGGTTTCTTTACTATGAGAAGTGTGAATCTGTAGAATAGCCGAGCTCAGGCGCTGGTCACAGCAGGGACAGCAGAGAGCTGCAAGAAGGGTCTAGATGCCTTTTTACACTTAAATAACATTGACCGTTATGTTAAATAGAATTTTTTTCCTAAATCGCTTCATCCAATCCCTTCCCTTTCTTGGTTGACCTTGATGGACCTGTGTCTTTTTTCAACCATATTAACTATGTAACAGAAGTGACTACCAATGGTGGTAGACCAATATTTTTAATCTTCATAAAGATAATATGGTACAAAGCTGAGACAATAATTCTACATTCATAGGATGTCAAATAGAGGTGAAGTAGAGCAGAAGCCATTCAAGAACATGAGCAGGCATAAAAGAACTAGCAATGTAGTAGGTTCACCTCCAGTCAAAGGTGATGTGCAGTTAAAGGTCTGCACAAAGGAACCTAAACAATTTCCATTTGGCCTGATATATGGATATATATACAGGACAGTTGAAAATTAAATGAAGATCACTTTAAAAACAAAAAAATATTGGTAAATACACAAGGAAGCGTAAAAGTGCCATCAATTTTGTCATCAAAATGCTATGTCTAGCATTGCTTTATGATGGTTATAGTGTATTAGGGGCTCTGCTCAGTTTTTTATAGGGCTTGGAGGTGATGAGCTGTGCTGGTGGCTTAATTTGACATACAATGGGGCACATTTACTAAGAAAAGTGCAAACTGCTCTAAATGCAGTTTGCCTGTGTATAGTGCAGGGGGCGCCAGATTTAGGATTTCTGGCGTCAGTATTTTTTGGTGCACCTTTAACATGGGATGTGTGATACAATTCTGTCGGACTTTGCATGTTAAATCCCTAATTTGTGTTGCATGATGACTAGCGCAGCTGCGCTACAAAAGGGTCTCACAAATGTGGTGCAGACATTTCTTATATACCTGTGCAGGCAATTTGCACCTAAAAAAAAAGTGCAAAGTCCAACGGGCGCAGGGGCCGTAGTAAATGTGCCCCAGGATGTTACAATTCATTATGATCTACTCTGCTTCAGAGAGAAATTACAGAACATACAGAAAACAAGTTTACTTTAAGACAGGTGAAAGTACTACATTTTGTATAGATTCCTTCAATTTAAATGGGAATATAAAAATGCATGCAGAGCCACATAAATCACTGAAAGCAGAGACCAGAAAAAACTGCTCAGCTCCTCCTACTCTGTAATATACTGTCTGCACATAGGACACTACTTACAATCTACTACGCTCCTCCTGTTCTATAACATACTACCTACTGATAGGACACCATGAATAATGTGCTCAGATCCTCCTGCTCCATACAATGCGGGTGGCAGATAAGACACTGGGGGTCATTTACTAAGGACCAGGATTCGTGTTTTCCCGACGTGTTACCTGAATATTTCCGATTTGCGCCAATTTTCCCTGAATTGCCCCCGGATTTTGGCGCACGCGATCGGATTGTGGCGCATCAGCACTGGCATGCACGCAACGGAAATCGGGGGCGTGGCCAAATGAAAACCCGACGGATTCGGAAAAACCGCTGCATTTTTTTTAAAAAAGTGTCGCGGGACTCGCGCTTACCTTCACTTGGTCTGGCTTGGTGAAAATCAGTGAATTCCGGGGGGAACTTCAGCGCAGCAGCGCCACCTGGTGGACGTCGGAGGAGCTGCCTTCATGAATCCCGGCCGGACCCGAATCCACCGCAGAGAACGCGCCGCTGGATCGCAAATGGACCGGGTAAGTAAATCTGCCCCACTATGTACAATCTGATTAGCTCCTCCTGCTCTATAATATGCCGTCTGCACATAGGACACTATGTACAATCTACTCAGCTCCTCCTGCTCATGCTACCTGCCGATAGGACACTATAAATAATCTGCTCAGATCCTCATGCTCCATAAAATAAGGCCTGCAGATAGGGCACTGTGTACTAACCACTTAGCTCCTGCTGCTCTATAACATCTATGCTGCCAATAGAATATTGTATACAATTTGCTCAGCTCCTCCTGCTCTATAACATGCTGCCTTGCAGATATAACACTGCATAGAATCTGCTCAGCTACTCCTGCTCTATAACATGCTGCTTGCAGATATAACACTGTATAGGATCTGCTCAGCTCCTCCTCCTCTATAGCATGCTGCCTGCAGATATAACACTGTATAGTATCTGCTCAGCTCCTTCTGCTCTATAACATGCTGCCTGCAGATATAACACTGTATAGTATCTGCTCAGCTCCTTCTGCTCTATAACATGCTGCTTGCAGATATAACACTGTATAGGATCTGCTCAGTTCCTCCTCCTCTATATTTATATGTCATCGATTGGACTGCATTTTCTTGGTTACCTGTTAAAACAAGTTCATGACGGTATATATTCTCGTGTGTAATAAATAATATGCTACACTCTTACCTTGGAAGGCAGATGTATGTGCAACAATCATAAATTTAAGCTCAAAATTTAAGGTTTGGATGTTATGAGTCAGCTTCCCCCTCACTGCAGCCTGGTAACTCTCCTCCATCCTTCGGGTGCAACATGTTGAGGTCTTCGGTTCACAGATTTGAAGGTCAGACACTGTCAAACACAACAAGGACAAAATGATATAGTGTCACAAGTATTTCTACTTCTTCTGATGTTGTTTTAAAGCAGATGGGATTCAGGAGAGTGAGGAATTACTGAATGTAGCACAATTCTCCCTAAATGTTTTCCAAGAAATTCTGCTGTACTTGCCTTGTTTGTAATTTAATAGATGTTTTAGGCTTATTTTGTGAGTCTAGAGGAAAGGGTGTGGTCTAAAAACAGGGGGCGTGGTTATGATATTGGCACAAAAATTTGGCCAAAAATTCATCAAGTCCCCTGGAACAATGACATGTAAAGCAGAGTGAAGATAACGGTAACCACATGTACAAATGTTTGTGAACAAGTAATATGCTACAACAAAGTCCAACATACAGTAGATCATTAATAGCAGGATAGAAAAACTCTCACCTTAGGACTCAACGTGATCAGCCGGTGATCATGGACCATGCATAGTCCTGTGTCACCAGCTCACCAGACTTCAGGATCGGGATTCCTTGTATCATATCAGTCAATGATGCAAGGAGTTCCTGCTTTTTGGTACTGTAATCAATTACAGTGCCCACGTTGCTGTGAAACAGGGGTTCCGTGCATCATAGATTGATATGATGCAAGGAATCCTGTTGCTACAATGTTGCCAGCTTGTAACACATGATGGTTCACGGCCCGTTTCCTGTGTGTGAAACATTTACAGCAGGACACAGTTTCCTACAGGGCCTGACTGTTAAACACAAGTTCCTACCATACAGGTTTTGTCTCTGGCACACAATGAGGGACATGAATCAAACTTTTGGCTTTTCTATAATTTTTTGAGATTTTTCATGGTACTTGTGGTCATTTGCGCCTCAGACAGACTACCTTCAAAGTTCGCCACTATCTAATTTTTTCCAGTGTTTACTGATTTATCACCTGAATGCAGATGTGAAAGTTGCGACTTTTTTAAAAAGTCACAAAAATGTCAAAAAAATGTGTGCAAAAAACAGCTGTCCCTAAGCTGGCGTCGAAATTAGCTTAGAACTGATTGCGACTTCTGTTTTAAAATATTGCAAATTCACTAAAGACTAAACACCACATGTATCAATAAGGAAACACAGCTAAGATACTTCTGACCAGAAGAAAAGCCAAGAAAAGTCCCCCCCAAAAATAGACAAAGTCAGACATGATCCATGTAACCCAATGAAGGAGCATCTGAGCCATACAGGGCATTACAAAGAAATACTGTCCAGTACTGATGACAGTCTAGTATAAGTGAGACAGTAAAACACTCACTACTATCTGCTGCAGGACATCTGTTATCTTGTCTCTGCTCTTCTGTCACTTCGGTCTCTTTCACACTTGCATTGTAGATCATTTCAGAATGCAATGTGTGAAAACCTAACGTTTTTCCAGCTTTTTTGGTCAGTTTATACGAGGTTTTTAGAGTTTAGAGTCATTAGAGTTTTTATGCGTTTTTCATGCACTTTTCTTGTGTTTTCAATTCATTTTCAATTAGTTTTTCACGTGCACTGGTGGTCTTTTGTTTCAATGGCAATTGATCAGTGATGCATCTCCATAGACCTGTATGGTGCGTTTTTCACGTGTGTGACTTACAAAAGTAGAGCATGCTGAGATTTTAATGCACGCTAAAAAAAAACGTGCATGTGATTGTGAAAAAAAATCTAAAAAACCCCACTGAATACAACTGGTCAGAGTGTAATGTAAGTTCTGCACATCAAATACACGAGCAGAACACACACATGAGAAACGCAAGTGTGAAAGGGGACTTAAAGACTAGACTCTTATGAAAAGCTGGAAATATTTTTTTTTTAATTTTCATTTTTATAAAAGATTTAAAAATCTGCCATTTTATTTTTTTTTAATAAAAGATCATAACAGAAATGAAATGCAAAAGTGAATGGAAAATTTTCTGATCAACGTTTATAGGGTTACATGTTATACGTATGGAATGTTACTTTCTGTTATGTTTCCATTATAATGGCAAAAATGGCGCGGGCTGCTATGCTATTTTCTCCAGAACAGCTGATTAAGGGGGCATAACGTCGGTCCAAACCTAGCCTCATATTCATACTATATGGGGGAGATTTATCATCAAGTGTCTGAGGTAAAACTGTTCTAGTTGCCAATGGAAACCAATCAGAGTTCAGTTTTAATTTTCTAAACAGCTGTGGGGAAATGAAAGCTGAGCTCTGATTGGTTACCATGGGCAACTAGACCAGTTCTGCTCTAAGAGACTTATGATAACTCTTCCCCTGTGATCTAGTATTTTCACTTTTATTGGGAAAAAAATTGAATACGCTACTAAAGAATTTACCCCACAGCTGAAAACAGCTGCACATACTAAAAAGCCTTACATCATCATGAAATAAAAAAATGACTACAAGTGTGGGCCAACTATTCTGTCAGACAACAAATGAGCATATATAGTCATCAAAGTTGAGAAACTATTCGAAATATTCTAATGGAAAGTCGGACAGAGGACTTTGTATCGTGAAAGACCACGCCACATGATATACTGCAGATAACTATTTTTGCCTTCCCATCCCAAAAGAGGGATTATTTGGGCTATGTATAGAGCGATCGGTTAAATATAGGGTTCTATGAGGAATGTACTTGGCAGGATTACCCTGTACAGTGGATTCCCAGTTCTGATCAGTCACATGTCCTCTATAATACTTTGAGGAACATTTAGAAGGTAGCGACCATGTGAACATGTCCCCACTGCCCTGTAGTGACCATGAGGTTCTGTCAGGTTATAATATGGTTACAACCGTTCTAATATGGCACAGAAATACAGATTTCTATGTCACATTATCATCATTAACCCTCATCTCTAAAGCATTCTCACAAGGTTAATGTCTGGGACCGACTTGTGTTTATTTTCAGACTGGAGCCAGAAAAGTGACACCGGTGCAGTAGTGTCTGTGACATGCCGGACACATGGAAGATCAAGAGCTGCGTCCTCCGGTGACTAAACAAAATCATTCTGGTACGACTCAAATAAAGAGAAAAATTCAGATTTATTGAAGGTTTTATATGAGTCTAGATAAAGATGCAGCAATAGTCCCTGGGACATAGTCTTTACTGGAGGTCTCTAAACTTTTTGTCCTGGGTAGTAGTGAAGGATGAGTGAAGGATGAATGAAGAGTGATAGAGACTGAAAGGTGGAAGTGCCAGACCATGGGGATTCGACTCTTCACAACCCCTACTCCTCAGTTAAACCCCTTCACAACCCCTACTCATCAGAAAATGGCCCAATAATCCACTACCAGTATGTTGTCAAGCAGGTGAGCAGCTTCTACATGATGTTTCTTTCATGGTCCAGTGTGATGGCATCAACCAGAAAAAAGACTTTGAAGTGAGATGTAAATTGGTTTAATGAAGTCAAGGAGGAGGAGAGTTTAACACTGAAGTTAAGCTTTGCCTGCCTTAGTGTTCCCTTCACTGTAATTGATGGTCCTGCACCCATGGGCATCATTGATCAGATCATTGAAGTCTGGCACATGATGTCAATCACATAGTGATTCAGAGACAGGGAGAGCTGGACTTCAGTGTTAAACTCTCCACCTCCCAGATTTTATACATCTAATTCAAAGTTGATTTTATGGATGATGCCACCAAACTGGGTCATGAAAGGAAAAAGATCCAGAAGCTGTTCAACTGCTTGACAACATACTGGTAGTGATTAATTGTCTGATGACAGGTTCCCTTTAAGTTGTACTGGAACTGTGGACAATAAGAGGTATGAGGTGTAGAAGCTTCGAACCCATGTCTTATCCTCCTCAGACATAAGATCACATCGAATTGCCACAATCTGTGTCCATAGTGTAACAAACTTTGGGCTTGTTGCTAGTCCCCAGAACGTAATGAAGGACGTTTCTATAGACTAACAGGTAGGAGTAATTGTCTGGACCTTTAGCATTGTTCCGTACATAGCAGCATTTTGTGGGTTTTATGCTCACATAGGACACACGTTGCCGTTTTTTCTGTGGTATTTGTAACAGAAGCAGAAGTCTCTTGGCTCTCACAAATGTGCTGATGGAACAGCTTTCCTTCTACAGGAGACATCCGCACATCCACGGTTATGCTCAACTTCCATCTGATTATACAGAAGACAGATTTAATGGAGTGAAAAAGCACATGATCATTTCTTAAAGGGGTTGGCCAGACAATTTGCAAATGACTGCCTAGGCCATCACTTAAAAATATCCTGGCCAACACCTTTACAAAGCCACAGTTTTTCTTAGCAGCCACTATTACCACATTGTGGTTAGGTATAGTTACGGTATGAATGTACTGTCTATAATTTCTATATTTCATGGGATTATTGGCTAAACCAAATAACCCTGATTAACCATATCAAGTGCATTGTGGGATAATTTCCACAAACAAGCAATATATGGGTACTGCGCATTGAGACAAATGAATTCTTACAATTAGTGGTCAAAGCAGAACAGGATCCATTACTTGGCCCAAATCGGATACAATAAGGTACATTCACACCTAATTTTCTTCGGGTGCTGATTCTATATGACAGGAGAGCCCCTGTTTCACCATATCATAGACATGTACAGGAAGACTGAAGCATACGTCGTATACTATGGAAAATACAGGAAGAAAAGACACAGCAGCTGCATTTTCCCGCCTTACTCCCTCCTGCCGAGTGACGTATACACACTCAGGGAACAGATTCAAAGTATTGTATCCCACACGGCCTCCGCTGAGCGTATACATGACTCCGCAGGAGGGAGGTCACATCCCATATATCATATATTATATAATATTATATGGACAGTGTAACCATGTAAATATATGACTGTACCACACATCAAAGAGACATACTTTTTTTAGGCAAAGAGTGGGAGGTGCAATAGATCTTTATTTAAATTCATACTCAAAAATATCCAGTTTAAAAACACTTAAAAGCACATACATGTGCACATTCTCACTCCAGCCAACCAGATATATCTATGCAGAAACAAGCAGTGAACTACCACTCTCCTGTTGAAACCTGGTGAGATAAGAATCTTGCTGTTCCACCATGAACTAAAGCGCACCATATGACCTAGCACCTAACATCGAGGGCTACTATACAATACTACTGATCAAACACCGCCACCACCACAATCCGATCACGTGCGACACAATCCCCTGTTAAATACCTGTCACAGCAGCGCAAAACCCAAAAACGTCAGAAAGTCTAACAAAATTGCGTCCGCAGACCCTTAGTAAATAAGCCCCCATATCTTTAGCTTTCCATATCTCTGGTTCTATAGCACGGAGAACCGAAATCCTAAAATTACACAAGTAGCATGGTCCTAGGTCCCACTGAATTCAAGATACTGATGTCTAAATCGATGCTCATGTGTAAAGAGAACCTCTCAGGTCCAAGTGATAGGAGCACTGCTTGTGTGCAATCTCAAGTTACATTCATGCAAGGGCACAACCAGGGGTGTAACTCGGAGAGGCAGAGCCCCATAGCAGGTTCCTGAATGGGGTCCACTTACCCCTTAAAAAAATATACAGATTTGTTTACTCACACATGTGAGTTACAATCACACACGTTATATACACACCATATATACACAGACAGCTCATACACATCACATATACACACATACAGACAATATCATATATTTACATACATAAAAATGCAGCATATACACACCACATACAGCATATTCACACCAAATACCCAAGATTACTGGGCTCCCTGACACTGTGGGCCCCATAGCAGCTGCTATGGCTGCTACCCCTGTAGTTACGCCTCTGGGCACAACTCCGATCACAAGGGGTTGGACTCCTTGATCACAGATTGTTTAGACATAGGCCCTAACTTGAAATAATTGACAAAATCATTGTCATGTGTTGTTAAAAGACAGTAACGTATGAATTGCACAAGTTGTGCCCCCTCCCACTTGATTGGCTCTAAATCCAGCCAGTATTTACCGATCCAGCCGATAAAAATGGGCCATGGCCCAGCCGTATGATTATGGCTGGAGGATTAAGGAGGTAAGTCGGGTTGGCTAGAATGTCTTCAGATTCTGCAAATGAAAAATCTATTTATATAATACAGAATATATTTGCACATATTAATGTCATAATCCGGGGGTAAGAAAAATGTTTACTTAGCCTCCTCCAGACGTAAGAAGACGCAGATGGACTCAATGAACTGTAGCTTTTGGCAGCTTTCTTATTTGTAATCTTTGTTTGATATTGACTTTAGATAACAAGAATATATCCCATTAGGGCCATATTGTCATCTCCGAGCTGTAATTACTGTAACTATTCATCAGCATTTCTCTATGTACAAAATCACCTGGTGTAAATGGGGGCCTCTGCAAAAAGTTTGTTATATTTGTAACATTGGGACATCAACCAATGGTCCCTCAGAAAGTTTGGCTAATCCCATTTCTGTATACAGGAAGTTATACAGGGGTTACATACAGGATGGGTTCTTTAGGTTTGTTCTTAAGCTGAATTTGTATGTAAGTCGGAACTGTATATTTTATAATTGTAACTCCAGACTCAGTTTTATTGTCCGAGTGACAATTGGGTTTTGGATTTGTTTTTGCTGTCATGGAAACAATAATTATACATAAAACTTCATTACAGACACCTTACAGCTGATCATTGCAGTGTGGGACTATAGTAACATCCAGAGAGCTTCACCAGAGGTCACAGTGGGCAGAGAGGTCCGTCTCTAACTAGGGGTCGTCTGTATTAGGTAGGTTGAATATTTTAGGCTATTTTCAAACGACATTTAACTGTTTAATGCTATATATGGGAGCAGAAGTTCTGCCATTGAGATCCAAGGGTCCACATCCAAGATCATCAACATTTTACCAGATACTGTACATCAACATTGTTGAAGGTCAACTGTCTCATTGTCGTGGATACAGAAGGGACTGAAAAACCTTTACAAATAGACCCTATACAAACAGAGATAAATGAAAATGAAAATATGTGCTTAAGTCCGACGGACATTAGTTTATCTTCAGTAAGACGCCTTTATCTTCTATTCCAGATGTGCTAAATGTCCCAAATGACACTTATCTTTTCAAATTGTCTAAAATTTGCGATATTTTTTGGCGCCAAAAAACTCCAACCACACCCATACTTGAGGAAACCGTACCGCTCCGTACACAGGGAAAAGATAGGACATGTCCTATCTTTCCACGTATAACCGCGCCGTGTGCCATGTATCTCTGTGTAGAGGGGCAGGGGTGAGCAGCACTCACCCCCTGCTCCTCTCCCGTGGGCCGTCATGTGGCCGATGTGTGCCCACCGTGCTACGGCACCGCAGACACACGATAGTGTGCATGCAGCCTAAGGCTCCTTTCACACGAATGTAATGGCCTTATGTACTATACAGTCATTCAAATGGATGGCTGTACTGCCCATTGAAATGAATGGGGTTGTGTGCTACCAGTACTGAAACGGTATGGTATGGGTGGTACACAATAGAACAAAAACGTCTGTGTGATGGGGGCCTAAGGCTTCATGTTGGCAGCAGGTACAAATGCTGTGCTGTGATGTTTAGTTCTGAATTGATTTTTGTCTATACAGGCAGTCCCCGGGTTACATACAAGATAGGGTCTGTAGGTTTGTTCTTAAGTTGAATTTGTATGTACGGTAAGTCGGACCTGTATATTTTATCATTGTAATCCCAGCCAGAACTTTTTTGCTCTCTGTGACAATTGGATTTTAAAAATGTTGGGTTGTCATAAGAATCAATATTAACACTAAAGCTTCATTACAGACACCTGTGATATCTGTTATAGCTGTTTATTGTAGCCTAGGACTAAAGTACAGTAAATTACCAACATCCAGAGGTTCATTTGTAACTAGGGGTCGTATGTAAGTCGAGTGTTCTTAAGTAGGGGACCGCCTGTAATCTTAAACAAGTCATCACTATCTAACCTAAACAAACTTTGTAGTAGCTTATAAGAATCAGTAACTCTTTTCCCTAATATCTATTTCTTCTCCCACATCTAGCACAGATTTTACTGAATTCACAAGTCAAATCTATCTCAAGTAAAGTCTCCCCACTAGGGAGTGGGGCAAGCTGCAAGGACACAGAGGGGTAAATACTGTATCACTCCAGAGCAGAATTAGCATTATAACTGCTCAGTGTTGCTGTATAATATCCCCCATGCTGCTACTGAAACAAAGGAGCAGGATCTTCTGTTCTCCGTGAGTATAAGAAACAATATAGCAGCTAATATTTATGCATGCTGGATATGAATTCATACAAATAATTAGAAATAGAACAAAACTGAGATAAATACTGTTAGAAATGAGTCACCTAATGTTATGAAATATTGTTAAAACTTACAAATATTGTTATTGTTAACTTGAGTTAACCTGTGGTAACCCAAGTAAAAACTGAAGTTCACCTTTGTCATCCGATTTACAAGGGTTACAATAGCAATGGTGTATTACAGCTGCCTAACCTCTTAGCCCCTACCCCTGTATTACACAATCACTGCAAATAAGTGAAATGGAAGGAAATGGAAGTGTGAGGGGATCACATAGTTTGTGTGTTTGCATCCAGTCTTACGCCTACAGCTTCACATGTGGAGTAGCCTTTAGTGTAACAGCCAAAATAAACACAAGTTCCCATTTGTATCCTGCAACAATAAAACAAACAGCAAGTAACAGCCACATAACACAAGCATCTTCACTAAATCCTAAGCCATATTTCTAGTCTGCGCCTTGTTTACTGTCTCGTAAACCTGCAGCTGTATTATCACTGCCATTGGCTTGGCTTGTGTAGGCTTGGGATGGTTTTGGCAGTGTCTTCATACATTAAATAGGCCATGAAATCAATTGTAGATGTGGTCCGTACATTTTGCAAAAGTTGCACTAAAGTTGCCTGGCCACTCCATCTACATGATGTATCTTGACACGTAAGGCTCTTCCCGTTCTGATGTAACGGAAGTCGCACCCTCCAAAAAAAAAATTCCATCAGCCTTGGTCCACATTGGCTCTATTTACTTTTACAAACATTACATGCATCAACAGGCTTGAATGGTCTCTGGCTGTAGCGAGTGTGCAGGTCCAGGGCAGGAACACCCCATGGCGGTCTACTCTGCTGCCGGTCGCCCGCCCTTCACACGCCTCAACACTGGAGGTGGTGTGAAGGGGAAAATGATTTCAATGCATGGGGGTTCACCAATAAATTAGATTATTTTAGCTGTTGTACAAGCAGGGTCGGTTCCAGGTTTTAGTAGGCCCCTGGGCGACAGAGCCTCAGTGGGCCTCTTTACAGTGAACTCACACGGCAGCATTAAAAATTCTGAAACCAAAACAGTCTCCTTTTCCCTAAAATATTCCCTAGTTTATCATCCCAAACAGCCCCCTCATGGGTATTTTATATACAGCCCCCTCACACCCTAAGGATTCATTAGATACAGCCCCCTCACACCCTAAGGATTCATTAGATACAGCCCCCTCACACCCAAAGGATTCATTAGATACAGCCCCCTCAACCCCATGAATTCCTTATGTACAGCAGCTCTAGGCACTTCATGAATAAAGACTTATATTGGGGTCAGCTTATACTCAAGTATATACAGTAATAAGCCATAAAAAACTGGGATTAATTTACTGTATCTTAGCACTTTTTTGGCACTTTTGTGAATTTGTGCCTAATTCTGCATCTTTTCCACTTGCCTATTAACGTTAGCAAATCAAGAATTTTTTATATTTATATAAAATGATATATTTTTTAATATCTAGATTGAATGTATAAAAAAAGTGACAATTTTGGCGCACATCATGGTTACATAGTTGGAAATAAACTCCAGTCCTGGTCAGGTGAAGGAAAACCTATAGAAGAGGTTACAGAGGAGTTTGTGACTTTTGTGCAATTTTCTAATAAAAAGTCTTAAAAACCCCACATACTCTAAGATAAATCAAACAAATCCAAAACCCAGAACTACAAAAAAAAGACACGCACAAATGTCCTGCCTAAAGATAAATGCCCCCCCATTGACTTGGGTATGGGGTGGGAAATTCATTGGTCACTAATGAAATGCACTGAAGCATCCCCCCACTCATTCAATGACCTGAGGTGGCCTCCCTCACATGGCCCCTCATTATATAAAAAAATAAACTCAGTACTTACCTCTGAAGCTCCCTGCAGCTTCTCTTCTCTCTTGAGGTACCTGTGAAGCAGGGCAGGTCGAGATGCACACACTATGATGCCATCAAGCAGCATGCATTTACCCATCTTTAACCGTGCAGCTATGCAGGAAACCCCAAAAGAGAAGAGGAGCTGCAGGGAGCCCCAGAGGTAAGTACTAAATTTATTTTTACATTACATTTAAAAAAAAAAAAATTATCAGCTTAAAAATAATGTAATAAAATTCTTGCATTTCTCCATTTCTCCCCACATGGCTTATATTCAAGTATATATATTTATATATATATATTACGATATTACTTTTAAGTTGATTTTTTTTTTCATTGCTTTTTTTTTTTTTTTTACAAAAATAGGTCAGAAAAGACCTTCGGGAACTATTTTTAAAATCTTTTTTTTTTTCTACTGTAACTGTGCTGTCATTCTGGAGATAACATGTTCAATCATGTGACCACCCGGATGAATAGAGGCACCAGACCCCGACTGAACATTGTTTATGACCAAAATGAGAAGATTGAAGCGTTAAATACTTGGACAAGCTCCGTAAGTTTGTACTGTAAATATACAGGACCAGTTTTTAAAGCATAATGGGTAACATAGCCGCCTCATTAACATACTGGACCATAATAATAATAATCCTTTATTTATATAGTGCACACAGATTAAGCAGCGCTGCACAGAACTTGCCAAGTCAGTCCCTTTCCCCAATGGGGCTGACAATCTAATCCACCTACCAGTATGTTTTGGAGTGTCGGTGTAAACCGGAGGACCCGGAGAAACCCACAAAAACACAGAGAGAACATACAACCTCTTTGCTGATGTTGACCCTGGGAATTGAACCCATGTCCCCAGAGCTGCAAAGCTGTAATGCTAACCACTAAACCACTCTGCCACCCTCACAATACACCCTTAAAGGGGTTATATCAAGAATACATCCCTGTGTATATGTCTTTAAAAGTTGGCACGCCATTGAATGGCTGTGATGTCTGCTGGTCATCTGTCAGAAGGATTTTGCTTTCTACCTCAGTTCTCGGATTGAAAGGCAATAAAATATAAAAGAAAACCTGTGTCCAGTGTCAGAACAATCACCTCCACTGCTACCTGGAAATTATCACTAAACATTGTAGCTGCTATTGGCAGGTGCAGTGGATTGTCTTAAAGTCATGCAGTGTCTGCCTAAGAATTTTTATTGAAGGGAGTCTACCAGTGGTTTTAACCACACATAGGGGGGATATACTAATTCTGGCGAAAGCACGACTGTTGGCATCGGGGATCAGTCTCCTGAAAGCACAGCCCGATGTATTAAAGTGGCGCACGGCTGTAAGTAATTAATGGGTAGACGGTACTAATCAGTCGGGCGCCATAAAAATGCCAAAATCAATGAGATGTGCGCCAAAAGCGTACACGGACTGCGCCTTAATTTTGCTTAGTGACCATTTTTTCCTGGTCTATTGTGCACCAAAATTTGCGCCAAAAAATGCTGACAAAATACACATAAATGTGACGGATAATGTGGAAACGTTAAGCCACGCGCACTTGCGACAAAAAAGATGGAGGAGTCAGGATCATCTGGAACATCTGTTCTTTCAGGAGCAAACGCATTATAAATGATCGCCAACAGATACGATAATACATCTGCCCCATTGTGTTGGATCGCAGCTCTGTGTAATCACACAATTGTGTGTTGTTGTGTTGTATTTAACTTCCAGGATTGTAGCTGGACTAGGAGCACTGTAGTGCACTGTTGCCTGAGATCTCTTCACTGAACACAGCACAACCTCTCCCCTCTGCTCTGAGTCACGGCTGTAGCAGTTTTCTTATTACATGTTACAGCAGAGGGGAAGGATCTTGAGTAATTTGATTGGAGAGATCTAAGAACACAGAAGTGTGAAGAGACTAACCCAATGTTCCAAGTCCAGCTACAATCGTGGAATAAAAATCCATTTTTCACAACCCTGCTGCTAACAACACACAGAGAGACAGAAGCCATAATTAGGATAAACATAAAGCACAATGAGGTCCAAAAACACCGGCTGAATATCAGAAAGCAAAACAGCTTTATTATTTCGAAAGGTGAAGGATATTTAGTTTGTGTTTATATGTGTGTGTATAAGAAAACTTTGTCTTCAGCTTTGCCAAGGATAAGCATGTATCACGCAGCTTAGAACAACGTCTTTATATTGTACCTCCACCCTGCTGGTTCCGACCTCCCAGGGAACACGCGTCTCTTTGAAGAGCTGCCAGATTCATTTATGTTCACGGTCACTTGTAGAACAGAAAACTAAAGCTTTTCTCACAAGTAAGTGGTATGGCATCAAATGGAAAAACACTGATATCTCTACTGTGCAAAACACATGTCACTCCTTACACATAGTAAGGACAGCCATGATGGCGGGTAGATGATCCATAACAAGACATATAATGAATGAGCGAGAATCGGAATCACTTGTAATTGGGTGTCCATGTGATGTCATGGAGGTGTATATGAAGGCTTCAATGGCACAGTGGTTACTCTTCTTCACAATGGCAAAGTATGTCATAGGATGAGACAGTATCCATTTGGTGTGTCTTCATGCATCTGCTCAATTTAATGGAGAGCCTTTTAGGGACTTTGTGCCGAAACTACAAGCAAAAGCCACATATTTTTCACAAAGTACCAAATGCCAGTTCAAAGTAACTAAAGTAACTCACAGGTTTCAAACGTATTGACGTCCTGAGGGGAGCAATACAGTAGATTATTATTGTTGTTTCCCTCTAAGGTCCCTTAATAGGATCAATTATAGGTCCTGAGAAGGGTCTACAATGATAATCCAGCTCTGTCAGCACCTCCTGCACTTCTAGTCACTTTTAAATAGCGCTGCACATGGCACGTTCCTATTGAGTCGTAAATGGTGACCTGGGTGATGGCCTGGGCGCCCACAGAGAGGTATCTATCTCCTGTCTATATATCTATCATCTATCTGTCTAGTTAGCTCTTATAATTTGTCTATTTCCTATCTGTATATCTAACCATTTATCTATCAAACTTTTTGTCTATCTATATCTTTATCTATATATCTATCTCCATCTATTATCTATCTATCTTTTATCATTTATCTATCTATCTATCTAATCTACTTTATATTTATCCAGTCTAATATTGTCCAACCAGTGCAGAGAGTGTCAGAGAGATGTAGTAATACACCTCTTTGTCATGGCTGTCATTTTGAGGAGGATTAAAGGAACAGAAAATATGTGCCATGGCCAAAAACTTTGAGTTGAGCACTAAAAATCTATATCTCAGACATTATTTTGGTTTAGAGATGAAGGAGAGGTATCAAACACGGCTGAAGTAACTTTGCAAACAGGATGTTTACATAGGATTCTTTTATTGTACAACATATGATACGGCACGTTTCGCCTCAGTACTAGAGTCTTCCTCAGACAAACACTGAGACTAGCAAGGTCTTGTCATGTATCAGAAGAGGTATGGACTCTCTACCACTGTACAAGGCATTGGCATTCAGTTCTGGACACCGGTCCATAAAAAGGATGCCCTGGAGGGTCTCAGTTATGAGCAAAGATTAAAACAATTACATTTATTTAGTCTCGAAAAGAGATGACTAAGAGGGGACATGATTTATGTATCTAAATAAATATAGGAATGGTACATACAAAAAACAGTAGAAAGTTGTTCCAGGTTAAATCAAATCAAAAGACTCAGGGGCACTTTCACAGTCTGGAGAAAACTAGGTGTAATCATCAAAGGTGACAGTTTTTGCTGTGAGAACTGTGAATCTGTGGAATAGCCTGCCTCAGGCGTTGGTCACAGCAGGGACAGCAGAGAGCTTCAAGAAGGGTCTAGATGCCTTTTTACATCTAAATAACATTGACCGTTATGTGATAATATGGAATTGTTTTGCTTAAATCCAATTCAATGATGGACATGTGTCTTTTTCGACCGTATCAACTATGTAACTATAGTTATATTACTTGGTGCCAAATCCAACCTTGAAATGGAATTTAAAAGGGAACCTGTCACCAGGTTTTACTAAATTAAACTACTAGATACAGTAGTTAGGGTATGAACTGTCCTTTTTAGAATTCCCTCTTTTATGTGAACTGCTTCCCTTTTACCTGTTATAAACCTTCTCCCATGTCACATGAAAAATGAGCAGAGAAGATTAATATTTGCCTGAGATGAGTCAAGGACTGCTTTGGGTGTTGTATTAAAGATAAGAATCTAATCTTTTTCAGATGGAATCAGCCTTTTGGTTCCATTATCTACAGAAACTGGTGATACAAGCAGTAAAAGACATGAAAATGCAAGCTGCAGATAAAAAAACACATTACAACAGCTGGGGAGAGGTGATTTGCCTAATTACATTAATGTTTAATTATATTAATTAATGTGTTAACAAAACACATGAGTTAATGTCATGTTTACAAGCTTACCTGTAAACACAAATGTTAACATTTAGGCCTAAGGCTGGCGCCACACGTGGCGCTTTGTCTGCGCTTGTCTCCATGGAAACGCCGATACGAATGGGCCGAGGCCCTCCCCGGTGGGCGCGACTTTGTCTGCGTTTGCGCTTGCAAGCGCAGACAAAGCGCTACGTGTGGCGCCGGCCTAAGGCGCTGCTCACCCCTATCTGTAGGAAGCTCAGCAGTCGTACTGCAAATCAGGGCATAAATAGGACCTGCTATATGTTTTGTGGTGCGGCTGCCCGTCTTGGGCACAGTATATGGCCTCCAGTGACTACAATGGCAGCCATGATTGTGCCATAAATTACTTTATATAGTTACAGGCAGTCCCCAACTAAAAGGAGTATTCCCATTCCAGCTATTAAATGGTATTGTTTGAATTATTAAAAGTTATTCAAGTTTCCAATATACTTTCTGTATCAATTCCTCACAGTTTTCTAGATCTCTGCTTTCTGTCATTCTATAGGAAGCTTCTATGTTTATTTCCAGTGGACAGAAATCTGACCCTGGTCACACAGGGGCACGGCTCATTATATCACACGGCTCTGATTACTCTCTGTGATACTAACGAGCTGTGCACCTGTGTGTCAGATTTCTATCCCCTGGGTGCAGAGATCTAGAAAACTGAAGAATTGATACAGAATTGATACAGAAACGTAAAGAACCTATCTTGTATGTAACTCGGGGACTGTCTGTATAGTCATGGAAAAAATCTTGTAGCTTTCACTCATATTAGGCAATTACTGGACTAAGTACCATTGAGTCTTATTTTGCAAATTTGAATCTACATATTAATCTTATGAATTCTTTCTGTTCTAATATATATATGCTGCCTGCATATAGGACTCTAAGTGCAATCTGCTAAGCTCCTCCTGCTCTATAACATGCTGCCTGCATATAGGACATAATGTACAATCTTCTCAGACCATCTTGCTTTAAAACATACTATTTGCACATAGTGTACTATGAACAATTTACTCAACTTCTGCTCTATAACATGCTTCCTGCAGACAGAACAATCTGCTCAGTTTCTCCTGCCCTATACCATACGGCCTGCAGATAGGATGCTATTTGCTCAGTTCCTCCTGCTCCATAATATGCTTTGTGCAGCTTGGATGCTCTGGACAATGTGATCAGCTGATCCTGCTTAATAATATCTTGGATTTAGATATTACAGTATGTACAATCTGTTCAGCTGATCCTGCTCTATAACATGCTGCCTGCAGATAGGACAATATGTAAAATCTGCTGAGCTGCTCCTGTTCTATAACATGTTGCCTGCAGATTGGACACTATGTACATTCTGCACAGCTCCTCCTGCTCTACAACATTCTGATTCCAGACAGGACACTATTAACAATCTGCTCAGCTCCTCCTGCTCTATAACATGCTGCATTCGGATAGGACACTATGTAAAATCTGCTCAGCTCCTCCTGCTCTACAACATGCTGTCTGCAGATAGGACACTATGTACAATCTTCTCAGCTCCTCTTGTTCTATAACATCCTGTCTGCATGAAGGACACTATGCACCGCATTTACAGCCACTTCTGCTCTATAACATGCTTCCTGCAGATAGGACACTATGTAGAACTTTCTTAGCCACACCTGCGCTATAACAAACTCCCTTCACATTTCTCTGCATTTTAATGATGAAAGGTTTTCTGAAAAAGAAATAACTATTGAGATTTTACAGAGTAGGTTCCAATATACACAGGCAGACTGATGCGACAATAATTGGCAACAACGTCTCCTAGAAACATTTGTGCCTGGTTATTTCCCATTTGTTTGCTGCATTTGCATGTATCAATAAATAAATTGCTACTGTATCCAGACCAACACATTGTAAATCCTGAGTCTGCATATGTCAGCAGCACATCGCTCTGTTTACATGGGACAATGTGCTGCAGGCAAACAAGCATCTATTATGTGGCACAAACAAGGTCTTTGGCCGCTTGCCACAGGCAAATGATGAGGAGAGACCCATCAACAATCCATCTTGATAATTTGCCCAATAATTGTCATGTTTAAAAGGATCGCAACTATATGTCCTCATCCGTTTAATATGTAGGGTATATTCACCAAAGTGTCTACATCCACATTTATGTGTATGGGGGTAGCACATGGAATTCAGCATGTCCCAATCAGAGGAAGAGGACAGACATCTAACTCCCCAAAAATGTGATAACCACATTAATTGTCCCAAGTTCAAGAAGACACATAAAAATAACAGGTTAGACTTGAGGATTTGATCCAGGGATCTATGTTAATTATATTTGTGGGATCAGGAAGGAATTTCTCCCCACTATTGGCCAATTTAGATCAGGTCCTCTAGATGACCAATCATAAACTGTTGACCTATTCTGAGCACTGATCTGATACTAACAACCTAACGTAAGCACTGATCTGTTACTGATAACCTATCATGAGGACTGATCTGGTGACCTATCCAGAGGACTGTTCTAATACTAATGACCTACCCTAAGCACTGATCTGATGAGGATACAGTAGGATGACCTACTGTATCCTGAGGACCCTGATACTGAGACTCTGTGGTTTGATCTGTTGCTGATGCCCTTACCTGAGGACTTCTCTTGATGATCTATCCGTGGACTTCTCTATGACCTATCTGAGACTGATTCTGATGACCCATCCTGAGGACTTCTCTGATGACCTATCCTGAGGACTGATGTGATGACCTATCCTGAGGACTGCTCTAATACTGTGACCTACCCGAAGCACTGATCTAAAAAGGATGACTATCCTGAGGACTGATCTAACACTGATGAACTATCCCCACGGACCGATCTACACTGATGACCTACCCCAAGGACCGATCTGACACTGATGACCTACCCAAGGACTGACGACAGTGATGACCTACCCAAGTTACTGATCTGACACTGATGACCTACCCTCAGTACCGATCTGACCCTGATGGCCTACCCTGAGTACCAATCTGACACTGATACCTATTCTAAGAACTATCTAATCCATGACTATACCTGAGGACCAAGCTGATACTGATGACCTATCCTGAGGTCAATCTGATTCTGATGACCCTACCAAGGACTGGTCTGATATCTGATGACTTTATTCAGGACCAATCCGATACTTATGACCTATTCTGATGACCAATCTATTCAACGACACCTACTGATATAAATACTGATGACTTATCCTGAGGACCAATCTGATTCTGACGAATTCATCCTAGGACTGATCTGATACTGACGGCCTATCCTGAAGACCGTTCTGTTGTTGAGGATCTTTTCCTGAACCTGTTTGTTTTCTGATTACTAACTTGTCCTGATATATTTTAATGCATGCAAATGTTCTAGCATAAAATACAGCATATATATAAAAATATAACAAAATTTGTTAAGTTACTACCCTTGTACTGTATACCCATGTTTGTTGTGTCCACTGTTTTGCACTCTTCTATACCAGAGACCTTGAATTCTCGAAAAATCATGTTGTCACACACTCAGTACAGATGCTCGTACTGCAGCCACTATATATCTGATGGCTATAACTGCTCACAAGAAATCCCAATGTAATCCTATTACTGAAGATAACCATGGGATGGCCCAGCACTAAACCATCGCAGGTCCTCTATTACATGCACATGAACTTTCTGTACAAGCCCCTCATATTATCACATCACAGCTGATGTGCAGAATCTTTCAGGTTTTATACAATGAAGTTTTTATGTTAGGGTATATACCATCACCACAAAACATACAGTAAACTATATAACAAGCGATAAATAAAAATCTGACACTTGTAGTAGAGGTGACAGCATCATTTCACAGGGACTTTTACGCGCACATATGATTTTGATAGGGCTGCGGTAATACAGGCGTCCACTATTTAGAACACCCGACTTGCAGACACCCCTAGTTACACACACAGACCTCTGGATGTTGTAATTTACTGTACTTAGCCCTAGCTACAATAATCATATAAACAGTTATCACAGTGTCTGTAATAAGCTTTATTATAATACCTGTTCAACAATTCAACATTTTTAAAATCCAATTGTCACATAGACCAAAAAAATTCTGTCTGGAGCTGCAATTATGAAAAATTTGATTTCCACTTACATACAAATTCCGTAAGAACAACCTACAGATCTTGTTAGTAACTGCCTGATACTTAATTTACTACAATTCACCGTGACAAGGTGGCTTTACATAAAACCGCAGTAAAACCAATGATTATAGGATAAGTTTATCACTAACCCTGAATTGTTACTTCAGGCACCAGCCGACCTCTCCCGATCTCCTGAAGCTGGAATGCTGCCGCACCTCATGACAACTTGGGGGGCGCTCAGATGGCAAGATGGCACCAAACTGAGGACAGGAGGATGGGCAGAAGTAACATTGGCATCTCACCAAGCAGGGGGTACACCCGATGTGCACCAACCTCTATTTACCTCTATTCTGCTCTATCTGTTTCAAAGACCAATGCTACACACCTAGGCAATGCCCCGTACCCTCATTTTACCATGAAGAACATAGGCCAGGGTAGAATAAATCAGGCCTTGTGGGTTACAAAACCACCAGTCCAATCTTCTATTTATTTGGGTGCCAGCTTCATTCTGCGTCTTTGTAGAGTCTCAGGCTGCAGGACATAGCTCCCTCCCTGCCTCACTTGTGTAGATGTCTCCTCACTCATGCCTCCCTCCAGCATGCTGATCCTCAGCCCCTCCCTACCTCCCTCTCGCCTAATCCCCCATTTAAACCTCCCCACTTCCCACTCAGCCCTCTCGGCTGTCACCCATCAGCTACCTCACATTACTGCCGCCAGTCGCTGAGCCCTGTCTTGCTCACTGTCCATACATGAGGAAGATATACATTGCATGTGTCAGTCGCTTATTACAGCATGGCCAAACCCTGGACAGTGACTCCAGCAGTTTAGAAAGGTCAACAAATCAAGTGAGAGTAATGAAACCACAAGTGTAGGAGCCGCATTCGCGCAGTAAATGAAATGCTTTGCATAACGCAGAATAATTAAATTCAGCCCTGTGGACGGTACATTATCCTTTTCGTGCGGGCGGAGGACTGAGAGCTTTTCTGGCTGACATTACAATAGACACTTGACAATTATAAATAATCCACTGCCAAACAATTTGTAATCGCAGACCCTGGGAGGGGGGATGGGGGAAGAGGGGGAAAAAGGAAGAGGGGGGGGGAAATGGGTGGGGGGGGAGGGGGAGGGGGGGTGGGGGAGGTGGAGGGAATAAGGGGTGGCGGGTAAAGCAAGTAGGGGGGGGGGGGGGGTGGAAAGGGAGGGGGGGGGGGAAGGGGAAAAGAAATAGGAAAGGGGGAAAGGGAAAGAGGGGGGGGGAGAAGGGGGAATATGGGAGAAGAGGGAGGGAGGGAGAGGTTGGTGCGGACAGGGGAAGGGGGGGAAATGGGGGAGGGGGGGGGAAATAGAGCGGCAGGGGGGGGGGCGGGGGGAAGAAGGAAGGTTCATGGAGGGTGTAGAAAAGGGGCGGAAAGGGGTGGGGACGAAGGGAGCTAGAAGAGAGTGGGGGGGGAAGGAGGAGGAAGGAAAAGGAGGGGGGGGGGAGGTAGGAGAAGGGGAAGAAAGGATGAAGAAGGGGGGAAGAGAGAGGGTAAGGGAGGGAAAAAAGGGGGGGAAGAGGAGGAGAAGGTGGGAAGGGGGGGGGGGGGAAGGGGAAGGGGGAAAAGAGGAAGGGGGAGAAGAGGGGGGGGGGTAGAAGAGGGAGGAGAAGAGGAAGGGGGCGGGGATGGAGGGGGAAATAGGGCGGCGAGTGGTGGGAAGAGACGTGGGAAGGAGAGAAGACGGTAGAGGGAAGGGGAGAGAGAGAGGAAATAGGGTGCAGTGCGGGAAGAGGGGAGGGGGGAAGCAGGGTGAGGAAGAGACGGGGGGGGGGGGGAGGGGGGTGAGAGGGAGGGGATGGGAAGTTGAGGAAGAGGGGCAAGAAGGAGGCAAGGGTGGGGTGGAGGGGGGGGGGAGTGAGGCGGGGGAGGAGAGGCGGGAGAGGTGAAGAAATGTAGGGATAGTGGCGGGAGAGGGGGGATGGGGGAGGTGGCTCGGGAAAACGAAGGAGGAGGGAGCGGCAAGGAGATGTTGTGAGGGGGTTGGGGGAAGGGGCGTAGGTAGAGGGGAGGGTAGGGAGGGAAGGTTGGCGGGAAATGAGGGGAGGGGGTAGGGGGAAGGGGGGGGGTGAGAAGGAAGGGGAGGGGGCGAAGTAGGGGGGAGGGTTGCGCGGGGGGGGAAGGAGTAGAGACGCAGAGGAGGGGGGGGAGAGAAGGGGGGTGTGGGAGAGGTGGAGGAAGGGGAGGAGAGGAGTTGGGGAGTTAGTGGGTGGCTGAAGCAGAAGGAGGAGGGGTGGGGGGAGAAAAAGATGCAGAGGGGGGGGGTTGGTGCGGGTTTGTGTGGGGTGAGGAGGGGGTAAGTGGGGGGGTTTGTGGAGAAGAAGTGGTGGAGCGGGGAGGGTGGGGGTTAGGTGAAGGCGGGGGGGGGAGAGGGGAGGTAGAGGAGAGTGGGTGGGCGAGTGGAGGCAGAGGGGGGTTAAAGAGGATGGTGTGGAAGGTGGGAGGTTAGGTAGCGAGGGGGGGTGGTGAGGGGTAGTAAAGGGGGGGGGAGGGGGAAAGTGACTGGTGGGGTGGGGAAGGGATGATAATGGACTAGGGAAGCTATGTGGGACAGACGAGGAGGTGGGAGGTGGAGGGGAAGTGGGTGGAGGGGGGAGGGGTGACGTGAGAGTAGCGAGTGATGGCGGAGGGGCGAGGGGGGGAGAAATAGGGGTAGGTAGTGGGGGGGGGGGTGGGCGATGGCGGGTTGAGGGAGGGGGAGGGTGAGGGTGGGTGGTAGGATGGAGGGGTTTTCAGGAAGCAGGGGGAAATATCTTGTTGGGGGGTGGGGAAGGGCGGGGCGGGGGTCGTCGTGGAGCCACATGACTTCGGGTCAAGGGTTGGAGGCGGAGGAGGGGAGGGGGAGTGTGGGCGAGGTATCGAGGGGGGAGCGGGGTTGTGGGGTGAACGAGTTTGTAGTGGGGGGTGATGGGAGGGTATGGGGGATCCTGTCTAAATGGATGGCATGGGGAGGGACAACTGGTGGGGGAAAGCTGAGGTAAGATAGGAAAAAGAGGGTTAGGAGGGCAGATGGGGAGCGAGGATGACTGATGTTGGCGAAGGGCGACCAGAGGGGGGAGGCGTATTAGGGGGCGGGGGGGGAGATAGGGGGGTGGGGTGGAGGAGTGGGTGGTAATAGGGGTTGAGAAGGGTGGTGGAGGGAGGGGGGAGGAGGAGATTCAACGTTGGCATGTGGTGAGGGGATTGTGGAAGTTAAAGCGGCGTGGAGGTGACAGGGGGTGGGGGGTTAGGTTAGGGTGTGAAGGGCTGCCTGGGGAAGGTGGGGGGAGGTTGCCGGAGGGGAGACGAGTTGAGAGGTGGTACAGGGGGGGTGGGTCTGGGACCGCGGATAGATGGTCGCCGACTAGGGGGTAAGCTCGACAGGGGTATGTGTGGTGTCGCTAGTAGGGGGGTTGGTCTTAAATTATGGGTACTATAGGAAGGGGATGGCCGTGGTGTTGAGTGCGTGTTGGCGGGGGTCAGGAAGAGAGCTTGGGTAGCAACTCAGGAGTGTGGGTCTGTGGATTATGGAATTGGGGGGGGAGGTGTGGGGGGAATTAAGGGGGGAGTGGGTGAGTGGGGGGAAGTGGGGATGGGAGGAGGGCTGGTTTGTTAGGGGGGGTTTGAATTCTGTTAGTGGTGAATATGGGAAGGTGTGTCGTGTTCGTAGTGCGCGGGGATGTCTTAGGAGGTGGTGTCGGCCGGGAGCTGGGTTGGGATGGGGCCTTCTTATCAGGGTGACGTAAGACTAAGCGACAGGTGTGAAAGTGCCTTGGGACGGGGGGGTGGGAAGCGGGTGTGATGGTGGAGGGGTTGATTTGTAGGTTGGGTGTATTGTGGTTATGGTAGGGAGGGGTGGGGGGCCCGGTTAATTTGTCAGGGGGTGTCAGAGGGATGGTGGAAGGTAGGGATTGGTGCATGGTGGTGTGAGGCTTTGCGTGATGTTGGGATGAAGTATTAGGGGTGTGTGTTCGCGAGTTGTGGAGCGTGGAGGAAGACGTGTAGATGAGTGGGGGAAGGGGCGGGGAAAATGGGTGGCGAGTTGAGTGGGTGGAAGGAGGGGTCATTGAGGTGGGGGGGCGGCCGGGTGGTGGCGGGGGGGAGTGAGGGGGGTGTTAAATCTGGATACAGCTTTGGGGTTTTATAGTTTGGTCGGGGGTGGGGGGCCGTGCTCTACCTGGTAGAGTCTGTTGTTGTGAAGGGAGTGCTTGGTCTGGCGCGGGGGAGTAAGGAGTTCGTGGGGTGGGTGAAGGTGGGTTGATTCGTGAGGGTGGGGTCTGTGGAGGCCGAATTTGTTTAGGGGGGTGGGGGGATTTTAATGTAGTCTGGAGGGGCCTAGCATCGGTTGGGATGTCTAGCTGAAGAGACGTGTGGTCCTACTTTAAGTTTGTATTTTATGTTTAGATGCGGGAGGTAGGGTTCGAGGAGCTGATGGTGGTCTTCTTGCGGTGTGGGGGAGGGAGATTTGGGGTGATTTGGGGGTTGTGCTGGATGGTGGGCCCACGGTGGGGATCGCGTCAGCTGATAAACGTATGGCGGGGTGGAGTGGTCAGTGCCGACGTTCTGTCGGAGAGGCTTGGGCGGGGCTGTGGTCCCAGGGATATGTAGATGTTATCTTTTAAGCGTGGGAGCGTGGGTTCATCGGGCGGGCCGTGATCGTGTATTGTTCGTTTTCACCGTTTTTTCCTGTGAGCCTGTGGCATGGTTCTCTTTCCCTATCCTGTTTACGTGTGTGGTGTTGTAATTGCGCAATCGGCTCAGATTTTGATTATATTTTTTTGGCCGTGGAGGTTCGAGATCATGAGCTAGCACCCGGTGCGAGGGTGGCATTCCAGCGCGCTAGGATAAAGCAGAAGAGAGATCGTCACCCAGGCACTGATTCCTGTGCGGCATCTACGAAGGCGTGTGTGGGAAGTATTTGCGGGTGAAACGGGAGAATAGGGGAGGTCCGGTGTAGGGAGGCTAAGGTGTGGGAAAATAGTCCGGGTAGCATTTTAGGAGAGGGGGGTGGATTTGGAGGGTAGAGATAGATGGTGCGGGACGCCCGAGTGTTTGCGAGTGATGGTGTGGGTTGATAGTTCGATGTGAGTGGGGGGACGGGGTTGTGGGGGCTAGCGGTGGTGTATTAGTGGTGATGTGGATGAGGGGTAAGTGGCGGTGAGAAATTCACAATCCGAGAAGGACTGTTCTATAGTTGAGTAAAGGAAGTTGGTTTGTGATGGGATGAGTGGGAGGTTGGGGGGGGAGGAGTACGAACGGATAGTGGGGGACGGGCTCCGAATCTCGAAAGCGAGATTAGGGGAAAGTGTAGAGGTATGGAGAGATGGTGGGGGGTATCTGTGGGTAGGGGATCTTTTGGAGAGGGGTGCACAGTGGTTCACGGCATGCCCCCCTCGGTCCTGTTAAAGTTTGAGTTGCTGGTGGGTCACCGTCTACAGGTTTGGCCGATGGTAACGTGAATAAAGTGGGGGGGGGAGTAGAGGCGTGGACGTTGGTGGTGCTGTACGATAAAGATGGCAAAAATGGCCTGGAAGTGATTTATGGTGAGGAGAGTCTCTGCCGGAGGGTGTGCGGAGCAGGGTGCAGTAGATGGGTGTTTTGGGGCGGGGCAGCGGGTATAGTTAAGAAGAGGAGATTAAATGAAAGGTAGGAGGGTGGGTGCTTTAAAAGGAGAGCTGTGTTCGGCGGCCGAAAGTGGAGGGAGGCTGCTGAGGACCGCAGGCGCTGTTCTTGTTTGGAAGTGGTATTGGTTAGGGGGAAGGGTTCTCGAGACGGTGTGGGAGGAAGGAAAGGTGCTAGAGTCGTAGATCTAAGGTAATGATTAAGATCAGATTGAGGCAAGGTCGGGAAGAAGGCAGGAATGGTAGGGGGGAGGTTAGGGCCGACAATGTGGAGGCATAAGATTTGGGTGTTCGGAGTGTGGGGGGGAAGAGAAAGGTTGAGGGTAGTGAAGGATGGAGAGGAGGGTGGGGGGGGGGGAGCGAGGGGGGGGGGGGTTGGGGGGGATCAGGGGGGAGAAAGAAGAGGACAGATGGAAGAAGAAAAAGGGGTGGCAATTGCGAACCGGCGTGGGCAAAGCGGTTAAAGGTCTAGGTCAATATGTGGAGGAAGGTTTCCTGAATTGTAAAACAGCTCCAGATAATGGGCAGCATATGAAAGCGGATATGGTGAAGTCACTTTCTTCTTTTTACTTCAATTACCCATATATATTACTTATTTGAAAAACCTTCAGGTTCCTTCAATTTATTCAGCTTCTTTGTCCACAACAAAACGACCATTCCCTTTTCCCAACACTAGTCCGGATTCCAACAAAGAGTTGTGTTGTCTGTTATGCAACAAATAGCCCAACCACACGGATCCAGCAGTGCCCACCCTCTTGTTGGCTCCAGGACTAGTTGTACCAGGTAATTGTCTTTTGTTGTTGACAAGAAGCTGCTACTTTGAAGGACCTCAGGTTATCCTTCCCTCGTCAATATCTGGTTAATTGACGTCCACACTAAGAAAGTACCTTCACCATTATCAGCTTTTCGCTCTGCTCCTCCATTAGAGTGGAGCCTTTAACATTCCAGCCTCCCTTCCTCCCCTATTGGACTATGAACCTTCCCCGCTCTATATCCCACTGTTCTCTTGCCCTGCAAAAGTGTAGTTGCCCTCCCCCTAGGTCTCTAGTTTAAACACTCCTCCAACCTTCAGGCCATTTTTCCCCCAAAACATCTGCTCCATCTTTTTCGCCATGAGGTTCAGCCCTCCCTACTGTAGCGCATGTACGCCGACAGAAAGCAGCCCGTTCTCATGAACCCCAAGCCCTCCTTCCACACCACTGTTTGTCCACTTATTTACCTCCCTGATCTCCCGCTGCCTTTCTGGTGTGGCGTGGAACAGGTATTATTTCGGAGAACACTACCTTTGAGGTCCTTGCCACCCCTCCCCGTAATCTGCAACCCGATCCGCAACATGCCAAACTCGAGCCAACGGCAAACAACACACTGTTCGTAATGCCGGTCTTTGTGGCATATTGCCCTGTCTTTCCCCTAAATAATCGAATTCTCCCATTCCCACTGTCCTGACCTTGCCTGTGCTCCCATTATCCTCTACTGAGGCAGGCCAGTGTCAGGACAGTACAAGGGACAGTTTTTTGGACTCGCCTTGTAAGGTCCGGGGCATCATGGGGTCACAGGGTAGGAAGGTGGTAGGGTCTAACATTCTGTCCTGTATGACATAGGCTCCCACCCAGCCTACATGATCCTCGGTAGGTATGCTGGTAAGGTAAGAAACAGCAACCTATATCAGTATGAAGGTATAATGTAAGCCAACTGAGGCTGTTAAACTCTTCACGATTACATTCTCTGCCACCTAAGCATTTTTGTGCCATATATACATCCCTGTTTTTGTTGTTAGCCATATTTTTGTTGACTCGTTTTGTCTATCGTATGTAATCATCTTTGACAATGTTAAGTGCGGTTGGTGAAATAATAAGAATAACGCATCTCGCTCTTAGTGAGTAAGTTGCTAATTTTTAGAAAATTGTATTAAACTTAGATTTTATAATCACCTAGTGCTGCAAGCTATGAATTGTTTATGTAAATACATTTGTGTAATTTGTTGACTTGTTTGCTGCTATTTTGCTTTTTAAAAGGTTTTCCCTGGCCCCACAAAAAATCTGCTGAGCTCACTGCAACAGGTCTGGCTGCAAAATAACTTGTTGCAAATATGCAAACAAAAATAATTATTTCAGAATATATTTTTATAAAACTATGGAATATTTATCTATTCATTTCTAATGTCAGTTGTATCGACAATATAAAGGAACATACCCATATGTATATAGATGCCACTCAATTCTAATAAGTTTATTTATAGTTGTTATACAGTGTAAAGAAATATTAGTTTATTACCAGGATTAAACCATCATAAGTGGTGGTTGTATTATATGTAGGATGATAAATGAGAAATCAATAAACATTAGTGGTTACGGGCTACCGAAAGGAATAACATTTTATCATTTTACCTGGGTGTGTGGGAATACAAAATGTCAACTCACAGCACATTTCTTGTACCAATGATAAGAGCAGAACTTTATATTTGTTCAGAAAGCCCTTATAGAAGAACTATTTGAAAACGTTTACGAAAACTGTTACTCCATACATCAAGTACATTGCTAGCAAAAAAGTAATTTTGTTTGTCCAGTGTGGAGGGGGCTTGCCCGAGGCTGCCACCTTAGGATTCTTGATTGTTTGGCGGACAAAAGATTCAAGGTAACAAACCGCTGGCATGTCACAAAGATTGTGTGAGATCTTACTAGAAATCAACAAATTATTATCATTGGGAAACTGGCAAACCTGAAATCTTACATTATGGGCAGCGAGCTCTATAGCCTTTCTGTTCTTGGAAAAATAATTCTACCTTAAAAACAATAAATATTGTTAAATTGTACAGGTTATAGCATAGAGGTAATGTTTCGAAAAAACATCATAGACCTGCTGCTGCATTCTGAACTGTTCTGGAAATTTGTAGGTCTTCTGGCTAAGTATTGTTGGTGCCAAGTACGTCTCAACCCAAATATTTTTGTCACAAGATTTGATAACGCCGAGTTTTTTCGCACAAAAAAAAGTGCTGAAAAACCCAACTCAGCTTATACTTGAGTCAAAAAAAAACCTGAATTCCAAAACTCACCTTCTGGTGCCCATCCCGCAGGTCTCATTTGGATTCGTCCGTCTGCTGCATCGTCCGCGGAAGTCAGAGCTTTGCGCTGCACAGACTGGCGCTGACGGACAGATCGAACAGAAAGGACCTGCTTTGAAGTATCATTTGTTTGTTTTATGAATTGGTTCTAGCTTCATAATGGGGCAAGGGGGCCGGCTTGTAACACGGGACATGGTCCTGTCTAGTATATCTGGAGTGAAGGCTGTGACTCAATGCATTTTACACCCCAGGCTACACTCGTCATAGGTTGCTTCCATTTTGTGGGGGGTAAATGAGGTCCCTCGTCTTATATTCAGGGCAGCTTAGACTCGAGTATATACCTATATATACTCTGGTAAGTGGAAAAGAATATAACAATATCTCTCTGTATGGGGGCACAGTATTTATCTAATTCTCTCTGTAAAAAGCACATTAAAGATAACTAGAATACTTTCTGTAGGGGAACGTATTATATCTATCCCTCTGAAATGGGGCACAGCGGGGCTTATTTACTACGTTTTCGAGATCGGCCGCTGGGACAGGGCTTTAGAAGGGGATTGGTGTCGGCCGAGATCGGATTTTTGGCTCATCAGCGCCAGCTTTCATGCAACAGAAACCGTGGGCGGGCCCTCGGACGATCCGACTGATTCGGACAGAGGCGGCAGGATTTAACTTTAAAATTGTGTCTTAAGCCATGCACTTACATACACGGAAGGAGATGGTGAACTCGGCGGACCTGTGCGAGTAGTGACACATGCAGGATATGGAGGCGAACGTTTTTAGTGAACCGCGGCAGAGATTCATTCTCGTAGGACACTCCGGATGGGGATAACAGGACTGGTTAAGTAAAATGTCCCTAAGTATGTATAGATTTCTATAAAGGGAACCGGATATGATAGACTCTCTGAAATGGGCCATATAATAGATCTAAATATATACAGGGGAGGGGGGTGGGGGGGGGTCACTTTATATATTTGAATTAAGTGCTCTATAAATAGTAAATAATTACGGAATGTACATACAGAATGTATACACACACCGTTGTCACGGGCTGTGTTTTCTGTATGTTTTTTGCTGCTGTATTTATTTATTAGCTCGTCTTAGTGCTGTATTTTGGTTATATCTTTATGTACTGGTTCTATACAATATTTTTAGCACCTTAAACTAGTATTGTACTTTGACCAGACTCCCGTTCAATTTTTTTATCCACGGGGGTCCTGTCACTGCTGACCTTGACTTCTACTAACTGGGGACGCCCTTCTCCCATATCCCCCTGGTTCTGTCTTCTGCCCTCGCGCTCCCACCTCTCCTTCTATACTTCCGGAGAATTGTTGTAGGATTGATATGCCCCAATTACTACCAGGGGTCCCATGCGGGACCTGAGAAAAAAGTAACAGGTGGCCCCGGACTGCCCACTGTGAACCTTAGAGAATCTTTCTGTATGCTTTACATTAGCCAGGTCAGCATGAAGCTTTTTGATATCCGTTTTTTAGATAAAGCTTTATAATGAAACTCCAATTGTCACAGGGACATTTTTATTTTTTCTAGAATTACAGCTATACATATTCGTTTTGACCCGATTTAGCCGAATTTTTCGAAAAATTTTCTTCAAATCGAAGTCAACAATGAATCATGTTAAAAAACAGGCTTTCCTGGCTGCAAGAGAGCCTGTAGGTGTTGTAGACGTTGTCCAGCTTAAATATGCATAGGGACGTGGTTTGGTCTTCAAACATGCTGTGTTTTTAGTATGACACGCATTGAAAGCCTCGGCTGCTTAGAATCGCTTCCGTCTTCACTTCCATGTGCACTTAACATAGGCCAACTTCCCAAATAAACACGAAGCGAAGCGGAACCAGCCTGACAAGTAGACGTCTGTGCCAAGCTCGAAAGGAGCTGAGGGCCAATCCGCTTAACATCGAAGAGTGGCACTCTTTTTACACTGAGTGGCACAAGATATATCGGAAGGTTGCATCAGACGCATCAAGAAGTGGCAGAGTGGCACACTGATATAGTGTGTTGGTGGGCATCAAAAGCATCAGCAGAGCCCGCAAGTGGCACAATGATATATTGTTAATGTGGCACAGAACGCAGCAAGAGCAGAAGAGTGGTCACAATGTAATAGTGTGAGGTGGGCATCAAAGCGAGCAGGAGCCCGCAGAGTGGCACAATGATATAGTGTGTTGGTGGCATCAAAAGCAGCAGCAGCAGGAGCCCGCATAGTGTGGAATTGATAAAGTGCGTGGGTGGGCATTAGTAGCAGTAGCAGCAAGAGCCCGCAGTATGGCAAATGATATAGAGTGAAGGCGGCATCAGATACAACCGCAAGCCCGCAGAGTGGCCAATGATATAGGTGTTGAAGGTGGCATCAGCAGCAGCATCATCCAAAGAGTGGCAGCAATGCATATATTGTGTTGGTGGCATCAGACCAGCTGGGGGAGGGGAAAAGCCCGCAGAGGGCACAATGATATAATGTTGTGGCACAAAAGCATTAAACCGATTATTCCTGCAGATTGTCACAATATATAGTGCGTTGGTGGCATCAGTAGTCATAAGCAGCCCGCCAGAGTGGCACAAGTGATATAGTTTGAAGGTGGCATCAGAAGCACAGAAGCTCAGAGTGGGCACAATGAATATAGTGTGCAGGGTGGCATCATACAGCAGGAGCCCGCATATGGCACCAATGATAGAGTGTGGAGGTGGCGGGACCATTCCAGTCCCTGTGTAAATATTGTAGTGAGGCAGAGGGTTCACCTAGCACCGGTGTTGTGGCTCAGGTGAGTGGTCAGCATCATAATAGTAGCTGAGGCAGTAGTTATAACCCCGACTCATTCTCACGTTGGAGGAGGCGTCATTCTGATCTATCTGATGCTTTGCATTGGTGAGTTGAATCCTGGCCGATCCAAGCCTGATTCTTTGACAAGGTCAGTCTCTCCACATTACGTTTGACGCGGGTTCTCCTGGTGGTAACATGGCCCCTCGCTGCATCTGAACACCCTCTCTGATGCACCCACTTGCATGCATTGCATCTTCTCACTGCAACTCCGCAAGTTGCGGCCCGCAATCAAGTTGGCTTCCCAGTAGTCCATGGGAATCCTCTTATACCCCTCAGGTGGTAATTGCTGTCCAATTAGGCCACCAGTAGGTGCAGGGTCTGCTTCATGTCTGCTTCTGCTGCCGGTGGCGGCTACCCTCCTCACTAGGCGGGTGAAGGAAATGGCTCATAAGGAATTCCAGACTTAAGCTACTGTTGTGGCACGCTACCACCCCCCCTTCCCCCCCCCCCTCCCCCCCCACACCCGCTCCCTGTCTCCTACCCCCCATCTCCCCAAGCATCGTGGTAGTAGCACGGGAGCAATGACTGCCGGAATCCCCCGGTCAGACCTGACAGAGGATTGACAAGGCGGCACATAGGCAACGGCCAACCTGGTGCTCATTATTTCTCTATAGTATGCCAGTTTGTTCCTTCCTCTCAGCAGCAGGGAACAGGTCACACTTTTGGACCGGGAGTGGAGTCCAAGAGGGTGGAGAGCCAAAAGTCATCCGATGCCGGATGTTGACTATTCGGCTGCACCTATTAGTCAAAGCACCTGCGGGCGGGCCATCTGCGCAAGTGACTCTGAGGGACTCCAGTCCTCCATATCCACAGTATACTGCACAGTGCTTCTGGGTCTCTGCCTCGTCTTCTACCTCCTCTGGATGCTCCTGCCCCCTCTCCTGTCACCTGAGGAGAAAAACCCAAATTGCACCAGACTCTCTAGTGCTCAATGTCCTCCTCCTCCTCCATTCAGCCCCCATCGACTCTGTGCCATGAATTAGTCTCCACTTCCCAGGGCCCTGACCATACAGATGTTGCAGCATGATTTTTCCAGGACATTAAGCATGGATACGTTATCATCCCGCAGTCCTGTGACAATAACTTGCATATAATCTTAAAAAGCCTGAGCAAACGGCAGGTGTCACGCATGAAGGTGCCATGGCTGACATCAAGTACACAGGGGATTACTACGTCCGCTTGCATCTCAAAAATCATTATGGCTTTTCTTCTGTTCATCAGGTGGGGGGGTCTAACATATGGAGGCCTGGATTCGACGGGTGGAACATTCATTTCAATACTATGTTGGGGTAGGCCATCTGGTTGCTGAACTCGAGGAGGGTGTGCTGGCTTTGTAAGAGTGGCTGAAGGGCGTGCAAACAAGTGTCCTGGCCATTTTTTCTATGTCTTGGCAGAAGGGTGTAAGATCTTCAGGCACTTGTTGCTACCAGATTGAACATGTGTGCCATGCAGCGTCGGACACGCATGTTCCTCCATTGTCTCTCATCATGGTTCCGATTTTTTAGTTGTTCGCGGAGAAAGCCACACATTGTTTCTATCTTGCATGACGCGGACAGTTCCTCCTCTTGTGACTTCGTTCGCCAGGCAAACCATGTGTGAACTGCGTGACCCCGTCGGTGCCCTGCACTGTGGTATGATGGAGCAGCACTTGTGGGGCTGAGGTGTGGTGGTGGAGAAGGAGGAGTGGACCCTGGCGAGGAGCAGCATTTGACATTGTGGAGGAAAAGCTCCGTCCTTTTTGGACGTTGTTGTGTGGCTGGGGCGGGAAGCACATTCACCCAGTGGGCCGTAAAGGAACATATACTGACCTAGTACAGCTCCACACGTCCGCGCGTGCCGTGCACCTTGGAAGAAACTTATAAGCTCAAGTACTGGCTCCCACCTTCTTTTGTACATAGTGGTGAAGGGCTGGCACAGCCTTTTTTTGGGAAAAAAAATTTCGGCTTGACTCCTCCCTCAGTTCCGAGCACATGCCATAGTTCTCTGAGGGTGCAGAGTCGCACGACTTGGAAAGGGAGACAGACTGTAGTACCAACCACTTCGACAAAAAGCACTGTTATGTCTTCTGCCCCTTTAGGATGGCTGATGCAAAGATTTGTCCTTTTTTGTATCTCCTGCTCAACATGTCTGGCGCCATGCGTAGCTAGACGGAGTCATCTGGACCGAGATTATTTCAAAGACTACTCTCCTTCGGCAGAGGTGTTGAAGGCTTGACTTGCTGAAACAGCATGTGTTCCACATGTGCTGCTGCTGTCCTGCAGGACGACCGCATCTGACACCCGTTTCTCCCAGGCCATTGGATTGTGATGCTGCATGTGTTGCGCAGTGCCGTTTGCCAGGTTAGCTCACTGGGCACGCTTCAATTCTGGCCCGCAGATACGACATATATCCCCGTTCGGGCTCCTCGTGGTCTTTACAAAAACGGCCCCCCCGTGAGGTGGTAATTTTACCGCCACACTCTGCAACTGAGCGACTACTACCGCCCTGCCTTGCTGAGGCACCTGTGCCACTTCTTATTTGTGCCTGCCGAATCGGGATTTGTACCCCGGACATTTGGCTCCTTCCTCGACGCTGCCACCCTGCTGACTTCCCATCCCAGTAGCGACTTGCTGCCTGCTCCCAAGCTGACACTCACTGCGCCGCACGATCCCCTGGCTAAAGCCCGGCTCCCAAGTGCGATCGGCTACATCATCCGTCAATTTGCAACCCCGGTCACTTACTCTCCTCCCCGATTTCAGTATCAAATGCCTGCTACTGTCAGTAAGCAGTCGGAATTCTGCCCCACCTCATTCACTGCAAAGCCGCGCTGCTGTCCTTCCCCCAAACACTCGTCCTCGTGAATAGGCAGCGGGCCCAACCACCTAGAACTCCTCTGGCTCGGGAAAGGACAGGACAGAGCCTGGTTGAGGACAGGTTAGGGCCGCTGACTCTGCTCCGTGGGCCATCCACTAATTGTGGTATCAGAGGAACCTACGGACTCTTGGCTGGGGTTGTCAGTGTTATATTTGAGGAATTTGGATGACCCAGTCAACCATTCAACAACCTTTGGGTTGTTTGATCACACCTGCCACTAGATGACAGTTTCTGGCCTCACAGATTCACCCCTGCCTGCTTCCACCTGCCACCTTTCTGTCTGAGCATAGTGGTTTATAACAATCAACGTGATTTGACCCTAAGTCCTGGCTGTAAACTAGAGCCCCCAAAAGGTAGTGCAATGTGCGTTATCATATCCCCACAACTGACAGCTACTACTGCAGATGCAGAAATGTCAAACGATTTCTTCCTATTCGTTTTGTCTCTTTGTCTGAACTGCTATTGGGTTACAGATTCCCCTTAGAGACCAGCAAAGGATTGCAGCAATCTCACAGCACAATAGCAGCAGCTGGGACGCTACAACATGAAGTGTGAAGTGCTGAGATAGATATTGCTGAATTTTATGGGCTTTGTGACATCACATAACTGCCGTTCCGCTGATGGCTTACAGGTCTGCAGATGTCATCGGGGGTGATCCTTTCTCCTTCCCAGAGTTCTCTGCCGCCATGTAACCGTTGTTCTCGTGTCCTTTAGCAGAAACATGAGGGAAAAAAAACACTTTGTTCCCGGGAATCCGCATAAACTTTTCGGCTTCATCATAGAATCGATTCGCCCATTTCTATGTGCTGATGGGATCAGTGCAGTTTATATTTAGGTATTGTGTGTGCTAAAAAGCTATAGGGCAGAATTACCAGTCTGTGTATATCATTGTACATATGATTAAAACACAATTAGAGACAGTCACCCCCCAGACAAAGGGTCATACAGCCGAAAACTGCGGCTGGACGGCAGTCATCCCCGGACATTGTGGAATATTATCACCTATACTTGGCAAGAACTGTCTCTAACTGAGGCGGTACTTGTCATTACACAGGCATTTGACTTTGCTATACCGTACTGCTGTGCATATTGACTATTAATACTGTTTGTTTCACTATGCTTGTTAAGCAGTTTCTTCCTGCACATCTAAGGTCTAGATGTCCGGGAATGACTGCCTTTCTCTGCTCTATACCACTTTTACAACCCTGTCATGTATCTTTCCGCAATTTTTATTGTGTCGTTTGTGTATTGTTTGCATAAATAAGATTGTTATTATTACCCTACCATCGATATTTTGTATGCCCAGCTCTTTTCTCATTTGAAGGTTATAATAGGTATCATTGTCCATATTGTAGGTAAGTATGTACAAATTTGGTTGTATAAAGTAGTGTGTAAGCCCCTCCATTTCCTTTGACTACCAATGATCTTTATTTTGTATAAAACATTTTTTCCTATTTTTGTTTTCTAAATGGTTTTGTTGCCTATTTTAGTCAGACTGTCCTCTGGCAAAGATGAATAGGAAAATATTGTAAAAAGGGCTTGGAATGGTGTAATGCATACATGCTAGTGAAATAATAATTAATCTGCAAGAATACTGAGTTTAGAAATTGATATGACAAAAAGTATTTGTTTTTCAATTCCAGAAAAAATCCAGTTTTGATTTTAATGACACTTTCTGGGTCTAAAAGGCATCACTGAGTCCTATCCAAAACTGTTTAAACATAGCAAAGAGATCTTTAAACCAGTCTTTCTTTATTTTTCCCCCTCACATACCTCTTCCGATTGATTTATAGAGACTAACATAGTTGTGATTGTCAACTGATAATTTATGTTCTAAATATCCCAAATCCCCATTTCCCAACTTAACTTTGGGCATGTGAACATATTTGATTGTAACATTCACATTCAAGTGTTAACTCAAAAGGTAATAATTGAAATTCAGGGTGGTTTGAATTGGGCTGAAGTGTATTATAGATTTTTACAGTGGGAAAATAAGTATTTAGGCAGTCACCCTTGTGCAAGTTCTCCATGTAAAAATTAAGAGCCTGTATTGTATCTACCTATTATAGGTTAGACCTCACTATGAGAAACAAAGTTGGAAAAAATCTAGAAAATCACATTACCCCTGATTTTTAAAGAATTTATTTAAAATATAGTGGAAAATAAATATTTGGGCAATAACAAATTTTCATTTTATACTTTGTTATATTTCCTTTGGTGGCAGTGACGAGGTCACACCTTTTCTGTAAGCCTTCCACATGATTGGCACACACTGTTGCTTTATGTTAGCCCTTCCTCCATGCAAATCTCCTCTAAGAGCAGTTTATTTGGGGGCTATGCACTGGGCATCACAACTTTCAGCCCCCCCCCAAAGGTTTTCTATGGGGTTGAGACTGGAAACTGGCTAGCCACTACAGACCTTGCACTCTTCTTACAAAGCCCACTCCTTTCATTGCCCTATTGTTGCTTGGATCACTGTCATGCTGCAAAACCCATCCATGTTTTTATCTTCAATGCCCTTGCTGATGTTAAGGAATCGGCTTAAAAGTTCAAGATACATGGCCCATTTCTCTTTGTACATGGAGCAGTCATCGCTGTCCCTTTGCAGAGAAACAGTCCCCTTGTCATGGTGTTGCACCCATGCGCCACGAAGGTATGGTGTTCTTTGGATGCCATCGGCATTCACTTTCTTCCAAACTGACAAGTTGTGTTTCTAACCAAAACAGTTTCTGCTTTGGTTTTCTCTGACCATATGTTCTTTCCAATGTTCTTGAACATCCAAATTCTCTCTAGAAAACCAGGGCTCGGATACTGTATTGGCTTAACAGGTGGACACGTCTGGCAACTACGGGATCGGAGACCCCTGCAGCTTTAATTGTGTACCGACGGTAGCCTTTGTTAGGTTTGTCCTCTGCTTTCAGGGAAAAAAATCTAGGGAGCTTATGAGTTGTCTTATATGTTTTCCAGTTTTTATTATTGCTCCCACAGTTTATTTCTTCACACCATTCTGATTGGCCTATTGGCAGAACCATTCTCCAAGCATTGTGCTGGTCTATCATTTTTGTTTCTGTGTTCCTTTGACAGCTAGATACTTTGGTCTTCAACCATAGTGGAGTTTGAGTGGGACTGTTTGAGGTTGTGGACGGTGTCTTTTATTCTTATAAGTTCAACAGGAGACTTTACTACAGGTAATATTAAGAAAAGGAGCATTTTTTAAAGAAGAAGTAATAGGTCTGTGAGAGCCAGAAATCTTGCTTGTTTGTTTGTGCCAAATACTTATTTCCAACATAATTTGGCAAATAAATTTTAATTTAAAATCAGACAGCGAATGTGAATTTCTGTTTTTGTTAAAACTTTTTTATCTATCATAATTGAGTCTACTTATGATGTCAATTACATGCCCCTCATCTTTTAAGTGGGAGACAAGTGGTTCACAATCATGCTCATGATTTTTTTTTTGTTGAAGAAATCAAAGCATCTGAAAGTTTACATGCACTTTGGTTACTAACATTCCGTAGGCCAGTTTCACTGCGGGTTTTGGAGTGGTTGAATGTCTCAGAATATGATGCAAAAAGCCGAGCTGAGCCCTCGGTGGTTTCTGTCACGTTTCAGAACGAGTAGTATCCATATATAATTAATTAATGAATTTTTTCTTATTTTTATTTTAACTGCATGTAAATATGTTCTTATAAATGCCCCTGGTTTGACGATTAACTAATTCTATTCCTTATTTATATACAGCGCACACAGATTGTCGAGCGCTGCACAGAAGTTTAGCCAAGATCGTCCCTGTCCCAATGAGGCTGCACATCTAATCAACCTACCAGTTATTTTGAAGTGTTGGAGGAAACCGAGGAACCCCCGTAAACACAGAGAGAACCTATCACACACTTTGCAGATGTCCTAGCCTTGGTAGGCTTTTAACCCAGTACTCGCCCATTTCTTTAATTCTACCCCGTCATCGCCGCGCTATCTTACCCGCTTTCTGACATTCCCGCTAGTCATCATTTATTTGGGGTTTGTACTTGTGTGGCAGAGTAACGGAAATTGAAAAGTCGGAACCTTAAAGGCTAATAAATCTGGTGGCAGGAATTTGGCCAGTTGTTTTTCCAAAATTCTTTGCCATCCTCCATCGTTTTGTTGTTATTTTGTTAATTGTTTTTTTTAGTTAGGGTGTATCTCCAGCTCCACCCCCTACTTCGCCTCTTCTGATTACTTCCCTATCCCTCACCCGTGGTCCATTTTTGGCGGAGATAAGTAGACTGGGGGTGGGTAGATGTCTGAAGGGGGAAACGAGATGATGGTGCGGGGGGGAGGTGAGGGCGGGAAAGGAGAAATGATGAGTGGGGAGGGCGTATGGGGTAGTTAATTTAGGGGATGGGTATGTTGGGGGGGGGTCTTCCACCCGCCAGCCCCGTCCGGGCGGTATTGTTTTTGATCGCTTCTCCCCCGGTGCTTCTCCGGGTTCTCCTTCCGCGGGGGGGCGTATCTTTCTGTCGTGTTCTGCTTTCTGAGTTAGCCTAGTGCGATTTCCACAGGCAGCTAATATTAGTAATAGGGAGGAAAGTTTTTATTGCATAAGCCGAATTATAAATCGTTAGCCCCTGCACGCAAACATGCTCAGCCTGTGGAAATGAACCTGTGTGCTGTTCGATTCCCCATGATCCCACTACAATACAGTGTACGGGAATTCATGTCCTATCTTTTCCCCATGTACGGACGCGGATGTGGTGCCGCATGTTGTGGCTGCCCACGTATCGCGCTGTGCGCCCATTGCCGTCTAAAATTGGGAGGACGTATGTACAGTCCCCCCCCACCCCCCCCAAGCCAGCGCCCTTAAATTTGCATGGGCCCTTACATTTTTCTGTGTAAACTACAACAACTATATAAGATGATGCCAAGTATGATTTAACAGTCCACAAACTACAGCAGATTTTTATTGAGCATCAGACATATATTACTGTGAGAAGACGGTTTTGACTGTCCTAGTGTAACTGTGCACTTTTTTACTTTGCAAGATCATCTCACCCAAGCGTCCTTTTCGCTGCAGGCACCTCTGTGAGTAGCATCAAGGGGTTTCTAAATTAGCAATATTAACAGGAAAGCTGCTGTTTAAACATTTGTCCAATAAGAAAAGAAACTGAAGCATTGACCGTGGGTGAAGAAGCAAAAAACAAGCGACCCTAGCCACAGTTTTTCAGTGGATTAAAACCATCAGGTTTTTTATTTTAATTTTGATGAATATAACATTTCATGGCATAACGCATAGATCCCTGTTCAAGAACACTTTTTGTTTCTGTGAAGAGAGATCTAGGCTGTTGCCAAGAAATTTTATCTTCATAAATTAATAAGAAACTGATTTTTAATCCACTGAAAACTGTGCTGGTCGCGTTTGTTTCCGCCTGTGAGTCTGAGTCTCGGGATCTTCCGTGCATGGAAGGTGAGATCTAGAAGGACTGGTGAGCTGAAAATATATCTTTTTTTTTATGTTTCCTTTCTGTGTGAAGTACTTAAGATAAATTTAATCTTTAACAACGCGTTTTTTTTCACACACTTTTCCATGGGTACCATCGCTGCATCTTGTAACTGCAAACAGTGTCCCATTTGTTCTTTTGTCTAAGGGTAGACAGTGTAACATATACAGTGGGATACTGCGTCCTGATGAAGCTTAAGCACAGGATGTGTGGTGGAAAGATAGAGAATTCAAATGCCTTGAGCAAAACCACACATTTTTTTGTGTACAATTTTTGCCCACCAGGTATTTAAGGCCCTAGTTGATCCAGAAGGTGTGACATTTAAGACTGGAATAGTGGCCAAGAATACAATTACAGAATACTAAACTATTTGAAAAAGAGACTATTTGAGGAGAGACTCCTTACAATGTCCAAATATCGAATGTTCATCCAGTCTCTTTCTATATGATTCCTTTCTAATTAATACTTAGGCCTTGTCAGGACAAGGAAACATCATTTGTGACGCTATTGTGACCATAACATGTATTCCTTAAGAGCAGTGAGACTGCAGAACTATCCATCGCAGGAGGTTTTTTATGGCGGACTCTATCTACATGTTCTTCATAGAATTTCCGCTGCATCAAAATGACCAGTTTGTGTCAATTAGGTCATTGCCTTCACTGCCCTGATGATTGTACCCCACCACACTTGTGCAAGGAGGGAGAGGATGAACTAATGGGAACTGTGCTTCACACAGATGGAGGGTATGGGCATCAATAGTCGAAATGTGAGGGCAACTTCACAAATATTTGTAACTCCATGCCAGCATCTTCTTATGTCCGCCTCATGCTGCTGAGGAGGTTTTCGACGGTTCCCTCTGTGTTTTTGTGTGACATTTCTTAGTGTGAACTGTGCTTTGGTTTTCCTGATTTGTGACTATTGCACCATAAATATCACTCACAGCTCTGCGGCTGGTCCAGAACGTTAACTGCTGTGATTGACAAGCCCTGTCCAGTCATCTGCGCTAAGGCTCTCTTAGTATTCCGCCACAGCTAGGACTCACTGTCTACTATTTCCAGCTATGCTTTCCCATTTTTTTTTTGTTTGCTATTGCTTGCTATACCTTTGGTTTTTCCTGATCTTGCTTTTGTCTTTTGACTATCCCATTTTACTTCGATTTGTGCTGTATTCACTATCCTCCTTGTGACCCTGGACCCTTGCTTTTTGTTGTTTGTCTGTGAGTCTTGTTTTATGTCTGCACAGTAACATAGGGAGGGTTGTATCTGTGGTTGTCCTCTTATCACTAAGATTGGCGAGGCAAGCAGCAGGTGCAGAGTCCCCGGGGGGAGTCCTCTTACAATATTATGTAATATTATGAAAAACTGAACATCTATTTTTTCTGCTAATAAAGATCGTTTATGAGTCCCCTGTCATGTTTGTTCCTGCATGGTCCAGTATAGTTGGTGGTGACTTCATATATTATTATTTTCAAATTATTTTTGTAGTTGACCGTTATGTACCCAGTAGATATTTTTCAATTTATTGGCCTCTTTCTTAAGGTTCATTTTAGCATTGCCTATGTGGTAAGGGTATATCTCAAGTTAATCCCAGTGCCCAAACATGCCGAAAATAATTCACCAGTACACTCTTTTTTACCTTTCTTACTATTTTGCCTACAGTATTTCTAATGGGGGGGGGGGGGGGGGGGGGCCAAGTCTCATTAAATTCGGTTTAACTATTCTTTACATATCATCCAAGTGCATGACCTGCGTTCGCTATATACACCTTGAGCCTCTTATTTGACAATAAGATTTGGCTTTCCAAACATATTTTTGTCTGCCCTCCTGAGGAAAAGCAACAAGGAAAGGCAACACTAGATAGCTTCAACTGGAAATGTAATAACTCGACAATTTTTGTCAATATAAAAATATCTTTGAAGATGTGTTTGCATTTTTTTTTTGTGGTGGGTTAAATTCATATTTTGGGATCAAGAGATTGACTCATCAGAGTCAAACCAGAGTTAATAGGCCATTTTTGACCCTCAGACCTTTTTTTCCTTTTTTTCTCCCAAGGGACCCACAATTTCATGTCATTCCATTATATCATATATAGTTGTACATTCAATGCATCGCTTGGACTCATTGTAATCACAGCTTTGTCAGACTTTCATTTTTTTTTTAAGCACACTGCATCAAAAAAGCATTGGCGAGACACATGCGAGTCCAATGCAAGTGCAATGCGTTTTTTCACGCATCATTGCCATAGAAGATAGACCTCAGCCCTGAGTCCTTTGTCAAGTTCGTTATCTGCGTGTGAAAAATCATTGAAATTGCATTGGAAATGTGTTTGAAAAACCGAGGACACTGACCAACTCTGACTGAAAACTGATGAACTCTGATGAACATATCTTTTCACTGACCAACCCTGATTAGCACCTGATCAAACTCTGAACGTGATCTGCAACGCAAGTGTGAAAGGGGCCTAGCATTTTTTATTTTTCCCGTGGTGGATACAGATAAGAGCTTGTCTTTTACAAGATGGCCAGGTGTTTTTATTGTACCATTGGGAAGCTTGAATTAAAACAATTTAAAAGACAGTCATCGGGACATGGAAACACCAAATATACAATTTTTTATTTGGTGTTTTTTTTTTTTTTGCCATCATAATGTTATAGTAAATGTAAACAGAGGGGGGTTTTTATTGTTTTGAAACACTATTCATCTGGCCTGGTTTCCTTACAACACATCAGCACCATTCCTATAATTGCCTGTCATGCAGTAAAATTGATAGGAAATTGTCAGTTACCATGCTGTAGCAGAACGGCTTTGCATAATGTATGATGTCATATGTGTGTTTTATTAGTTACTCAATGGACATTTCAGATATAGTGTCACATTGAAATTATATTTGGCGGAATTCACCTTTATTATAAACACACTGGAAATCAAAATTTGAGAACACACAATTCCTAAATGCAATGTCATTGTGTAATGTGTATACAGGGCGGTCCCCTACTAAGGATACCCGCTTACAGACAACCCATAAGTTACAGACGACCCCTATGCCCCGCTGACCTCTGGTGAAGCTTCTCTGGATACATTACTATAGTCCCATAACTGCAATATCAGTGTAAGTAGTCCTGTAATGGAAACTTTATTGCTAATCCTTGGTCCTTACAGCAAAAATTTTGAAACTCCTTGTCCCTGGACAAAAAAAATTGTCTAGAACTTCCATTATAAAAATATACATTTTTCGACTTTACATACAAATTCAACTTAAGAAAAAAACCGGCGGTCCTATCTTGTACGTACCCGGGACGTTCTTTATATCCAAACTTGTACAATAGCGTATTTTAACTTATTGCATCATTTTATTGTTCTAAAATACTAAGAAAAGAAGCCGGAATAAATTGTAAATAATAAAACATTATGTTCGTGAAAACTCTTGGAAGACTGAAGCCCAATGTGTACATAATCGGGTCGTGGGATTGTCATGGTTTGGGGACTGTTTTCCACACAGGAATTGACCACTCTTACACACAGAGTGACTGCGAGCCATGGTTCCTTCATTGTGTTTCTTTACTTAATCAGCTAACAATTGGTTCATGCAAGACAATGCCCCCTTTCCCACAGGAAAAACTGGTAAAGAATTCCCTTAAAACAGCAACATTGAACAATAAATTGCTTACAGCCCGAGTCCTATGTAAACCATAGTAAACTTCTGAGAAATCCCTTGGTGATAAAGTTTATGGTAAAAAACCACAATGGTCACAGAAACTGTAGAAAAGTCTGTAATAAGAGTTGACCAAATCTCACCAGAGCCGTGTGAGAGACGGGTGACTAGTGGCCTTGGCTGCGATGTGCTGAAGGCATCACCGCAGTCCTTGTGTACACTTAAAGCCTACTGCCTTGAGGTGACTGTTGTAACCTCTGAAAATAGGTAAAATCTTTCCTCTTTGTGGTGGTGGGGGGGTTCAGTTCTTGCTGTTCTCTCTTTATGAGCATCATGTTTTATCCAGGTTTTTATGTGATATATTTTGGGAATTTTGTAAGACCGCATAACTATTCTGTGGCCATGGTATACCCTTAGTCACAGCACACATCAATGTTGATTACTTGTTTCTGAAAATATGGATCGTCCATTTTTTCTCTAATTTTAATCTCCAGTTTAATAAACAATGGATGTTCTAACAGATCATTTTATGTTTTTAATGCATATACAAGATACTGCAATGTTTGCAAAAAAATAAAATCCTGAAGAAAAAATTAAATGTTTGTGGTTCACAATAAAGTTGCAATTTACATTACAATGAAAATCTTTCATCATTGATCAAAGCTATTTGCCTACAACTCATAATAATGTCCTACGAAAACCACTAAAACTCTGTGGTCAAGATTTCATTCGTGCGTAGCTGTCTTGGCAACTGACTATAATGCATCTCCCCCAACTGCTTTTTATCATGCAAAAATACTCTCTGTTTTGTCTGCATTGAGGTCGCATATTGCAGTACTGGCGTCTGAAAGTTGATTCCTATTTTACAATTTATTTTTACAGCTATCAGTATATGTTTTTTTAAATCTTGCATGGGCTAACTGTCACCCTGTCACATTTACCTAAATATAATAGTTTTTAAAGACCCAATTCAGTTTGCAAAACAACTTACAACCATATGTTTCTGTATTTTATTCCTTAACATAACCTACCCTGTGGTGTGCATTATTTTGGAGGGGAACTAATACCTCATTAACCCTTTCCTTGCCATGGGGTGTTTTGTTTCTAGAAATTGTAATTCATTATAGGCCAGAGCAATTTTTACATTTTCACATTTTATGCGAAAAACCGAAATTACACATAAAGAATAATACGCCCCGATTACTAAAATGTCCACCATTACTAAAATGTCCAGCAGATCGCCCCATTACTAAAATGTGCAGTATATTTATATTTACTTGGTGCCAATCCAACCTTGAATGGAATTTAAAAGGGAACCTGTCACCGGTTTTACTAATTAACTACTACATACAGTATTTAGGGTATGAACTGTCCTTTTTAGAATTCCCTCTTTTATTGAACTGCTTTCCTTTTACCTGTTATAAACCTTCTCCCATGCACAGGAAAAATGAGCAGAGAAAGATATATTTGCTCTGAGATGAGTCAAGGACTGCTTTGGGTGTTGTATTTAAAGATAAGAATCTAATCTTTTTCAGTGGAATCACCTTTTTGTTCCATTATCCTACAGAACTGGTGATACATGCAGTAAAGACATAAAATGCAAGCTGCAGATAAAAAAACACATTACCAATACAACAGCTGGGGATAGGTGATTTGCTAACTAAAGTAATTGTTAATTATATTAATTCATGCGTTAGGACAAAACACATGAGTTAATGTCATGTTTACAAGCTTTTACCTGTAAACAAACATGTTAACTTTAGAGGCCTAAGGCTGGTGCGCCAGCCACACTTGGCCTTTTCTGTGCGCTTGTCTCCATGAAACGCCGATACGAATTGGCCGAGAACCTCCCCCGGTGGGCGCGACTTTTGTCTGCGTTTGCGCTTGCAGCGCATACAAAGGCCGTACGTGTGGCGCCGGCCTAGCGCTGCCTCACCCCATATCTGTAGAAGCTCAGCATTCGTATTGCAAATCAGGGCATAAATAGGACACCTGCTATATGTTTTGGTGGTGCGGCTGCCCGTCTGGGCACAGTAATATGCCTCAATGACTACAATGGCAGCCATAATTGTGGCCATAAATTACTTTATATAGTTAAGGCAGTCCCCAACTAAAGGAGTATTCCCATTCCAGCTATTAATGTTATGGTTTGAATTATTAAAATTATTCAAGTTTCCAATATACTTTCTGTATCAATTCCTCACCAGTTTTTCTAGATCTCTGCTTGCTGTCATTCTATATGAAGCTTCTATGTTTTTCCTTCAGTGACAGAAATCTGACCCTGGTCACACAGGGAGCAAGGCTCATTATATCACATGGCTCTGATTACTCTCTGTGATACTAACGAGCTTGCACCTGTGTGTCCAGATTTCTATTAGAGATGAGCGAACATGCTCGTCCGAGCTTGATGCTCGGTCAAGCATTAGGGTACTCGAACGGCTCGTTGCCTCGGACTAGTATTTCCCCTGCTCGAGAGTCGAGCATTTATTAAAAAAAACACAGTGAGAACAATGAAGAATAGAATAAAAACAGTGAACACAGATCATTTAAGATAAAAACACAGTGCGAACACGTGCAAGAATAGATTACAGATGTTCGGCACATCTGCTTACTTGTCGGGAGAATACGCGCGGACGGCGCGAACAAATAGCATGTGAAGAACATATATATGTTGAAGAACACATGCAGATGTATTTAAACATCTGCAATGTGTTCTTAAACACTATATATTGTTCTTCACATGCTATTTTGTTCGCGCGTTCGCGCGTTCTCCCGACAAGTAAGCAGATGTGCCGAACATCTGTAATCTATTCTGCACTGTGTTCTGCACTGTGTTTTATCTTAAATATCCTGTGTTCACTGTGTTTCACTGTGTTCACTGTTTTTTACTCTTTCTTCACTGTTCTTTACATCTGCTAACTTGTCGGGAGATACTATACGCGCTGAAAGTGAAGAATATATCGCAGATTTTGCAATTATCAGAAGACATTATTTGTTCATTAAATAACACATTGTAGTTCCTGAACCATGGTCCCTTGAAAAATGCTCGGTTCTCCCATTGACTTCAATGGGGCTCGTTACTCGAAACGAGCACTCGAGCATCTGGAAATGTTCGGCTCGAGTAACGAGCACCCGAGCATTTTAGTCCGCTCATCCTAATTTCTAATCCCCCTGGGTGCAGAGATCTAGAAAACTGAAGAATTGATACAGAATTGATACAGAACGAAGAACCTATCTTGTATGTACTCGGGGACTGTCTGTATGTCATGGAAAAAATCTTGTAGCTTTCACTCATATTAGCAATTACTGACTAAGTACCATTGAGTCTTATTTTGCAATTTGAATCTACATATTAATCTTATGAATTCTTTCTGTTCTAATATATATATGCTGCCTGCATATAGGACTCTAAGTGTCAATCTGCTAAGCCCTCCTGCTCTATAACATGCTGCCTGCATATAGGACATAATGTACAATCTTCTCAGACCATCTTGCTTTAAAAACATACTATTTGCACATAGTGTACTATGAACATTTAACTCAACTTCTGCTCTATACATGCTTCCTGCAGACAGAAACATCTGCTCAGTTTTCTCCTGCCCTATACCATACGGCCTGCGATAGGATGCTATTTGCTCAGTTCCTCCTGCTCCATAATATGCTTTGTGCACTTGGATGCTCTGGACAATGTGATCAGCTGATCTGCTTAATAATATCTTGGATTTAGATATTACAGTATGTACAATCTGTTCAGCTGATCCTGCTCATAACATGCTGCCTGCAGATAGGACAATATGTAAAATCTGCTGAGCTGCTCCTGTTCTATAACTGTTTGCCTGCAGATTGGACACTATGTACATTCTGCACAGCTCCTCCTGCTCTACAACATTCTGATTCCAGACAGGACACTATTAACAATCTGCTCAGCTCCTCCTGCTCTATAACCATGCTGCATTCGGATAGGACACTATGTAAAATCTGCTCAGCTCCTCCTGCTCTACAACAACATGCTGTCTGCAGATAGGACACTATGTACAATCTTCTCAGCTCCTCTGTTTTCTATAACATCCTGTCTGATGAAGGACACTATGCACCGCATTCACAGCCACTTCTGCTCTATCATGCTTCCTGCAGATAGGACACTAGGTAGAACTTTCTTAGCCACACCTGCGCTATAACAAACTCCCTTCACATTTCTCTGCATTTTAATGATGAAGTTTTTTTCTGAAAAAGAAATAACTATTGAGATTTTACAGAGTGTGTTCCAATATACACAGGCAGACTGATGCGACAATAATGGCAACAACGTCTCCTAGAAACATTTGGGCCTGGTTTATTTCCCATTTGTTTGCTGCATTTGCATGTATCAATAAATAAATTGCACTGTATCCACCAACACATTGTAAATCCTGAGTCTGCATATGTCAGCAGCACTCGCTCTGTTTACATGGGACAATGTGCTGCAGGCAAACAAGCATCTATTATGTGGCACAAAACAGGTCTTGGGCCGCTTGCCACATGGCAAATGGATGAGGGAGACCCATCAACAATCCATCTTGATAATTTGCCCAATAATTGTCATGTTTAAAAGATCGCAACTATATGTCCTCATCCGTTTTAATATGTAGGGTATATTCAACCAAAGTTGTCTACACTCCACATTATGTGTATGGGGGTACACATGGAATTCAGCATGTCCCAATCAGAGGAAGAGGACAACATCTAACTCCCCAAATGTGATAACCACATTAATTGTCCCAAGTTCAAGAAGACACATAAAAATAACAGGTTAGACTTGAGGATTTGATCCAGGGATCTATGTTAATTATATTTGTGGGATCAGGGAAGGAATTTCTCCCCACTATTGGCCAATTTAGATCAGGTCCTCTAGATGACCAATCATATAACTGTTGACCTATTCTGAGCACTGATCTGATACTAAACAACCTAACGTAAGCACTGATCTGTTACTGATAACCTATCATGAGGACTGATCTGGTGACCTATCCAAGGACTGTTCTAATACTAATGACCTACCCTAAGCATTGACTGTTACTGATACCTATCATGAGGACTGATCTGGTGACCATCCACAGACTGTTCTAATACTTATGACCTACCTAAGCACTGATCTATGATGATACAGTAGGATGACCTACTGTATCCTGAGGACCTTGATACTGAGACTCTGTGGTTTGATGTTGCTGATGCCCTTACCTGGGACTCTCTGATGATCTATCCTGTGGACTTCTCTGATGACCTATCTGGGACTGATCTGATGACCCATCCTGAGGACTTCTCTGATGACCTATCCTGAGGACGATGTGATGACCTATCCTAGGACTGCTCTAATACTGATGACCTACCCGAAGCACTGATCTAAAAAGGATGACTATCCTTAGGACTGATCTAACACTGATTAACTATCCCCACGGACCGATCTGACACTGATGACCTACACCCAAGGACCGATCTGACACTGATGACCTACCCAAGGACTGAACTGACAGTGATGACCTACCCAGAGTTACTGATCTGACACTGATGACCTACCCTCAGTACCGAGCTGACCCTGATGGCCTACCCTGAGTACCAATCTGACACTGATGACCTATTCTAAGAACTATCTAATTCCGATGACTATACCTGAGGACCAAGCTGATACTGATGACCTATCCTGAGGTCAATCTGTTCTGATGACCCTACCAGAGGACTGGTCTGATATCTGATGACTTTATTCAGGACCAATCCGATACTTATGACCTATTCTGATGACCAATATAATTCAACGACACCTACTGTGATATAATACTGATGACTTTACCTGAGGACCAATCTGATTCTGATGAATTCATCCTAGGACTGATCTGATACTGACGGCCATCCTAAGACCGTTCTGTTGCTGATGATCTTTCCTGAACACTGTTTGTTCTGATTACTAACTTGTCCTGATATATTTAATGCATGCAAATGTTCTAGCATAAAATACAGCATATATATAAAAAATATCAAAATTTGTTAAGTTTACTACCCTTGTACTGTATATATCCATGTTTGTGTGTCCACTGTTTTGCACTCTTCTATACCAGAGACCTGAATTCTCCGAAAATCATGTTGTCACACACTCCTACAGATGCTCGTACTGCAGCCCTATATAATCTGATGGCATAAACTGCTCACAAGAATCCCCATGTAATCCTATTACTGAAGATAACCACATGGGATGGCCCAGCACTAAACCATCGCAGGTCCTCTATTACATGCACATGAACTTTCTGTACAAGCCCCTCATATTATCACATCACAGCTGATGTGCAAGTTTCAGGATTTTATCAATGAATGTTTTATGTTTAGGGTATATACCATCACCACAAAACATACAGTAAACATATACCAAGCGATGAAATAAAAATCTAACACTTGTAGTAAGGTGACAGCATCATTCACAGGGACTTTTACGCGCACATATGATTTTGGATAGGGCTGCAGGTAATACGAGCGGTCCACTATTTAGACAACCCGACTTGCAGACACCCCTAGTTACACACAGACCTCGGATGTTGGTAATTTACTGTACTTTAGCCCTAGGCTACAATAATCAGCTATAACAGTTATCACAGGACGTCTGTAATGAAGCTTTATTATTAATCCTGTTCAACAATTCAACATTTTTAAAATCCAATTGTCACATAGACCAAAAAATTCTGTCTGGAGCTGCAATTATGAAAATTGATTTCCAACTTACATCCAAATTTAACGTAAGAACAAACCTACAGAATCTGTTAGTAACTGCCTGTATACTTAATTTATACAATTCACCAGTGACAAGGTGGCTTTACATACAACCGCAGTAAACCTGATATATAGGAATATTATCACTTACCCTGAATTGGTACCTCAGCACCAGCCGACCTCTCCCGATCTCCTGAAGCTGGAATGCTGCGCGCACCTCATGACAACTTGGGGGGCGCTCAGATGGCAGATGGCACCAAACTGAGGACAGGAGGATGGGCAGAAGTAACATTGGCATCTCACACAAGCAGAGGGGTACACACCGAGTGCACCCACCTCTATTTACCTCTATTCTGCATCTTTGTTTCAAAGACAATGCCTACACACCTAGGCCTGCCGCCGTACCCTCATTGTCCATGAAGAACATTATGCCAGGGTAGAATAAATCGTCCTTGTGGTTACAAACAACCTATAGTCCAATCTTCTATTTATTTGGGTGCCAACTTCATTCTGCGTCTTTGTAGAGTCTCAGGCTGCAGTACAGCTCCCTCCCTGCCTCACTTGTGTAGTTTGTCTGCCTCACTTCCTGCCTCCCTCCAGCATGCTGATCTTCCAGCCCCTCCCTACCTCCCTCTCGCCTCTCCCCCATTAAACTCCCCACTTCCCAATCAGCACTCTCGGCTGTCACCCACAGCTAATCACTCACATTACTGCCGGCCACGTCTGAAGCCCTGCTTGGCTCCTGTCACATCATGATGGAAGATATACATTGCATGTTTCAGTCGGCTTATTACAGCATGCCAAAACCCTGGGACAGTGACTCCAGCAGTTTAGAAGGTAACAATCAAGTGAGAGTAATGAAAACCACAAGTGTAGGAGCCGCATTCGGCGCAGTAAATGAAATGCTTTGCATAACGCAGAGTATAAATTCACCCTGTGGACGTACAATATTATCCTGTTCGTGCAGGGGCGGAGGACTTAGAGCTTTTCTGGCTGACCATTACAATAGACACTTGACAATTATAAATAATCCACTGCAAACATTTGTAATCCGCAGACCTGTCCGTCTCTTCCGACTTCTCTGTTGTCCTGAGAAATTACAGCACGCTGGATCTTCATTTATTATATCATGGCCACATTTTCAGATCCTCTGTTAGGTTAGGCTGGTGACAACACGTGGTGTTTTTTGTTGCGTTTTTTTCATTGGCGTTTTTTGCTCATGGCACATTTCAGATCCTGTTAGGTTGGGCACTTTTGAGCAGAGCACAGGGCTGCACGAATGCAATCATTTGTGCCTGTTTATTTACAGACCCGTTGAAGTAGACCATTCCTAGTAGTCAGAACCGTTTCTCTTTCACTATCACTCGTATACTCTCAATTAGAGGATCAGTGTAAAACAGAAGACCAGACTAAGGCAATCAGTTTGTGAAAATGGAAAAAAATATCTGTTTCAAAGCTAAGTATTGGCACTATGATTGATGCGATCTGTATAAGCATAGGTGGAAATTCAGCCACTACCTCTCTAATAAAATGACCATATTCTCCCCTCATGATGAAATGTCCAAACCAACCCCTCCAATTAATAAGTGTCCTACAGATCGCCCATTACTAAATGTCCGCAGAATCGCCCCCTTACTTAAATGTCCAGCAGATCGCCCCATTACTAAAATGTCCAGCAGATCGCACCACCATTCCTAAATGTCCAGCAGAGCCCCGTTTCTAAAATGTCCAGCAGATCGCCACCATTACTAAAATGTCCAGCAGATTGCCCCCATTACTAAACTGTCCAGCAGAGTGCTACATTAATAAAATGTCCAGCAGATCGTCCCATTACTAAAATGTCCAGCAGCGTGCTCCCATTACTAAAATGTCCAGCAGAGTGAGAGTGGGGGTGGTTTAAATTTGACGCGGGTGTAGGGAGGAAGCGGGACAGTAGTGCGGAATGAAGAGGAGTGTAAACGGGATAGAAGGTGGGTGATGAGAGATAAGTAGGCGAGGATGGGTGATACGTGACGTGGGGTGAGCGGAGCAGGGTGCCAAGGAAGGGAGGGTGGAATTTGGAGGGATAGGGGAAGAGTGGGGCTGATGGACGGGGAAAGTGGGAGCGAGGATCTTTATGGCGTAGAGTGGAAAAATTGAGGTGGGATGGGACTATGGGTTTTATTTTGGTCTTTAAATGTTTATGGGGTGGGGGAAGGGAATGGGGAGGGCGAACGAAAGGGCGGGGGGCATGGGCGGTGGGAGGATCTTCAGATAACAGGAGAAGATGCGAGGGAAAGATGGAGGTATCTAGGTGGATTGCAGACGTGGGGGAGGGCAGTATTTTGGGGGAGTTTGGGCAATGGTGCTACGGATGGGATGGGTTTATTGTAAGAGGGTTGGGTACGAGCGAAGAGACGAAATGAGGTGTTCAGTCGTGATAAAGGGGAAGGTGTTATCGGGATTGGCAGGGAAGAGGGCGAAGTGGAGGGGAGGCGTTGTTTTTAAGGCTTGGTGGGGGACAGTCGGACGGAGGGGGTTGTCGGACGGGGCGGAGGGGAGATGACGGGGTGGTGTGGGGAAAAGATTGGAGTTGATGGAGGGGTGGGGAGAACGGGAGGGTGTGAGGGTGTGCAGTAGGAGGGAGAGTTAGGGGTGAGGAGAGATCGGAGGAGAGCGGATTAGTTAGGGGCGACGGATTTGAAGGTGTATTCATGGTATTTGGCGAGGGAGGGGGGGGGAGCTGAGGAAGGGAGGTGGGTGTGCCGAGGGTGGGCTGCGGGTTTCGTAAGGAGGAGTGCAGGTAAGCTTTGATGATATCCGATGAAGGGTGGGGTAAATGCGACGGAACTAGGGGGCTAGGAGAGGAATTAGGGGAGGAACGAGGGGAAGGGTAGGTGGGGAGGTGGAGGTAGGGGGGCCATAGTGGAGAAGACGGTGAGGGGAGTAACAGAAGGAGTGGTAGGCCTGGGGTAAAGTTAGGGGGGAAGTGCGGGATCGGTGCTTTATGGGGGAGTAGAGGACAAGAGGCATACGGTGGATAAGATTGTAATGACTATTGGAGGTGCTTCTCGGGCCAGCATTATCTAAATGTCCAGGCAGATCTCCCTTATTACGAAAATGTCCAGCAGAGTCCCCCCATTACTAAATGTCCAGCAATCACCACGCATTACTAAAATGTCCAGCAACCACCACCATTACTAAAATGTAGCAGCAGATCCGCCCGCCATTACTAACTGTCCACAGAGTGCACATACTTAAATGTCCTCCAGAACGTCTCCTTTATTAAAAGTCCAGCAGATCGCCCCCATTACTAAAAATGTCCAGCAGATCGTCCCCCAGTACTAAATGTCCAGCAGATCACCACCATTCAATGTACAGCAGATCGCCGCCCATTACTAAACTGTCCAGCAGAGTGCCACTTAATAAATGGCCGTCAGCAGAGCGCCCCATTCCCTAAAATGTCAAGCCGATCTCCCATGTACTAAATGTCTAGTCGGTGCCCTCATTACTAAAATGTTCAGTATATTGACCTCATCACTAAATTTCGCAGGCAGATCTCGCCCGATACTAAATGTCCAGCAGATCCCCCGTATATACTAATTCCACAGTCGCCCCATTACTAAAATGTCCACAGATATCCCCCTTATTTCAAAATGTCAGCAGAGCACCCCATTACTAAATGTCGCAGCAGATCCCCCTTATTACTACAATGTCCCAGCAGGTGTCGCCCTTACTAAAATGTCCGGCAGATTCACCAACCATGACTAAAATGTCCCCAGCGATTGCCCCATTACTAAACTTCCATCAGAGTAGTGCCCATTACTTAATGTCCTCCGAACTCTCCTTTATAAAAATTCCGCAGATCGCCTACATTTCTAAAATGTCTATGTCAGATCGACCCCATAACTAAAATGTCCGCAGATGCCGGGGGGGAAAACCCCCCATTACTAAAATCCGCTATCGCCCCCATTACTAAAATATTCCAGCAGATTTGGCCCCCATTACTAAAATGTCCAGCAGATTTGCCCCCTATTACTAAAATGTCCAGCAGATCGCCCCGATTACTAAAATTCCACCATTACTAAAATGTCCATGCAGAGTGTCCCCCATTACTAAAATTCCAGCAATTGGATGCCCCCCTTACAAAATGTCCAGCAGAGCGCCCCCATTTCTAAATGTCCAGCAGATTTCCCCCATTACCTAAAATGTCCAGCAGATTGCCCATTACTAAATGTCCAGCAGATGCAACCATTACTAGAAATGTCCAGCCAGTCGCCTCTTATTACTAAATGTCCGATCAGAGTGCCCCGATTATCTAAATGTCCACCATTACTAAAATGTCCAGCAGATCGCCCGCCCCATTACTAAAATGTGGCAGTGATCTGCCCCCCATGGGTGATCTGCCCCCATTTCTAAAATGTCCAGCAGGGAGTGCCCGCATTACTTAAATGTCTCTCCAGAACGTCTCCTTTATTAAAATGTCCAGCAGTCGTGACCTATCCAGAGGACTGTTCTAATACTAATGACCTACCCTAAGCATTGATCTGTTACTGATAACCTATCATGAGGACTGATCTGGTGACCTATCACTGAGTCTGATGAGGATACAGTAGGATGACCTACTGTATCCTGAGGACCTGATACTGATGACTCTGTGGTTTGATCTGTTGCTGATGCCCTTACCTGAGGACTTTCTTGATGATCTATCCGTGGACTTCTCTATGACCTATCTGAGGACTGATTCTGATGACCCATCCTGAGGACTTCTCTGATGACCTATCCTGAGGACTGATGTGATGACCTATCCTGAGGACTGCTCTAATACTGTGACCTACCCGAAGCACTGATCTAAAAAGGATGACCTTATCCTGAGGACTGATCTAACACTGATGAACTATCCCCACGGACCGATCTACACTGATGACCTACCCCAAGGACCGATCTGACACTGATGACCTACCCAAGGACTGACGACAGTGATGACCTACCCAAGTACTGATCTGACACTGATGACCTACCCTCAGTACCGATCTGACCCTGATGGCCTACCCTGAGTACCAATCTGACACTGATACCTATTCTAAGAACTATCTAATCCATGACTATACCTGAGGACCAAGCTGATACTGATGACCTATCCTGAGGTCAATCTGATTCTGATGACCCTACCAAGGACTGGTCTGATATCTGATGACTTTATTCAGGACCAATCCGATACTTATGACCTATTCTGATGACCAATCTATTCAACGACACCTACTGATATAAATACTGATGACTTATCCTGAGGACCAATCTGATTCTGACGAATTCATCCTAGGACTGATCTGATACTGACGGCCTATCCTGAAGACCGTTCTGTTGTTGAGGATCTTTTCCTGAACCTGTTTGTTTTCTGATTACTAACTTGTCCTGATATATTTTAATGCATGCAAATGTTCTAGCATAAAATACAGCATATATATAAAAATATAACAAAATTTGTTAAGTTACTACCCTTGTACTGTATACCCATGTTTGTTGTGTCCACTGTTTTGCACTCTTCTATACCAGAGACCTTGATTCTCGAAAAATCATGTTGTCACACACTCAGTACAGATGCTCGTACTGCAGCCACTATATATCTGATGGCTATAACTGCTCACAAGAAATCCCATGTAATCCTATTACTGAAGATAACCATGGGATGGCCCAGCACTAAACCATCGCAGGTCCTCTATTACATGCACATGAACTTTCTGTACAAGCCCCTCATATTATCACATCACAGCTGATGTGCAGAATCTTTCAGGTTTTATCAATGAAGTTTTTATGTTAGGGTATATACCATCACCACAAAACATACAGTAAACTATATACAAGCGATGAAATAAAAATCTGACACTTGTAGTAGAGGTGACAGCATCATTTCACAGGGACTTTTACGCGCACATATGATTTTGATAGGGCTGCGGTAATACAGGCGTCCACTATTTAGAACACCCGACTTGCAGACACCCCTAGTTACACACCAGACCTCTGGATGTTGTAATTTACTGTACTTAGCCCTAGGCTACAATAATCATATATAACAGTTATCACAGTGTCTGTAATAAGCTTTATTATAATACCTGTTCAACAATTCAACATTTTTAAAATCCAATTGTCACATAGACCAAAAAAATTCTGTCTGGAGCTGCAATTATGAAAAATATTGATTTCCAACTTACATACAAATTCCGTAAGAACAACCTACAGATCTTGTTAGTAACTGCCTGATACTTAATTTACTACAATTCACCGTGACAAGGTGGCTTTACACAAAACCGCAGTAAAACCAATGATTATAGGATAAGTTTATCACTAACCCTGAATTGTTACTTCAGGCACCAGCCGACCTCTCCCGATCTCCTGAAGCTGGAATGCTGCCGCACCTCATGACAACTTGGGGGGCGCTCAGATGGCAAGATGGCACCAAACTGAGGACAGGAGGTGGGCAGAAGTAACATTGGCATCTCACCAAGCAGGGGGTAACACCCGATGTGCACCACACCTCTATTTACCTCTATTCTGCTCTATCTGTTTCAAAGACCAAGTCCTACACACCTAGGCAATGCCCCGTACCCTCATTTTACCTGAAGAACATAGGCCAGGGTAGAATAAATCAGGCCTTGTTGGGTTACAAAACCACCAGTCCAATCTTCTATTTATTTGGGTGCCAGCTTCATTCTGCGTCTTTGTAGAGTCTCAGGCTGCAGGACAGCTCCCTCCCTGCCTCACTTGTGTAGATGTCTCCTCACTCATGCCTCCCTCCAGCATGCTGATCCTCAGCCCCTCCCTACCTCCCTCTCGCCTAATCCCCCATTTAAACTCCCCACTTCCCATCAGCCTCTCGGCTGTCACCCATCAGCTACCTCACATTACTGCCGCCAGTACCTGAGCCCTGCGTGCTCACTGTCCATACATGAGGAAGATATACATTGCATGTGTCAGTCGCTTATTACAGCATGGCCAAACCCTGGGACAGTGACTCCAGCAGTTTAGAAAGGTCAACAAATCAAGTGAGAGTAATGAAACCACAAGTGTAGGAGCCGCATTCGGCGCAGTAAATGAAATGCTTTGCATAACGCAGAATAATTAAATTCAGCCCTGTGGACGGTACATTATCCTTTTCGTGCAGGGCGGAGGACTGAGAGCTTTTCTGGCTGACATTACAATAGACACTTGACAATTATAAATAATCCACTGCCAAACAATTTGTAATCGCAGACCCTGGGAGGGGGGATGGGGGAAGAGGGGGAAAAAGGAAGAGGGGGGGGGAAATGGGTGGGGGGGGAGGGGGAGGGGGGGTGGGGGAGGTGGAGGGAATAAGGGGTGGCGGGTAAAGCAAGTAGGGGGGGGGGGGGGGTGGAAAGGGAGGGGGGGGGGGAAGGGGAAAAGAAATAGGAAAGGGGGAAAGGGAAAGAGGGGGGGGGAGAAGGGGGAATATGGGAGAAGAGGGAGGGAGGGAGAGGTTGGTGCGGACAGGGGAAGGGGGGGAAATGGGGGAGGGGGGGGGAAATAGAGCGGCAGGGGGGGGGGCGGGGGGAAGAAGGAAGGTTCATGGAGGGTGTAGAAAAGGGGCGGAAAGGGGTGGGGACGAAGGGAGCTAGAAGAGAGTGGGGGGGGAAGGAGGAGGAAGGAAAAGGAGGGGGGGGGGAGGTAGGAGAAGGGGAAGAAAGGATGAAGAAGGGGGGAAGAGAGAGGGTAAGGGAGGGAAAAAAGGGGGGGAAGAGGAGGAGAAGGTGGGAAGGGGGGGGGGGGGAAGGGGAAGGGGGAAAAGAGGAAGGGGGAGAAGAGGGGGGGGGGTAGAAGAGGGAGGAGAAGAGGAAGGGGGCGGGGATGGAGGGGGAAATAGGGCGGCGAGTGGTGGGAAGAGACGTGGGAAGGAGAGAAGACGGTAGAGGGAAGGGGAGAGAGAGAGGAAATAGGGTGCAGTGCGGGAAGAGGGGAGGGGGGAAGCAGGGTGAGGAAGAGACGGGGGGGGGGGGGAGGGGGGTGAGAGGGAGGGGATGGGAAGTTGAGGAAGAGGGGCAAGAAGGAGGCAAGGGTGGGGTGGAGGGGGGGGGGAGTGAGGCGGGGGAGGAGAGGCGGGAGAGGTGAAGAAATGTAGGGATAGTGGCGGGAGAGGGGGGATGGGGGAGGTGGCTCGGGAAAACGAAGGAGGAGGGAGCGGCAAGGAGATGTTGTGAGGGGGTTGGGGGAAGGGGCGTAGGTAGAGGGGAGGGTAGGGAGGGAAGGTTGGCGGGAAATGAGGGGAGGGGGTAGGGGGAAGGGGGGGGGTGAGAAGGAAGGGGAGGGGGCGAAGTAGGGGGGAGGGTTGCGCGGGGGGGGAAGGAGTAGAGACGCAGAGGAGGGGGGGGAGAGAAGGGGGGTGTGGGAGAGGTGGAGGAAGGGGAGGAGAGGAGTTGGGGAGTTAGTGGGTGGCTGAAGCAGAAGGAGGAGGGGTGGGGGGAGAAAAAGATGCAGAGGGGGGGGGTTGGTGCGGGTTTGTGTGGGGTGAGGAGGGGGTAAGTGGGGGGGTTTGTGGAGAAGAAGTGGTGGAGCGGGGAGGGTGGGGGTTAGGTGAAGGCGGGGGGGGGAGAGGGGAGGTAGAGGAGAGTGGGTGGGCGAGTGGAGGCAGAGGGGGGTTAAAGAGGATGGTGTGGAAGGTGGGAGGTTAGGTAGCGAGGGGGGGTGGTGAGGGGTAGTAAAGGGGGGGGGAGGGGGAAAGTGACTGGTGGGGTGGGGAAGGGATGATAATGGACTAGGGAAGCTATGTGGGACAGACGAGGAGGTGGGAGGTGGAGGGGAAGTGGGTGGAGGGGGGAGGGGTGACGTGAGAGTAGCGAGTGATGGCGGAGGGGCGAGGGGGGGAGAAATAGGGGTAGGTAGTGGGGGGGGGGGTGGGCGATGGCGGGTTGAGGGAGGGGGAGGGTGAGGGTGGGTGGTAGGATGGAGGGGTTTTCAGGAAGCAGGGGGAAATATCTTGTTGGGGGGTGGGGAAGGGCGGGGCGGGGGTCGTCGTGGAGCCACATGACTTCGGGTCAAGGGTTGGAGGCGGAGGAGGGGAGGGGGAGTGTGGGCGAGGTATCGAGGGGGGAGCGGGGTTGTGGGGTGAACGAGTTTGTAGTGGGGGGTGATGGGAGGGTATGGGGGATCCTGTCTAAATGGATGGCATGGGGAGGGACAACTGGTGGGGGAAAGCTGAGGTAAGATAGGAAAAAGAGGGTTAGGAGGGCAGATGGGGAGCGAGGATGACTGATGTTGGCGAAGGGCGACCAGAGGGGGGAGGCGTATTAGGGGGCGGGGGGGGAGATAGGGGGGTGGGGTGGAGGAGTGGGTGGTAATAGGGGTTGAGAAGGGTGGTGGAGGGAGGGGGGAGGAGGAGATTCAACGTTGGCATGTGGTGAGGGGATTGTGGAAGTTAAAGCGGCGTGGAGGTGACAGGGGGTGGGGGGTTAGGTTAGGGTGTGAAGGGCTGCCTGGGGAAGGTGGGGGGAGGTTGCCGGAGGGGAGACGAGTTGAGAGGTGGTACAGGGGGGGTGGGTCTGGGACCGCGGATAGATGGTCGCCGACTAGGGGGTAAGCTCGACAGGGGTATGTGTGGTGTCGCTAGTAGGGGGGTTGGTCTTAAATTATGGGTACTATAGGAAGGGGATGGCCGTGGTGTTGAGTGCGTGTTGGCGGGGGTCAGGAAGAGAGCTTGGGTAGCAACTCAGGAGTGTGGGTCTGTGGATTATGGAATTGGGGGGGGAGGTGTGGGGGGAATTAAGGGGGGAGTGGGTGAGTGGGGGGAAGTGGGGATGGGAGGAGGGCTGGTTTGTTAGGGGGGGTTTGAATTCTGTTAGTGGTGAATATGGGAAGGTGTGTCGTGTTCGTAGTGCGCGGGGATGTCTTAGGAGGTGGTGTCGGCCGGGAGCTGGGTTGGGATGGGGCCTTCTTATCAGGGTGACGTAAGACTAAGCGACAGGTGTGAAAGTGCCTTGGGACGGGGGGGTGGGAAGCGGGTGTGATGGTGGAGGGGTTGATTTGTAGGTTGGGTGTATTGTGGTTATGGTAGGGAGGGGTGGGGGGCCCGGTTAATTTGTCAGGGGGTGTCAGAGGGATGGTGGAAGGTAGGGATTGGTGCATGGTGGTGTGAGGCTTTGCGTGATGTTGGGATGAAGTATTAGGGGTGTGTGTTCGCGAGTTGTGGAGCGTGGAGGAAGACGTGTAGATGAGTGGGGGAAGGGGCGGGGAAAATGGGTGGCGAGTTGAGTGGGTGGAAGGAGGGGTCATTGAGGTGGGGGGGCGGCCGGGTGGTGGCGGGGGGGAGTGAGGGGGGTGTTAAATCTGGATACAGCTTTGGGGTTTTATAGTTTGGTCGGGGGTGGGGGGCCGTGCTCTACCTGGTAGAGTCTGTTGTTGTGAAGGGAGTGCTTGGTCTGGCGCGGGGGAGTAAGGAGTTCGTGGGGTGGGTGAAGGTGGGTTGATTCGTGAGGGTGGGGTCTGTGGAGGCCGAATTTGTTTAGGGGGGTGGGGGGATTTTAATGTAGTCTGGAGGGGCCTAGCATCGGTTGGGATGTCTAGCTGAAGAGACGTGTGGTCCTACTTTAAGTTTGTATTTTATGTTTAGATGCGGGAGGTAGGGTTCGAGGAGCTGATGGTGGTCTTCTTGCGGTGTGGGGGAGGGAGATTTGGGGTGATTTGGGGGTTGTGCTGGATGGTGGGCCCACGGTGGGGATCGCGTCAGCTGATAAACGTATGGCGGGGTGGAGTGGTCAGTGCCGACGTTCTGTCGGAGAGGCTTGGGCGGGGCTGTGGTCCCAGGGATATGTAGATGTTATCTTTTAAGCGTGGGAGCGTGGGTTCATCGGGCGGGCCGTGATCGTGTATTGTTCGTTTTCACCGTTTTTTCCTGTGAGCCTGTGGCATGGTTCTCTTTCCCTATCCTGTTTACGTGTGTGGTGTTGTAATTGCGCAATCGGCTCAGATTTTGATTATATTTTTTTGGCCGTGGAGGTTCGAGATCATGAGCTAGCACCCGGTGCGAGGGTGGCATTCCAGCGCGCTAGGATAAAGCAGAAGAGAGATCGTCACCCAGGCACTGATTCCTGTGCGGCATCTACGAAGGCGTGTGTGGGAAGTATTTGCGGGTGAAACGGGAGAATAGGGGAGGTCCGGTGTAGGGAGGCTAAGGTGTGGGAAAATAGTCCGGGTAGCATTTTAGGAGAGGGGGGTGGATTTGGAGGGTAGAGATAGATGGTGCGGGACGCCCGAGTGTTTGCGAGTGATGGTGTGGGTTGATAGTTCGATGTGAGTGGGGGGACGGGGTTGTGGGGGCTAGCGGTGGTGTATTAGTGGTGATGTGGATGAGGGGTAAGTGGCGGTGAGAAATTCACAATCCGAGAAGGACTGTTCTATAGTTGAGTAAAGGAAGTTGGTTTGTGATGGGATGAGTGGGAGGTTGGGGGGGGAGGAGTACGAACGGATAGTGGGGGACGGGCTCCGAATCTCGAAAGCGAGATTAGGGGAAAGTGTAGAGGTATGGAGAGATGGTGGGGGGTATCTGTGGGTAGGGGATCTTTTGGAGAGGGGTGCACAGTGGTTCACGGCATGCCCCCCTCGGTCCTGTTAAAGTTTGAGTTGCTGGTGGGTCACCGTCTACAGGTTTGGCCGATGGTAACGTGAATAAAGTGGGGGGGGGAGTAGAGGCGTGGACGTTGGTGGTGCTGTACGATAAAGATGGCAAAAATGGCCTGGAAGTGATTTATGGTGAGGAGAGTCTCTGCCGGAGGGTGTGCGGAGCAGGGTGCAGTAGATGGGTGTTTTGGGGCGGGGCAGCGGGTATAGTTAAGAAGAGGAGATTAAATGAAAGGTAGGAGGGTGGGTGCTTTAAAAGGAGAGCTGTGTTCGGCGGCCGAAAGTGGAGGGAGGCTGCTGAGGACCGCAGGCGCTGTTCTTGTTTGGAAGTGGTATTGGTTAGGGGGAAGGGTTCTCGAGACGGTGTGGGAGGAAGGAAAGGTGCTAGAGTCGTAGATCTAAGGTAATGATTAAGATCAGATTGAGGCAAGGTCGGGAAGAAGGCAGGAATGGTAGGGGGGAGGTTAGGGCCGACAATGTGGAGGCATAAGATTTGGGTGTTCGGAGTGTGGGGGGGAAGAGAAAGGTTGAGGGTAGTGAAGGATGGAGAGGAGGGTGGGGGGGGGGGAGCGAGGGGGGGGGGGGTTGGGGGGGATCAGGGGGGAGAAAGAAGAGGACAGATGGAAGAAGAAAAAGGGGTGGCAATTGCGAACCGGCGTGGGCAAAGCGGTTAAAGGTCTAGGTCAATATGTGGAGGAAGGTTTCCTGAATTGTAAAACAGCTCCAGATAATGGGCAGCATATGAAAGCGGATATGGTGAAGTCACTTTCTTCTTTTTACTTCAATTACCCATATATATTACTTATTTGAAAAACCTTCAGGTTCCTTCAATTTATTCAGCTTCTTTGTCCACAACAAAACGACCATTCCCTTTTCCCAACACTAGTCCGGATTCCAACAAAGAGTTGTGTTGTCTGTTATGCAACAAATAGCCCAACCACACGGATCCAGCAGTGCCCACCCTCTTGTTGGCTCCAGGACTAGTTGTACCAGGTAATTGTCTTTTGTTGTTGACAAGAAGCTGCTACTTTGAAGGACCTCAGGTTATCCTTCCCTCGTCAATATCTGGTTAATTGACGTCCACACTAAGAAAGTACCTTCACCATTATCAGCTTTTCGCTCTGCTCCTCCATTAGAGTGGAGCCTTTAACATTCCAGCCTCCCTTCCTCCCCTATTGGACTATGAACCTTCCCCGCTCTATATCCCACTGTTCTCTTGCCCTGCAAAAGTGTAGTTGCCCTCCCCCTAGGTCTCTAGTTTAAACACTCCTCCAACCTTCAGGCCATTTTTCCCCCAAAACATCTGCTCCATCTTTTTCGCCATGAGGTTCAGCCCTCCCTACTGTAGCGCATGTACGCCGACAGAAAGCAGCCCGTTCTCATGAACCCCAAGCCCTCCTTCCACACCACTGTTTGTCCACTTATTTACCTCCCTGATCTCCCGCTGCCTTTCTGGTGTGGCGTGGAACAGGTATTATTTCGGAGAACACTACCTTTGAGGTCCTTGCCACCCCTCCCCGTAATCTGCAACCCGATCCGCAACATGCCAAACTCGAGCCAACGGCAAACAACACACTGTTCGTAATGCCGGTCTTTGTGGCATATTGCCCTGTCTTTCCCCTAAATAATCGAATTCTCCCATTCCCACTGTCCTGACCTTGCCTGTGCTCCCATTATCCTCTACTGAGGCAGGCCAGTGTCAGGACAGTACAAGGGACAGTTTTTTGGACTCGCCTTGTAAGGTCCGGGGCATCATGGGGTCACAGGGTAGGAAGGTGGTAGGGTCTAACATTCTGTCCTGTATGACATAGGCTCCCACCCAGCCTACATGATCCTCGGTAGGTATGCTGGTAAGGTAAGAAACAGCAACCTATATCAGTATGAAGGTATAATGTAAGCCAACTGAGGCTGTTAAACTCTTCACGATTACATTCTCTGCCACCTAAGCATTTTTGTGCCATATATACATCCCTGTTTTTGTTGTTAGCCATATTTTTGTTGACTCGTTTTGTCTATCGTATGTAATCATCTTTGACAATGTTAAGTGCGGTTGGTGAAATAATAAGAATAACGCATCTCGCTCTTAGTGAGTAAGTTGCTAATTTTTAGAAAATTGTATTAAACTTAGATTTTATAATCACCTAGTGCTGCAAGCTATGAATTGTTTATGTAAATACATTTGTGTAATTTGTTGACTTGTTTGCTGCTATTTTGCTTTTTAAAAGGTTTTCCCTGGCCCCACAAAAAATCTGCTGAGCTCACTGCAACAGGTCTGGCTGCAAAATAACTTGTTGCAAATATGCAAACAAAAATAATTATTTCAGAATATATTTTTATAAAACTATGGAATATTTATCTATTCATTTCTAATGTCAGTTGTATCGACAATATAAAGGAACATACCCATATGTATATAGATGCCACTCAATTCTAATAAGTTTATTTATAGTTGTTATACAGTGTAAAGAAATATTAGTTTATTACCAGGATTAAACCATCATAAGTGGTGGTTGTATTATATGTAGGATGATAAATGAGAAATCAATAAACATTAGTGGTTACGGGCTACCGAAAGGAATAACATTTTATCATTTTACCTGGGTGTGTGGGAATACAAAATGTCAACTCACAGCACATTTCTTGTACCAATGATAAGAGCAGAACTTTATATTTGTTCAGAAAGCCCTTATAGAAGAACTATTTGAAAACGTTTACGAAAACTGTTACTCCATACATCAAGTACATTGCTAGCAAAAAAGTAATTTTGTTTGTCCAGTGTGGAGGGGGCTTGCCCGAGGCTGCCACCTTAGGATTCTTGATTGTTTGGCGGACAAAAGATTCAAGGTAACAAACCGCTGGCATGTCACAAAGATTGTGTGAGATCTTACTAGAAATCAACAAATTATTATCATTGGGAAACTGGCAAACCTGAAATCTTACATTATGGGCAGCGAGCTCTATAGCCTTTCTGTTCTTGGAAAAATAATTCTACCTTAAAAACAATAAATATTGTTAAATTGTACAGGTTATAGCATAGAGGTAATGTTTCGAAAAAACATCATAGACCTGCTGCTGCATTCTGAACTGTTCTGGAAATTTGTAGGTCTTCTGGCTAAGTATTGTTGGTGCCAAGTACGTCTCAACCCAAATATTTTTGTCACAAGATTTGATAACGCCGAGTTTTTTCGCACAAAAAAAAGTGCTGAAAAACCCAACTCAGCTTATACTTGAGTCAAAAAAAAACCTGAATTCCAAAACTCACCTTCTGGTGCCCATCCCGCAGGTCTCATTTGGATTCGTCCGTCTGCTGCATCGTCCGCGGAAGTCAGAGCTTTGCGCTGCACAGACTGGCGCTGACGGACAGATCGAACAGAAAGGACCTGCTTTGAAGTATCATTTGTTTGTTTTATGAATTGGTTCTAGCTTCATAATGGGGCAAGGGGGCCGGCTTGTAACACGGGACATGGTCCTGTCTAGTATATCTGGAGTGAAGGCTGTGACTCAATGCATTTTACACCCCAGGCTACACTCGTCATAGGTTGCTTCCATTTTGTGGGGGGTAAATGAGGTCCCTCGTCTTATATTCAGGGCAGCTTAGACTCGAGTATATACCTATATATACTCTGGTAAGTGGAAAAGAATATAACAATATCTCTCTGTATGGGGGCACAGTATTTATCTAATTCTCTCTGTAAAAAGCACATTAAAGATAACTAGAATACTTTCTGTAGGGGAACGTATTATATCTATCCCTCTGAAATGGGGCACAGCGGGGCTTATTTACTACGTTTTCGAGATCGGCCGCTGGGACAGGGCTTTAGAAGGGGATTGGTGTCGGCCGAGATCGGATTTTTGGCTCATCAGCGCCAGCTTTCATGCAACAGAAACCGTGGGCGGGCCCTCGGACGATCCGACTGATTCGGACAGAGGCGGCAGGATTTAACTTTAAAATTGTGTCTTAAGCCATGCACTTACATACACGGAAGGAGATGGTGAACTCGGCGGACCTGTGCGAGTAGTGACACATGCAGGATATGGAGGCGAACGTTTTTAGTGAACCGCGGCAGAGATTCATTCTCGTAGGACACTCCGGATGGGGATAACAGGACTGGTTAAGTAAAATGTCCCTAAGTATGTATAGATTTCTATAAAGGGAACCGGATATGATAGACTCTCTGAAATGGGCCATATAATAGATCTAAATATATACAGGGGAGGGGGGTGGGGGGGGGTCACTTTATATATTTGAATTAAGTGCTCTATAAATAGTAAATAATTACGGAATGTACATACAGAATGTATACACACACCGTTGTCACGGGCTGTGTTTTCTGTATGTTTTTTGCTGCTGTATTTATTTATTAGCTCGTCTTAGTGCTGTATTTTGGTTATATCTTTATGTACTGGTTCTATACAATATTTTTAGCACCTTAAACTAGTATTGTACTTTGACCAGACTCCCGTTCAATTTTTTTATCCACGGGGGTCCTGTCACTGCTGACCTTGACTTCTACTAACTGGGGACGCCCTTCTCCCATATCCCCCTGGTTCTGTCTTCTGCCCTCGCGCTCCCACCTCTCCTTCTATACTTCCGGAGAATTGTTGTAGGATTGATATGCCCCAATTACTACCAGGGGTCCCATGCGGGACCTGAGAAAAAAGTAACAGGTGGCCCCGGACTGCCCACTGTGAACCTTAGAGAATCTTTCTGTATGCTTTACATTAGCCAGGTCAGCATGAAGCTTTTTGATATCCGTTTTTTAGATAAAGCTTTATAATGAAACTCCAATTGTCACAGGGACATTTTTATTTTTTCTAGAATTACAGCTATACATATTCGTTTTGACCCGATTTAGCCGAATTTTTCGAAAAATTTTCTTCAAATCGAAGTCAACAATGAATCATGTTAAAAAACAGGCTTTCCTGGCTGCAAGAGAGCCTGTAGGTGTTGTAGACGTTGTCCAGCTTAAATATGCATAGGGACGTGGTTTGGTCTTCAAACATGCTGTGTTTTTAGTATGACACGCATTGAAAGCCTCGGCTGCTTAGAATCGCTTCCGTCTTCACTTCCATGTGCACTTAACATAGGCCAACTTCCCAAATAAACACGAAGCGAAGCGGAACCAGCCTGACAAGTAGACGTCTGTGCCAAGCTCGAAAGGAGCTGAGGGCCAATCCGCTTAACATCGAAGAGTGGCACTCTTTTTACACTGAGTGGCACAAGATATATCGGAAGGTTGCATCAGACGCATCAAGAAGTGGCAGAGTGGCACACTGATATAGTGTGTTGGTGGGCATCAAAAGCATCAGCAGAGCCCGCAAGTGGCACAATGATATATTGTTAATGTGGCACAGAACGCAGCAAGAGCAGAAGAGTGGTCACAATGTAATAGTGTGAGGTGGGCATCAAAGCGAGCAGGAGCCCGCAGAGTGGCACAATGATATAGTGTGTTGGTGGCATCAAAAGCAGCAGCAGCAGGAGCCCGCATAGTGTGGAATTGATAAAGTGCGTGGGTGGGCATTAGTAGCAGTAGCAGCAAGAGCCCGCAGTATGGCAAATGATATAGAGTGAAGGCGGCATCAGATACAACCGCAAGCCCGCAGAGTGGCCAATGATATAGGTGTTGAAGGTGGCATCAGCAGCAGCATCATCCAAAGAGTGGCAGCAATGCATATATTGTGTTGGTGGCATCAGACCAGCTGGGGGAGGGGAAAAGCCCGCAGAGGGCACAATGATATAATGTTGTGGCACAAAAGCATTAAACCGATTATTCCTGCAGATTGTCACAATATATAGTGCGTTGGTGGCATCAGTAGTCATAAGCAGCCCGCCAGAGTGGCACAAGTGATATAGTTTGAAGGTGGCATCAGAAGCACAGAAGCTCAGAGTGGGCACAATGAATATAGTGTGCAGGGTGGCATCATACAGCAGGAGCCCGCATATGGCACCAATGATAGAGTGTGGAGGTGGCGGGACCATTCCAGTCCCTGTGTAAATATTGTAGTGAGGCAGAGGGTTCACCTAGCACCGGTGTTGTGGCTCAGGTGAGTGGTCAGCATCATAATAGTAGCTGAGGCAGTAGTTATAACCCCGACTCATTCTCACGTTGGAGGAGGCGTCATTCTGATCTATCTGATGCTTTGCATTGGTGAGTTGAATCCTGGCCGATCCAAGCCTGATTCTTTGACAAGGTCAGTCTCTCCACATTACGTTTGACGCGGGTTCTCCTGGTGGTAACATGGCCCCTCGCTGCATCTGAACACCCTCTCTGATGCACCCACTTGCATGCATTGCATCTTCTCACTGCAACTCCGCAAGTTGCGGCCCGCAATCAAGTTGGCTTCCCAGTAGTCCATGGGAATCCTCTTATACCCCTCAGGTGGTAATTGCTGTCCAATTAGGCCACCAGTAGGTGCAGGGTCTGCTTCATGTCTGCTTCTGCTGCCGGTGGCGGCTACCCTCCTCACTAGGCGGGTGAAGGAAATGGCTCATAAGGAATTCCAGACTTAAGCTACTGTTGTGGCACGCTACCACCCCCCCTTCCCCCCCCCCCTCCCCCCCCACACCCGCTCCCTGTCTCCTACCCCCCATCTCCCCAAGCATCGTGGTAGTAGCACGGGAGCAATGACTGCCGGAATCCCCCGGTCAGACCTGACAGAGGATTGACAAGGCGGCACATAGGCAACGGCCAACCTGGTGCTCATTATTTCTCTATAGTATGCCAGTTTGTTCCTTCCTCTCAGCAGCAGGGAACAGGTCACACTTTTGGACCGGGAGTGGAGTCCAAGAGGGTGGAGAGCCAAAAGTCATCCGATGCCGGATGTTGACTATTCGGCTGCACCTATTAGTCAAAGCACCTGCGGGCGGGCCATCTGCGCAAGTGACTCTGAGGGACTCCAGTCCTCCATATCCACAGTATACTGCACAGTGCTTCTGGGTCTCTGCCTCGTCTTCTACCTCCTCTGGATGCTCCTGCCCCCTCTCCTGTCACCTGAGGAGAAAAACCCAAATTGCACCAGACTCTCTAGTGCTCAATGTCCTCCTCCTCCTCCATTCAGCCCCCATCGACTCTGTGCCATGAATTAGTCTCCACTTCCCAGGGCCCTGACCATACAGATGTTGCAGCATGATTTTTCCAGGACATTAAGCATGGATACGTTATCATCCCGCAGTCCTGTGACAATAACTTGCATATAATCTTAAAAAGCCTGAGCAAACGGCAGGTGTCACGCATGAAGGTGCCATGGCTGACATCAAGTACACAGGGGATTACTACGTCCGCTTGCATCTCAAAAATCATTATGGCTTTTCTTCTGTTCATCAGGTGGGGGGGTCTAACATATGGAGGCCTGGATTCGACGGGTGGAACATTCATTTCAATACTATGTTGGGGTAGGCCATCTGGTTGCTGAACTCGAGGAGGGTGTGCTGGCTTTGTAAGAGTGGCTGAAGGGCGTGCAAACAAGTGTCCTGGCCATTTTTTCTATGTCTTGGCAGAAGGGTGTAAGATCTTCAGGCACTTGTTGCTACCAGATTGAACATGTGTGCCATGCAGCGTCGGACACGCATGTTCCTCCATTGTCTCTCATCATGGTTCCGATTTTTTAGTTGTTCGCGGAGAAAGCCACACATTGTTTCTATCTTGCATGACGCGGACAGTTCCTCCTCTTGTGACTTCGTTCGCCAGGCAAACCATGTGTGAACTGCGTGACCCCGTCGGTGCCCTGCACTGTGGTATGATGGAGCAGCACTTGTGGGGCTGAGGTGTGGTGGTGGAGAAGGAGGAGTGGACCCTGGCGAGGAGCAGCATTTGACATTGTGGAGGAAAAGCTCCGTCCTTTTTGGACGTTGTTGTGTGGCTGGGGCGGGAAGCACATTCACCCAGTGGGCCGTAAAGGAACATATACTGACCTAGTACAGCTCCACACGTCCGCGCGTGCCGTGCACCTTGGAAGAAACTTATAAGCTCAAGTACTGGCTCCCACCTTCTTTTGTACATAGTGGTGAAGGGCTGGCACAGCCTTTTTTTGGGAAAAAAAATTTCGGCTTGACTCCTCCCTCAGTTCCGAGCACATGCCATAGTTCTCTGAGGGTGCAGAGTCGCACGACTTGGAAAGGGAGACAGACTGTAGTACCAACCACTTCGACAAAAAGCACTGTTATGTCTTCTGCCCCTTTAGGATGGCTGATGCAAAGATTTGTCCTTTTTTGTATCTCCTGCTCAACATGTCTGGCGCCATGCGTAGCTAGACGGAGTCATCTGGACCGAGATTATTTCAAAGACTACTCTCCTTCGGCAGAGGTGTTGAAGGCTTGACTTGCTGAAACAGCATGTGTTCCACATGTGCTGCTGCTGTCCTGCAGGACGACCGCATCTGACACCCGTTTCTCCCAGGCCATTGGATTGTGATGCTGCATGTGTTGCGCAGTGCCGTTTGCCAGGTTAGCTCACTGGGCACGCTTCAATTCTGGCCCGCAGATACGACATATATCCCCGTTCGGGCTCCTCGTGGTCTTTACAAAAACGGCCCCCCCGTGAGGTGGTAATTTTACCGCCACACTCTGCAACTGAGCGACTACTACCGCCCTGCCTTGCTGAGGCACCTGTGCCACTTCTTATTTGTGCCTGCCGAATCGGGATTTGTACCCCGGACATTTGGCTCCTTCCTCGACGCTGCCACCCTGCTGACTTCCCATCCCAGTAGCGACTTGCTGCCTGCTCCCAAGCTGACACTCACTGCGCCGCACGATCCCCTGGCTAAAGCCCGGCTCCCAAGTGCGATCGGCTACATCATCCGTCAATTTGCAACCCCGGTCACTTACTCTCCTCCCCGATTTCAGTATCAAATGCCTGCTACTGTCAGTAAGCAGTCGGAATTCTGCCCCACCTCATTCACTGCAAAGCCGCGCTGCTGTCCTTCCCCCAAACACTCGTCCTCGTGAATAGGCAGCGGGCCCAACCACCTAGAACTCCTCTGGCTCGGGAAAGGACAGGACAGAGCCTGGTTGAGGACAGGTTAGGGCCGCTGACTCTGCTCCGTGGGCCATCCACTAATTGTGGTATCAGAGGAACCTACGGACTCTTGGCTGGGGTTGTCAGTGTTATATTTGAGGAATTTGGATGACCCAGTCAACCATTCAACAACCTTTGGGTTGTTTGATCACACCTGCCACTAGATGACAGTTTCTGGCCTCACAGATTCACCCCTGCCTGCTTCCACCTGCCACCTTTCTGTCTGAGCATAGTGGTTTATAACAATCAACGTGATTTGACCCTAAGTCCTGGCTGTAAACTAGAGCCCCCAAAAGGTAGTGCAATGTGCGTTATCATATCCCCACAACTGACAGCTACTACTGCAGATGCAGAAATGTCAAACGATTTCTTCCTATTCGTTTTGTCTCTTTGTCTGAACTGCTATTGGGTTACAGATTCCCCTTAGAGACCAGCAAAGGATTGCAGCAATCTCACAGCACAATAGCAGCAGCTGGGACGCTACAACATGAAGTGTGAAGTGCTGAGATAGATATTGCTGAATTTTATGGGCTTTGTGACATCACATAACTGCCGTTCCGCTGATGGCTTACAGGTCTGCAGATGTCATCGGGGGTGATCCTTTCTCCTTCCCAGAGTTCTCTGCCGCCATGTAACCGTTGTTCTCGTGTCCTTTAGCAGAAACATGAGGGAAAAAAAACACTTTGTTCCCGGGAATCCGCATAAACTTTTCGGCTTCATCATAGAATCGATTCGCCCATTTCTATGTGCTGATGGGATCAGTGCAGTTTATATTTAGGTATTGTGTGTGCTAAAAAGCTATAGGGCAGAATTACCAGTCTGTGTATATCATTGTACATATGATTAAAACACAATTAGAGACAGTCACCCCCCAGACAAAGGGTCATACAGCCGAAAACTGCGGCTGGACGGCAGTCATCCCCGGACATTGTGGAATATTATCACCTATACTTGGCAAGAACTGTCTCTAACTGAGGCGGTACTTGTCATTACACAGGCATTTGACTTTGCTATACCGTACTGCTGTGCATATTGACTATTAATACTGTTTGTTTCACTATGCTTGTTAAGCAGTTTCTTCCTGCACATCTAAGGTCTAGATGTCCGGGAATGACTGCCTTTCTCTGCTCTATACCACTTTTACAACCCTGTCATGTATCTTTCCGCAATTTTTATTGTGTCGTTTGTGTATTGTTTGCATAAATAAGATTGTTATTATTACCCTACCATCGATATTTTGTATGCCCAGCTCTTTTCTCATTTGAAGGTTATAATAGGTATCATTGTCCATATTGTAGGTAAGTATGTACAAATTTGGTTGTATAAAGTAGTGTGTAAGCCCCTCCATTTCCTTTGACTACCAATGATCTTTATTTTGTATAAAACATTTTTTCCTATTTTTGTTTTCTAAATGGTTTTGTTGCCTATTTTAGTCAGACTGTCCTCTGGCAAAGATGAATAGGAAAATATTGTAAAAAGGGCTTGGAATGGTGTAATGCATACATGCTAGTGAAATAATAATTAATCTGCAAGAATACTGAGTTTAGAAATTGATATGACAAAAAGTATTTGTTTTTCAATTCCAGAAAAAATCCAGTTTTGATTTTAATGACACTTTCTGGGTCTAAAAGGCATCACTGAGTCCTATCCAAAACTGTTTAAACATAGCAAAGAGATCTTTAAACCAGTCTTTCTTTATTTTTCCCCCTCACATACCTCTTCCGATTGATTTATAGAGACTAACATAGTTGTGATTGTCAACTGATAATTTATGTTCTAAATATCCCAAATCCCCATTTCCCAACTTAACTTTGGGCATGTGAACATATTTGATTGTAACATTCACATTCAAGTGTTAACTCAAAAGGTAATAATTGAAATTCAGGGTGGTTTGAATTGGGCTGAAGTGTATTATAGATTTTTACAGTGGGAAAATAAGTATTTAGGCAGTCACCCTTGTGCAAGTTCTCCATGTAAAAATTAAGAGCCTGTATTGTATCTACCTATTATAGGTTAGACCTCACTATGAGAAACAAAGTTGGAAAAAATCTAGAAAATCACATTACCCCTGATTTTTAAAGAATTTATTTAAAATATAGTGGAAAATAAATATTTGGGCAATAACAAATTTTCATTTTATACTTTGTTATATTTCCTTTGGTGGCAGTGACGAGGTCACACCTTTTCTGTAAGCCTTCCACATGATTGGCACACACTGTTGCTTTATGTTAGCCCTTCCTCCATGCAAATCTCCTCTAAGAGCAGTTTATTTGGGGGCTATGCACTGGGCATCACAACTTTCAGCCCCCCCCCAAAGGTTTTCTATGGGGTTGAGACTGGAAACTGGCTAGCCACTACAGACCTTGCACTCTTCTTACAAAGCCCACTCCTTTCATTGCCCTATTGTTGCTTGGATCACTGTCATGCTGCAAAACCCATCCATGTTTTTATCTTCAATGCCCTTGCTGATGTTAAGGAATCGGCTTAAAAGTTCAAGATACATGGCCCATTTCTCTTTGTACATGGAGCAGTCATCGCTGTCCCTTTGCAGAGAAACAGTCCCCTTGTCATGGTGTTGCACCCATGCGCCACGAAGGTATGGTGTTCTTTGGATGCCATCGGCATTCACTTTCTTCCAAACTGACAAGTTGTGTTTCTAACCAAAACAGTTTCTGCTTTGGTTTTCTCTGACCATATGTTCTTTCCAATGTTCTTGAACATCCAAATTCTCTCTAGAAAACCAGGGCTCGGATACTGTATTGGCTTAACAGGTGGACACGTCTGGCAACTACGGGATCGGAGACCCCTGCAGCTTTAATTGTGTACCGACGGTAGCCTTTGTTAGGTTTGTCCTCTGCTTTCAGGGAAAAAAATCTAGGGAGCTTATGAGTTGTCTTATATGTTTTCCAGTTTTTATTATTGCTCCCACAGTTTATTTCTTCACACCATTCTGATTGGCCTATTGGCAGAACCATTCTCCAAGCATTGTGCTGGTCTATCATTTTTGTTTCTGTGTTCCTTTGACAGCTAGATACTTTGGTCTTCAACCATAGTGGAGTTTGAGTGGGACTGTTTGAGGTTGTGGACGGTGTCTTTTATTCTTATAAGTTCAACAGGAGACTTTACTACAGGTAATATTAAGAAAAGGAGCATTTTTTAAAGAAGAAGTAATAGGTCTGTGAGAGCCAGAAATCTTGCTTGTTTGTTTGTGCCAAATACTTATTTCCAACATAATTTGGCAAATAAATTTTAATTTAAAATCAGACAGCGAATGTGAATTTCTGTTTTTGTTAAAACTTTTTTATCTATCATAATTGAGTCTACTTATGATGTCAATTACATGCCCCTCATCTTTTAAGTGGGAGACAAGTGGTTCACAATCATGCTCATGATTTTTTTTTTGTTGAAGAAATCAAAGCATCTGAAAGTTTACATGCACTTTGGTTACTAACATTCCGTAGGCCAGTTTCACTGCGGGTTTTGGAGTGGTTGAATGTCTCAGAATATGATGCAAAAAGCCGAGCTGAGCCCTCGGTGGTTTCTGTCACGTTTCAGAACGAGTAGTATCCATATATAATTAATTAATGAATTTTTTCTTATTTTTATTTTAACTGCATGTAAATATGTTCTTATAAATGCCCCTGGTTTGACGATTAACTAATTCTATTCCTTATTTAATACAGGCACACGATTATGAGCGCTGCACAGAATTTTAGACCAAATCGTCCTTTCCCAATGGAGGCCTACAATCTAATCACTAACAGTTATGTTTGGAAGTGTTGGAGGAAACCGAGGAACCCCCGTAAACACAGAGAGAACCTATCACACACTTTGCAGATGTCCTAGCCTTGGTAGGCTTTTAACCCAGTACTCGCCCATTTCTTTAATTCTACCCCGTCATCGCCGCGCTATCTTACCCGCTTTCTGACATTCCCGCTAGTCATCATTTATTTGGGGTTTGTACTTGTGTGGCAGAGTAACGGAAATTGAAAAGTCGGAACCTTAAAGGCTAATAAATCTGGTGGCAGGAATTTGGCCAGTTGTTTTTCCAAAATTCTTTGCCATCCTCCATCGTTTTGTTGTTATTTTGTTAATTGTTTTTTTTAGTTAGGGTGTATCTCCAGCTCCACCCCCTACTTCGCCTCTTCTGATTACTTCCCTATCCCTCACCCGTGGTCCATTTTTGGCGGAGATAAGTAGACTGGGGGTGGGTAGATGTCTGAAGGGGGAAACGAGATGATGGTGCGGGGGGGAGGTGAGGGCGGGAAAGGAGAAATGATGAGTGGGGAGGGCGTATGGGGTAGTTAATTTAGGGGATGGGTATGTTGGGGGGGGGTCTTCCACCCGCCAGCCCCGTCCGGGCGGTATTGTTTTTGATCGCTTCTCCCCCGGTGCTTCTCCGGGTTCTCCTTCCGCGGGGGGGCGTATCTTTCTGTCGTGTTCTGCTTTCTGAGTTAGCCTAGTGCGATTTCCACAGGCAGCTAATATTAGTAATAGGGAGGAAAGTTTTTATTGCATAAGCCGAATTATAAATCGTTAGCCCCTGCACGCAAACATGCTCAGCCTGTGGAAATGAACCTGTGTGCTGTTCGATTCCCCATGATCCCACTACAATACAGTGTACGGGAATTCATGTCCTATCTTTTCCCCATGTACGGACGCGGATGTGGTGCCGCATGTTGTGGCTGCCCACGTATCGCGCTGTGCGCCCATTGCCGTCTAAAATTGGGAGGACGTATGTACAGTCCCCCCCCACCCCCCCCAAGCCAGCGCCCTTAAATTTGCATGGGCCCTTACATTTTTCTGTGTAAACTACAACAACTATATAAGATGATGCCAAGTATGATTTAACAGTCCACAAACTACAGCAGATTTTTATTGAGCATCAGACATATATTACTGTGAGAAGACGGTTTTGACTGTCCTAGTGTAACTGTGCACTTTTTTACTTTGCAAGATCATCTCACCCAAGCGTCCTTTTCGCTGCAGGCACCTCTGTGAGTAGCATCAAGGGGTTTCTAAATTAGCAATATTAACAGGAAAGCTGCTGTTTAAACATTTGTCCAATAAGAAAAGAAACTGAAGCATTGACCGTGGGTGAAGAAGCAAAAAACAAGCGACCCTAGCCACAGTTTTTCAGTGGATTAAAACCATCAGGTTTTTTATTTTAATTTTGATGAATATAACATTTCATGGCATAACGCATAGATCCCTGTTCAAGAACACTTTTTGTTTCTGTGAAGAGAGATCTAGGCTGTTGCCAAGAAATTTTATCTTCATAAATTAATAAGAAACTGATTTTTAATCCACTGAAAACTGTGCTGGTCGCGTTTGTTTCCGCCTGTGAGTCTGAGTCTCGGGATCTTCCGTGCATGGAAGGTGAGATCTAGAAGGACTGGTGAGCTGAAAATATATCTTTTTTTTTATGTTTCCTTTCTGTGTGAAGTACTTAAGATAAATTTAATCTTTAACAACGCGTTTTTTTTCACACACTTTTCCATGGGTACCATCGCTGCATCTTGTAACTGCAAACAGTGTCCCATTTGTTCTTTTGTCTAAGGGTAGACAGTGTAACATATACAGTGGGATACTGCGTCCTGATGAAGCTTAAGCACAGGATGTGTGGTGGAAAGATAGAGAATTCAAATGCCTTGAGCAAAACCACACATTTTTTTGTGTACAATTTTTGCCCACCAGGTATTTAAGGCCCTAGTTGATCCAGAAGGTGTGACATTTAAGACTGGAATAGTGGCCAAGAATACAATTACAGAATACTAAACTATTTGAAAAAGAGACTATTTGAGGAGAGACTCCTTACAATGTCCAAATATCGAATGTTCATCCAGTCTCTTTCTATATGATTCCTTTCTAATTAATACTTAGGCCTTGTCAGGACAAGGAAACATCATTTGTGACGCTATTGTGACCATAACATGTATTCCTTAAGAGCAGTGAGACTGCAGAACTATCCATCGCAGGAGGTTTTTTATGGCGGACTCTATCTACATGTTCTTCATAGAATTTCCGCTGCATCAAAATGACCAGTTTGTGTCAATTAGGTCATTGCCTTCACTGCCCTGATGATTGTACCCCACCACACTTGTGCAAGGAGGGAGAGGATGAACTAATGGGAACTGTGCTTCACACAGATGGAGGGTATGGGCATCAATAGTCGAAATGTGAGGGCAACTTCACAAATATTTGTAACTCCATGCCAGCATCTTCTTATGTCCGCCTCATGCTGCTGAGGAGGTTTTCGACGGTTCCCTCTGTGTTTTTGTGTGACATTTCTTAGTGTGAACTGTGCTTTGGTTTTCCTGATTTGTGACTATTGCACCATAAATATCACTCACAGCTCTGCGGCTGGTCCAGAACGTTAACTGCTGTGATTGACAAGCCCTGTCCAGTCATCTGCGCTAAGGCTCTCTTAGTATTCCGCCACAGCTAGGACTCACTGTCTACTATTTCCAGCTATGCTTTCCCATTTTTTTTTTGTTTGCTATTGCTTGCTATACCTTTGGTTTTTCCTGATCTTGCTTTTGTCTTTTGACTATCCCATTTTACTTCGATTTGTGCTGTATTCACTATCCTCCTTGTGACCCTGGACCCTTGCTTTTTGTTGTTTGTCTGTGAGTCTTGTTTTATGTCTGCACAGTAACATAGGGAGGGTTGTATCTGTGGTTGTCCTCTTATCACTAAGATTGGCGAGGCAAGCAGCAGGTGCAGAGTCCCCGGGGGGAGTCCTCTTACAATATTATGTAATATTATGAAAAACTGAACATCTATTTTTTCTGCTAATAAAGATCGTTTATGAGTCCCCTGTCATGTTTGTTCCTGCATGGTCCAGTATAGTTGGTGGTGACTTCATATATTATTATTTTCAAATTATTTTTGTAGTTGACCGTTATGTACCCAGTAGATATTTTTCAATTTATTGGCCTCTTTCTTAAGGTTCATTTTAGCATTGCCTATGTGGTAAGGGTATATCTCAAGTTAATCCCAGTGCCCAAACATGCCGAAAATAATTCACCAGTACACTCTTTTTTACCTTTCTTACTATTTTGCCTACAGTATTTCTAATGGGGGGGGGGGGGGGGGGGGGCCAAGTCTCATTAAATTCGGTTTAACTATTCTTTACATATCATCCAAGTGCATGACCTGCGTTCGCTATATACACCTTGAGCCTCTTATTTGACAATAAGATTTGGCTTTCCAAACATATTTTTGTCTGCCCTCCTGAGGAAAAGCAACAAGGAAAGGCAACACTAGATAGCTTCAACTGGAAATGTAATAACTCGACAATTTTTGTCAATATAAAAATATCTTTGAAGATGTGTTTGCATTTTTTTTTTGTGGTGGGTTAAATTCATATTTTGGGATCAAGAGATTGACTCATCAGAGTCAAACCAGAGTTAATAGGCCATTTTTGACCCTCAGACCTTTTTTTCCTTTTTTTCTCCCAAGGGACCCACAATTTCATGTCATTCCATTATATCATATATAGTTGTACATTCAATGCATCGCTTGGACTCATTGTAATCACAGCTTTGTCAGACTTTCATTTTTTTTTTAAGCACACTGCATCAAAAAAGCATTGGCGAGACACATGCGAGTCCAATGCAAGTGCAATGCGTTTTTTCACGCATCATTGCCATAGAAGATAGACCTCAGCCCTGAGTCCTTTGTCAAGTTCGTTATCTGCGTGTGAAAAATCATTGAAATTGCATTGGAAATGTGTTTGAAAAACCGAGGACACTGACCAACTCTGACTGAAAACTGATGAACTCTGATGAACATATCTTTTCACTGACCAACCCTGATTAGCACCTGATCAAACTCTGAACGTGATCTGCAACGCAAGTGTGAAAGGGGCCTAGCATTTTTTATTTTTCCCGTGGTGGATACAGATAAGAGCTTGTCTTTTACAAGATGGCCAGGTGTTTTTATTGTACCATTGGGAAGCTTGAATTAAAACAATTTAAAAGACAGTCATCGGGACATGGAAACACCAAATATACAATTTTTTATTTGGTGTTTTTTTTTTTTTTGCCATCATAATGTTATAGTAAATGTAAACAGAGGGGGGTTTTTATTGTTTTGAAACACTATTCATCTGGCCTGGTTTCCTTACAACACATCAGCACCATTCCTATAATTGCCTGTCATGCAGTAAAATTGATAGGAAATTGTCAGTTACCATGCTGTAGCAGAACGGCTTTGCATAATGTATGATGTCATATGTGTGTTTTATTAGTTACTCAATGGACATTTCAGATATAGTGTCACATTGAAATTATATTTGGCGGAATTCACCTTTATTATAAACACACTGGAAATCAAAATTTGAGAACACACAATTCCTAAATGCAATGTCATTGTGTAATGTGTATACAGGGCGGTCCCCTACTAAGGATACCCGCTTACAGACAACCCATAAGTTACAGACGACCCCTATGCCCCGCTGACCTCTGGTGAAGCTTCTCTGGATACATTACTATAGTCCCATAACTGCAATATCAGTGTAAGTAGTCCTGTAATGGAAACTTTATTGCTAATCCTTGGTCCTTACAGCAAAAATTTTGAAACTCCTTGTCCCTGGACAAAAAAAATTGTCTAGAACTTCCATTATAAAAATATACATTTTTCGACTTTACATACAAATTCAACTTAAGAAAAAAACCGGCGGTCCTATCTTGTACGTACCCGGGACGTTCTTTATATCCAAACTTGTACAATAGCGTATTTTAACTTATTGCATCATTTTATTGTTCTAAAATACTAAGAAAAGAAGCCGGAATAAATTGTAAATAATAAAACATTATGTTCGTGAAAACTCTTGGAAGACTGAAGCCCAATGTGTACATAATCGGGTCGTGGGATTGTCATGGTTTGGGGACTGTTTTCCACACAGGAATTGACCACTCTTACACACAGAGTGACTGCGAGCCATGGTTCCTTCATTGTGTTTCTTTACTTAATCAGCTAACAATTGGTTCATGCAAGACAATGCCCCCTTTCCCACAGGAAAAACTGGTAAAGAATTCCCTTAAAACAGCAACATTGAACAATAAATTGCTTACAGCCCGAGTCCTATGTAAACCATAGTAAACTTCTGAGAAATCCCTTGGTGATAAAGTTTATGGTAAAAAACCACAATGGTCACAGAAACTGTAGAAAAGTCTGTAATAAGAGTTGACCAAATCTCACCAGAGCCGTGTGAGAGACGGGTGACTAGTGGCCTTGGCTGCGATGTGCTGAAGGCATCACCGCAGTCCTTGTGTACACTTAAAGCCTACTGCCTTGAGGTGACTGTTGTAACCTCTGAAAATAGGTAAAATCTTTCCTCTTTGTGGTGGTGGGGGGGTTCAGTTCTTGCTGTTCTCTCTTTATGAGCATCATGTTTTATCCAGGTTTTTATGTGATATATTTTGGGAATTTTGTAAGACCGCATAACTATTCTGTGGCCATGGTATACCCTTAGTCACAGCACACATCAATGTTGATTACTTGTTTCTGAAAATATGGATCGTCCATTTTTTCTCTAATTTTAATCTCCAGTTTAATAAACAATGGATGTTCTAACAGATCATTTTATGTTTTTAATGCATATACAAGATACTGCAATGTTTGCAAAAAAATAAAATCCTGAAGAAAAAATTAAATGTTTGTGGTTCACAATAAAGTTGCAATTTACATTACAATGAAAATCTTTCATCATTGATCAAAGCTATTTGCCTACAACTCATAATAATGTCCTACGAAAACCACTAAAACTCTGTGGTCAAGATTTCATTCGTGCGTAGCTGTCTTGGCAACTGACTATAATGCATCTCCCCCAACTGCTTTTTATCATGCAAAAATACTCTCTGTTTTGTCTGCATTGAGGTCGCATATTGCAGTACTGGCGTCTGAAAGTTGATTCCTATTTTACAATTTATTTTTACAGCTATCAGTATATGTTTTTTTAAATCTTGCATGGGCTAACTGTCACCCTGTCACATTTACCTAAATATAATAGTTTTTAAAGACCCAATTCAGTTTGCAAAACAACTTACAACCATATGTTTCTGTATTTTATTCCTTAACATAACCTACCCTGTGGTGTGCATTATTTTGGAGGGGAACTAATACCTCATTAACCCTTTCCTTGCCATGGGGTGTTTTGTTTCTAGAAATTGTAATTCATTATAGGCCAGAGCAATTTTTACATTTTCACATTTTATGCGAAAAACCGAAATTACACATAAAGAATAATACTCTGTTACTGATAACCTATCATGAGGACTGATCTGGTGACCTATCCACAGGACTGTTCTAATACTTATGACCTACCCTAAGCACTGATCTGATGAGGATACAGTAGGATGACCTACTGTATCCTGAGGACCCTGATACTGATGACTCTGTGGTTTGATCTGTTGCTGATGCCCTTACCTGAGGACTTCTCTGATGATCTATCCTGTGGACTTCTCTGATGACCTATCTGAGGACTGATCTGATGACCCATCCTGAGGACTTCTCTGATGACCTATCCTGAGGACTGATGTGATGACCTATCCTGAGGACTGCTCTAATACTGATGACCTACCCGAAGCACTGATCTAAAAAGGATGACCTATCCTGAGGACTGATCTAACACTGATGAACTATCCCACGGACCGATCTGACACTGATGACCTACCCCAAGGACCGATCTGACACTGATGACCTACCCCAAGGACTGAACCGACAGTGATGACCTACCCAGAGTACTGATCTGACACTGATGACCTACCCTCAGTACCGATCTGACCCTGATGGCCTACCCTGAGTACCAATCTGACACTGATGACCTATTCTAAGAACTAATCTAATTCCGATGACTATACCTGAGGACCAAGCTGATACTGATGACCTATCCTGAGGTTCAATCTGATTCTGATGACCCTACCAGAGGACTGGTCTGATATCTGATGACTTTATTCAGGACCAATCCGATACTTATGACCTATTCTGATGACCAATCTAATTCAACGACACCTACTGATATAATACTGATGACTTTATCCTGAGGACCAATCTGATTCTGACGAATTCATCCTAGGACTGATCTGATACTGACGGCCTATCCTGAAGACCGTTCTGTTGCTGATGATCTTTCCTGAACACTGTTTTGTTTCTGATTACTAACTTGTCCTGATATATTTTAATGCATGCAAATGTTCTAGCATAAAAATATACAGCATATATATAAAAAATATAACAAAATTTGTTAAGTTACTACCCTTGTACTGTATATATCCCATGTTTGTTGTGTCCACTGTTTTGCACTCTTCTATACCAGAGACCTTGAATTCTCTGAAAAATCATGTTGTCACACACTCAGTACAGATGCTCGTACTGCAGCCACTATATAATCTGATGGCATAAACTGCTCACAAGAAATCCCCATGTAATCCTATTACTGAAGATAACCACATGGGATGGCCCAGCACTAAACCATCGCAGGTCCTCTATTACATGCACATGAACTTTCTGTACAAGCCCCTCATATTATCACATCACAGCTGATGTGCAGAATCTTTCAGGATTTTATACAATGAAGTTTTATGTTTAGGGTATATACCATCACCACAAAACATACAGTAAACTATATAACAAGCGATGAAATAAAAATCTGACACTTGTAGTAGAGGTGACAGCATCATTTCACAGGGACTTTTACGCGCACATATGATTTTGGATAGGGCTGCAGGTAATACAGGCGGTCCACTATTTAGGAACACCCGACTTGCAGACAACCCCTAGTTACACACAGACCTCTGGATGTTGGTAATTTACTGTACTTCAGCCCTAGGCTACAATAATCAGCTATAACAGTTATCACAGGTGTCTATAATGAAGCTTTATTATTAATCCTGGTTCAACAATTCAACATTTTTAAAATCCAATTGTCACATAGACCAAAAAAATTCTGTCTGGAGCTGCAATTATGAAAAATTGATTTCCAACTTACATACAAATTTAACGTAAGAACAAACCTACAGAATCTTGTTAGTAACTGCCTGTATACTTAATTTACTACAATTCACCAGTGACAAGGTGGCTTTACATAAACCGCAGTAAACCAATGATATATAGGAATAAGTTATCACTTACCCTGAATTGGTACCTCAGGCACCAGCCGACCTCTCCCGATCTCCTGAAGCTGGAATGCTGCGCGCACCTCATGACAACTTGGGGGGCGCTCAGATGGCAAAGATGGCACCAAACTGAGGAGCAGGAGGATGGGCAGAAGTAACATTGGCATCTCACCAAGCAGAGGGGTACACACCGATGTGCACCAACCTCTATTTACCTCTATTCTGCATCTATCTGTTTCAAAGACCAATGCCTACACACCTAGGCAATGCCCCGTACCCTCATTGTACCATGAAGAACATTATGCCAGGGTAGAATAAATCAGGCCTTGTGGGTTACAAACACCTATAGTCCAATCTTCTATTTATTTGGGTGCCAGCTTCATTCTGCGTCTTTGTAGAGTCTCAGGCTGCAGGACAGCTCCCTCCCTGCCTCACTTGTGTAGTTGTGTCTCCTCACTTCATGCCTCCCTCCAGCATGCTGATCCTCAGCCCCTCCCTACCTCCCTCTCGCCTCATCCCCCATTTAACTCCCCACTTCCCAATCAGCCCTCTCGGCTGTCACCCATCAGCTATCCTCACATTACTGCCGGCCACGTCTGAGCCCTGCTTGGCTCACTGTCCACATCATGATGGAAGATATACATTGCATGTGTCAGTCGGCTTATTACAGCATGGCCAAAACCCTGGGACAGTGACTCCAGCAGTTTAGAAAGGTCAACAAATCAAGTGAGAGTAATGAAAACCACAAGTGTAGGAGCCGCATTCGGCGCAGTAAATGAAATGCTTTGCATAACGCAGAAGTAATTAAATTCAGCCCTGTGGACGGTACATTATCCTGTTCGTGCAGGGGCGGAGGACTGAGAGCTTTTCTGGCTGACCATTACAATAGACACTTGACAATTATAAATAATCCACTGCCAAACAATTTGTAATCCGCAGACCTGTCGTCTCTCCGACTTCTCTGTTGTCCTGAGAAATTACAACGCTGGATCTTCATTTATTATATCATGGCACATTTTCAGATCCTCTGTTAGGTTAGGCCGGTGACACACGTGGTGTTTTTGTTGCGTTTTTTTTCATTGCGTTTTTGCTCATGGCACATTTTCAGATCCTCTGTTAGGTTGGGCAACTTTTGAGCAGAGAGCACAGGGCTGCACTGAATGCAATCATTTTGCCTGTTATTTACAGACCCGTTGAAGTAGACCATATCCTAGTAGTCAGAACCGTTTCTCACGTATCACTCGTATACTCTCAATTATGAGGATCAGTGTAAAACAGAAGCCAGACTAAGGCAAATCAGTTGTGAAAAATGGAAAAAAATATCTGTTTTCAAAGCTAAGTATTGGCACATATGTATTGACTCGTGTATAAGCATAGGGTGGGAAATTCAGCCACTACTCTCTCTAATAAAATGACCAGTATTCTCCCCTCATGAATGAAATGTCCAAACCAACCCCTCCAATTAATAAAGTGTCCTACAGATCGCCCCATTACTAAAATGTCCAGCAGATCGCCCCCATTACTTAAATGTCCAGCAGATCGCCCCATTACTAAAATGTCCAGCAGATCGCCCCCATTACTAAAATGTCCAGCAGAGTTCCCCCGTTTCTAAAATGTCCAGCAGATCGCCACCATTACTAAAATGTCCAGCAGATTGCCCCCATTACTAACTGTCCAGCAATGCTACATTAATAAAATTCGCAGCCATCGTCCCATTACTAAAATGTCCATCAGCGTGCTCCCAGTACTAAAATGTCCAGCAGAGTGAGAGTGGGGGTGGTTTAAATTTGACGCGGGTGTAGGGAGGAAGCGGGACAGTAGTGCGGAATGAAGAGGAGTGTAAACGGGATAGAAGGTGGGTGATGAGAGATAAGTAGGCGAGGATGGGTGATACGTGACGTGGGGTGAGCGGAGCAGGGTGCCAAGGAAGGGAGGGTGGAATTTGGAGGGATAGGGGAAGAGTGGGGCTGATGGACGGGGAAAGTGGGAGCGAGGATCTTTATGGCGTAGAGTGGAAAAATTGAGGTGGGATGGGACTATGGGTTTTATTTTGGTCTTTAAATGTTTATGGGGTGGGGGAAGGGAATGGGGAGGGCGAACGAAAGGGCGGGGGGCATGGGCGGTGGGAGGATCTTCAGATAACAGGAGAAGATGCGAGGGAAAGATGGAGGTATCTAGGTGGATTGCAGACGTGGGGGAGGGCAGTATTTTGGGGGAGTTTGGGCAATGGTGCTACGGATGGGATGGGTTTATTGTAAGAGGGTTGGGTACGAGCGAAGAGACGAAATGAGGTGTTCAGTCGTGATAAAGGGGAAGGTGTTATCGGGATTGGCAGGGAAGAGGGCGAAGTGGAGGGGAGGCGTTGTTTTTAAGGCTTGGTGGGGGACAGTCGGACGGAGGGGGTTGTCGGACGGGGCGGAGGGGAGATGACGGGGTGGTGTGGGGAAAAGATTGGAGTTGATGGAGGGGTGGGGAGAACGGGAGGGTGTGAGGGTGTGCAGTAGGAGGGAGAGTTAGGGGTGAGGAGAGATCGGAGGAGAGCGGATTAGTTAGGGGCGACGGATTTGAAGGTGTATTCATGGTATTTGGCGAGGGAGGGGGGGGGAGCTGAGGAAGGGAGGTGGGTGTGCCGAGGGTGGGCTGCGGGTTTCGTAAGGAGGAGTGCAGGTAAGCTTTGATGATATCCGATGAAGGGTGGGGTAAATGCGACGGAACTAGGGGGCTAGGAGAGGAATTAGGGGAGGAACGAGGGGAAGGGTAGGTGGGGAGGTGGAGGTAGGGGGGCCATAGTGGAGAAGACGGTGAGGGGAGTAACAGAAGGAGTGGTAGGCCTGGGGTAAAGTTAGGGGGGAAGTGCGGGATCGGTGCTTTATGGGGGAGTAGAGGACAAGAGGCATACGGTGGATAAGATTGTAATGACTATTGGAGGTGCTTCTCGGGCCAGCATTATCTAAATGTCCAGCAGATCGCCCTTATTACTAAAATGTCCAGCAGATCGCCCCCATTACTAAAATGTCCAGCAGATCACCACCATTACTAAAATGTCCAGCAGACCACCACCATTACTAAAATGTACAGCAGATCCGCCCGCCATTACTAACTGTCCAGCAGAGTGCCACATGACTTAAATGTCCTCCAGAACGTCTCCTTTATTAAAATCCAGCAGATCGCCCCCATTACTAAAAATGTCCAGCAGATCGTCCCCATACTAAAATGTCCAGCAGATCACCACCATTACTAACTGTACAGCAGATCGCCCCCATTACTAAACTGTCCAGCAGAGTGCCACATTAATAAATGGCCCAGCAGAGCGCCCCATTCCCTAAATGTCAAGCGATCTCCCCATTACTAAATGTCTAGTCGAGTGCCCTCATTACTAAAATGTTCAGTATAGTTGACCCATCACTAAATGTTCCAGCAGATCTCCCCGATTACTAAAATGTCCAGCAGATCCCCCTTATCTAATTCCACAGATCGCCCATTACTAAAATGTCCACAGATCCCCCTTATTCAAAATGTCCAGCAGATCACCCCATTACTAAAATGTCCAGCAGATCCCCCTTATTACTAAAATGTCCAGCAGGTCGCCCCATTACTAAAATGTCCGGCAGATCACCCCATTACTAAAATGTCCAGCAGATTGCCCCATTACTAAACTGTCCATCAGAGTGCCCCATTACTTAAATGTCCTCCAGAACGTCTCCTTTATTAAAATGTCCAGCAGATCGCCTACATTTCTAAAATGTCTAGCAGATCGACCCCATAACTAAAATGTCCGCAGATTGCCGGCCCCCATTACTAAAAAGTCCAGCAGATCGCCCCCATTACTAAAATGTCCAGCAGATTGCCCCCATTACTAAAATGTCCAGCAGATTGCCCCCATTACTAAAATGTCCAGCAGATCGCCCCGATTACTAAAATGTCCACCATTACTAAAATGTCCAGCAGAGTGCCCCCATTACTAAAATGTCCAGCAGATTGCCCCCATTACTAAAATGTCCAGCAGAGCGCCCCCATTTCTAAAATGTCCAGCAGATTTCCCCCATTACTAAAATGTCCAGCAGATTGCCCCATTACTAAAATGTCCAGCAGATTGCACCATTACTAAAATGTCCAGCAGATCGCCCTTATTACTAAAATGTCCACAGAGTGCCCCGATTACTAAAATGTCCACCATTACTAAAATGTCCAGCAGATCGCCCCATTACTAAAATGTGCAGTGATCTGCCCCCCATGGGTGATCTGCCCCCATTTCTAAAATGTCCAGCAGAGTGCCCCATTACTTAAATGTCCTCCAGAACGTCTCCTTTATTAAAATGTCCAGCAGATCGCCCAATTTCTAAAATGTCTAGCAGATCGACCCCATAACTAAAATGTCCAGCAGATTGCCCCCATTACTAAAAAGTCCAGCAGATCGCCCCCATTACTAAAATGTCCAGCAGATTGCCCCCATTACTAAAATGTCCAGCAGATTGCCCCCATTACTAAAATGTCCAGCAGATCGCCCCGATTACTAAAATGTCCACCATTACTAAAATGTCCGGCAGAGTGCCCCCATTACTAAAGTCAGTCCAGATGCACCATTACTAAAATGTCCAGCAGAATCGCCCTTATTACTAAAATGTCCCAGCAACGTGCCCCGATTACTAAAATGTCCACCATTACTAAAATGTCCAGCAGATCGCCCCATTACTAAAATGTGCAGTGATCTGCCCCCCATGGGGTGATCTGCCCCCCATTTCTAAAATGTCCAGCAGAGTGCCCCCATTACTAAAATGTCAAGCAGAGCGCCCTATTTCTAAAATGTTGCAGCAGATCACCACCATTACTAAAATGTCCAGCAGATCCCATCTAAAATGTCCAGCTATCGCCCTTATTACTAAAATGTCCACGAGTGCCCCGATTACTAAAATGTCCACCATTACTAAAAATGTCCCTAGATCGCCCCATTCCTAAAATGTGCAGCGATCTGCCCCCCATGGGGTGATCTGCCCCCCATTACTAAAATGTCCACGAGAGTGCCCCCATTCTAAAATGTCCAGCAGAGCGCCCCCATTTCTAAAATGTCCAGCAATCGCCACCATTATAAAATGTCCAGCAGATCGCCCCCATTACTAAATTGGCCAGCAAGTGGCTACATTAATAATGGCCCAGCGGCGCCCCATTACTAAAATGTCAAGCCGATCTCCCCCATTACTAAAATGTCCAGTATATGAACCCATCACATTAATGTCCAGCAGATCTCCCCCATTACTAAAATGTCTAGTAGAGTGCCCTCATTACTATAATGTTCATATAGTGACCCCATCACTAAAACGTCCAGCAGATCTCCCCATTACTAAAATTCCAGCAGAGTTCCCATTACTAAAATGTCCAGCAGATCCCCCCATTGCTAAAATGTCCAGCAGATCGCCCTTAGTAACTAAAATGTCCACAGATCGCCACCATTACTAAAATGTCCAGCAGAGCGCCCCCCATTACTGAAATGTCCAGCAATCGCCCCCATTACTAAAATGTCAGCATAGCCGCTCCCTTACAAAATGTCCAGCAGATCGCCCCATTACAAATGTCCGCAGTGGAACCCCATTGCTAAAATGTCAAGCAGAGCGCCCCCATTACTCAATGTTCAGCAAATCGTCCTCCTTACTAAATGTCCAGTGGAGTGCCCCCATTACTAAAATGTTCAGCATCTCACCCATGTTAAAATGTCCAGTAGATCTCCCCATTACTAAAATGTCCATTAGTACAACACCATTACTAAAATGTTCAGAAGAGGCTGCCATTACTAAAATGTCTAGTAGATCCCCACATTACTGAAAGGTCATGGCACCCCCCATAGTACTCCCCCTCCCCCTCTCGTTGACCCCCGTCTCTCCCCCAGCGCATCTTTGGTCTCCCCGCCTCACTGGCAGATGCTCGTCTATCGATCTGCTGCGCAAAACTATGACGCATATGGCAACACTGCTGCATCATAGTTTTGTGCCTGATAGGTAAGAAATCTGAATAAACATTATTAATTAACATATTGGGGCAAATTTAATTAACCTGGTCCAGTCCGGCGCGATTCACGAAGCTTGTGCGCCCGAGTTCCTGCATCTGTCGTTTCCTCCCCCGCCGAGGTCCGCGGAGTTCACTTCTTCTTCTTCCCGGTGCTTGTAAGTGCTTGTCTTGCGCACACAATTCTAAATGTTAATATATTTGTCGGGTTATCCGCGGGTTGTCTGGCGCACGCCCCCCCCCATTTCTGTCGCGTGCAAGTCGGCACCAATGCGCCAAAATCCGATTCGTGTGTGCGACACAATCCCCGGCGTGATGTTGGCGCAAAATGGAAATTGTTGGGAAACCCAACGAAAATGCGGTCTGTGGACCCTTAGTAATGAGCCCCATATGTTTTTCTTTACCAAACCCAAAAAGAGTAAAACTAATAAACAAAAACAAAAACTTGTCCACCACATGTGGATGAAGCCCTTCCCTACCGCCCCCAACAATGACGTATGATTTACCGCCATGATAGAAATAGCTCAGCTTTACCCTAAAAAATCGAGCAGCCCGCTAAGCACTGGAATCGAGGTTATAGCTTTCTGATGGTGCTCTCCTCAGTAAAACATAAAGTGTTTATCAGTGAAAACAATTAATCACATCATATTTGTTTCTTTTTAACACACAAAAAAGGAAAAACACCAGAAGAGTCAGTATGTGAGCCTATGTGTGCAATCAATCACACAGGAGACAACAGACCAGAGTAGGACTAACCCAGAAATACAGAAGATCTGACACTGTCCGACTCCATTATAGAGGCAAACATCTAAGCTATGTCTATGGGATAATCACATCACTAGCCTTCAGGACAGAAGGCGCCTCAATCTTCAGACCTGGTTTAGCATTTGGGCTCCCTCTATAAATAGCTATAGATGGTAGGAAAGTGGAAAGATTATTTGAAATGCATCACACAGCTGTCATATTGCTGAAGGTGCTGTCTAATTCAGATAATCCAAAAATTTACATAAAAATCCAGCATGATAAACCAGGCTAGACTCATAGATCCAGGCACATTGACTGTGGTCATCTTCTTATATTGTTATCCATGGCCGCCTTTTAAAGTTTGGTCATCAGAAAGAACCACTGGACATCTAGTGGCAGGTTCTCATTGACTAACTGAACACCCTCTTTCAGCTAAAAATTGTTTTCCCTCAGATCCTCCTCCCATCCCTTCTCAACAATTTAGCAGTAAGTCATGTGACCAGGGTGACATCAACTCGGTTTCTTTAGCCTCCTATCATTAGAAATCTGTACAAATTAAAATTACATCAACCTCCTTGGACTTATACTCCTCTCCATGGAACTCCTGTGATTTCATGTGATCATATGTATGCATGGTGAACAGATTGCTAATGTGCTAACTTCTGTAGTATAATATATAACGCCGAATTCACACACATGTGTGCTTCCTGTACCGTAGCAGGGCGGGCATATGTTGGCACAGGGAGAGGAGGAGGTGACCCGCTCGCCCCCGTCCTTCTCCATAGAGATATTACGGGAAAGGATAGGACTATGTCTTATCTTTACCCAGGCAAAGAACGTACGGTGCCGTACCGCTCTGTATGTGGCCGTGCGCCATTGCCGGCCTATGGGGGACGTATAAACGGTGGCCATATATACGTCCCCCAATGTCCCAAATTTGCCCTAATACAGAAGCCGGTATACCATGATGCCCAATCAATCAAATCAAGCATTTATGGGACCAGGTGAGGTACCAGCTTTTACAAGTATTGCAAGGTCTATAGGTCCAGCAGCATCTAGTGGCAAGATACAATACAGAACCTGTATACACGATGCCCCATGTAGTTCATCTTGTATTCACCCCAAAAACTTCTCCTTTCACTCTGGTAATCACTACATATATCATCATTACATTCAAACACATTAACAAATCTATTATATATCTACTCTACTGTATATACCGTATTTTTCAAACTATAAGGAGCACAAAAAATCCTTTGATTTTTCAGAAATCAAGGTGCGCCTTATAGTCCAGTGCGCCTTATATATGACTGTACTTACAGACAACGCTGCCGTGAACTGTGCACAGGTCTGCCACCTGCTGGTCATCATCATTATAATCAGGTGTGCCTTATATATGACCTAGACGTTATAGCAACATTTATGATGTTGTACCTTATATCCGTTGCGCCTTATAGTCGAAAAATACGGTACAGTTATTTTAAGAAATACAGAACTACATAATAATAGTATCTAGTATTAGCTTATGTGAACATATGAATATGAGAAAATGTGAAGTATGGAGAAATTTCTTAACAAGAGGCACTTTCTATGATTGATCAAAGCATATCAGCTGCTAATGGTTCCCCTCGAATTCTTACACGGCCCCATTTTAAACAGGCAGTATCTCTTCAATTTCCTTTTCTGATTTACACATGTTTCCAGCAATTTATGGACAATCTGTGATCAGGACGCCCACATTCTCTCCTTGTGGTTCATGCTTCACTTTCATTCTCCAACCTCCGTCTGATTGAGTTATTGCATATATCCGTTCCTTCCTAAAATAGTTGAGAATGTATGTCTGATAATGAATTGGTTTCTCGTCTGGATTTGCTGACTTGGAAGCCTCAGATCCATCTGTGGTTATATGTAAGCTTGTGTTTATATGCAGTCTGGATGAAAGTTCCCTTGAGAAAATCGGTATTGATCCCCAATCGATACTCTAACGACTCCCCCCCCCCCTCACACATCTCCCCCGCAGACCTCTCTTCAAACATTTAGAAGCACGGTTCTGCCAGACACTTCTCCTCTGTCCATAATTTCTTCTTCCAACTGACCCATCTTTTTTTATTCATACTTGCTCAGCAAATTCTCATTAGTTCCGAGGTCTACGTCAAGTAGAACTAACAATTGGCTATTTGGGTTCTGACAGACCACTCCCCCTTCATTTTGCTAAAATGCTGCAAATTTAATTTTGCAGCAATCCCAGGCCATTACTATAGAACCACAGATGTGCTGCAGATATTATTTGACTATGTGATATAAAAGAAGCAAACCTATAAATCATATAAACGTATCTATAGGATTATGTGGAATTTGGGATAATGCACTAAGAGGATTTTAGGAATCCATAGCGGGAATAGTTTGGACTGGCATCAGGCACAGACGGGGACAATGCCAAGAGCTGCTAGGAATTTACTATTCATGTAAGATTCATATATCGTTGTGTCCTCATAGTGAAGTATATGTAGTGACGGGTGTAAATTGTCGGTGCGCGGCGTCATCAATCACACCGCCACTTACATCTACAGTGCTTATGCGTACAACACTTGCTACAACACAGGCACACATTTACGCGCAGACGTGATGTGAATTAAACATATATACATTGTTGTGTGGTAAATACTGTTGATTGACACTACTGTTCAGTAATTCTACGAAAGCTGAGCCCTTGAAATCACAATATGATCCGGCTGCAAAAAACCAAGCCATCAGATAATGGTTTTTAGAAGAGGTGATCCAGAAATGATGGTTCCATCACATCATAAAAAATCTTAGTAGAATTGTTGTGATCCACACAGAATAATACTAATATATAAATGTAAGTTGATTATAAAAGGAGGATGCCATGGATAGCACATATAAGAAGATTACCAGTCTACGGTGCCTGGATCTATGAGTACCGTTAAGTGTCCCTTGTTTATCATGATGGATTTGATCATATATTATGATTTGTAAAGCGCTACAGATATGTTGCCGTTATATAATAAGATTTATAAAGACCTTGGCAGGATGTCGGACTCAGTCAGGATCAGGACCTCCCAGAGGTCCCTTGGCAGGATGGCAGACCTCAGGTCTGACCACTGGTATATAGACCGCCTCGCAGGAATATCGCAGGACCCGTCCACAGGAATACCAGTGAACGGGCCCCACAATTGGTAGTAGGAACTCCACAGGAAGTACATGAATGCCACAGGTATAGAGGACCACCCAGCTAATACAGGAACTCCCACAGGAATGCCACAGGAATAGAGGACCACCACAGGATACAGGACTCCACAGAATACAGGAACGCACAGGGATAACAGGAAACTCCACAGGGATACAGGAAACGCCCACGGGATTCCGGATACTCCACAGGATACAGAACGCCACATGGATACCGGAACGCCACAGGGATACAGGAACTCCAGCAGGATACAGGAACACACAGGGATACGAACCCACAGGAATACAGGAACTGCCCAGAATAAGATGCACAGGATAGAGGACCACCACAGGGATACAGGAACTCTACAAGAATGCCACAGGATAGAGGACACCACAGGGATACAGAACTCCACAGGAATGCCAAAGGAATAGAGGACCACCACAGGGATACATGAACTCCACAGGAATACAGGAACAGCCACAGGGATACGCACTCCACACGATACAGGAACCACCACAGGATACAGGAACTCCACAGGGATACAGGACGCCACATGGGATATCGAACGCACAGGATACACGGAACTCCACGACTACAGAACACCACAGGGATCAGAACTCCCAGGAATACAGAACTCCACAGGAATACAGGAACTCTACGGAATCCGGAATGCCACAGGAATATGAGGACCACCACAAAGATCCATGAACTCCACAGGAATAAGGAACGCCACGGATACTAGAACTCCACAGGGATACAGGACGCCACAGGATAACAGGAACGTCAGAACAGCATACAGAATCCACAGCAGGAACACCACAGGGATCGGACCAAGAATACCGGAACCACACAGATACCGGAAACACAGAACGCTGGAACACTGGAGGAACACTAGGAAACTCAGTCAGGGTTTCACTTCAGGATAACTGACTTGAAGATCCGCAGGGGATGCTGGAGCTGCTGGATTATATAGCAGAGCCGAAATGCCAGCGCCAATTAGGGAGGACGCTGGCCCTTTGAAGTCCAGAAGCGACAGCGCGCGCACCCTAGAGACCGGGTTCGCACGCGGACGGAAGCACCGGGAAGCAGGCTGCATGGACAGTGAGTTTGAGTCCGTGGACATGGATCGCGGGGGGACCGCGTGACATGGTTCGGGTCGGGGGAGCCACGCGGCACAGCAGAACAAGGTGGCACCCTCATACATGACATGGAATTTGGAATCACTCCATGACAATTTCCTTTAATTTAAATAGCAAGAAATGTATTTTTCTGTCGTGCCTACCGCAGCAGAAAGAATTTCTGGGTCTGTATGTAATTTTTCAATATCTTTGATTCCCAGAACAATGACTTTTATTCCAACGTGTAAATTGAAGTAGCTAATGGTGGCTGTAACTCCCCTGCTTCAGGGAACATGAGTGATGCAACAGTATCCGAGCGGATCTGCTCAAGGATGAAACTGTGCGAGTCTTTCAGAGAAGGAGAGATGAGAATAACTGTATTCTCATCTCTCCTATTTTGGAAAACTAAAAAAGGAAGAAAGTATGGCCCTGGTGCGTATCAGACTGTGGGGGGTAAATTATCTTTAATTAAACTATCTATCAGCAGTTATGACCATACAAGCTCAGTCAGTGTTAGGTATCATCCCTTGAGATCTGTGTAATTAATTGCTGTGGCGCTGTAGTGGCGACAGGACTCTAAAAAGTGAAGTATAACCCAGGTCTGTAGCTCTTGTAAAGGCTCTGGGCAGGTCTTTTAGCCTGAGACTTTCTGCTCTCCTCACTGTGCATTTACACAGCCCCTCCCCTGCAATTATAGGAGCTGTACATATTTTGGTTGCACAACTTTGGTAGCATTCACTCCCAGCAGAGGGGAGGGCTGTGGAACAGTTCATAACAAAGAGCAGAAAGCTCTTGGGTGAAAGGCCCTGCCCAGAGCACTTGTAGAGCTGCAAACCTGATAAATGTGCACTTTCACAGTCCGGCGAAACTTACCACACACAGAAAGGTATGTTCCACAAGTTAACAATCATCAAGAAAAAAACCTGGTCTCCCCAAAATCCAATTTTCAAACTGCTAAATCATTTAAAAATGGACACAAATGGGTATTGTGGCTTAATTTTGGCAACACGGACATTCCCTATTTATGTCTCTCTTTTTTTGTACAGGTGTAAAGAGCAAACAACTGGCTGTATTATGTGAGAATCGTAGCCCAACCATTTAAGATTTTTCTGTTGGGAACAAATCATCAAGCCCCACTTTGTTCTGTGGGCCAGCATTTTTGTGTCCGCAAAAGGGTTAAATTAGTACAACTTTAACAACTGTGGCAGTTTGGTGGTTGCTGGTCTACAGTAAAGGGCCGCCTTGTGTTTATATTCACATATGATCAAGGGAACTCTGTCCACTGCACTGTGCTTGGTCCATGTGATTTGACCTTACAATAGATCAAGCATGTATGTTTGGCGGGGGGGGGGGGCTTCTCTTTTCACAATATACACAAAAGAGGCATGGTGCATCATTTAGTGGGGCATAGACTAATTTGAAACTACAGCACCAAAATTCTCATCCTTTAGACTAATAGAGCTATTTTCCTTAAGAAGACCTGTCCACCAGAATTTTAGAACCTCAAGTTAACAGTAATACCTGCGGGTAAGGGTGTTAAAAGTCCTCCCCAGATCACCTAAAATATCTGCCACTGAGGCTTGTACGTGAATTACCAGCCGCTTTTCTGATTAATATAAGATGAGTCATATTCTGATAGAAGAGTCATCTGGTCTCCAGTGAATCACCCTTCCTTCTTTTGATTGACAGCTCAGTGTCTCTTCAAATTTCAACCTGAGCAGAAGAAGTCCCCTCCATGTCCTTACTAGAATGCTCTACCTCTAACATGGGTAAATTTATCAGCAAGTACTGTGTGGGGAAACTGCAGACCTTCTTACCATTTCATGCACCCCGCAATGGGAAGGAGCACATGGTGGTGGTCAGTGTCACACACCAGTGGATAGGGCCAACATACACAAAGGCACAAAAAGTTTGGGGAAATAATTTAATAGTGGAGGATGAGAATTAAGCTGGGACATCTGCGCTAACTTTGCAACAAAGACACAGTGGGGGGTGAGTAAGGTTTATTGTGTGGGCCTGTTCTTGATGACAGGTTCCCTTTAACTCTTACTGTTAAGTTAGGTTTTTACATGTCTTTCCCTCATATGGTTAAAATTCCCCCAAAAAAAGGTGAACGGTGATGGTGGATCACATTATGAAAAGTTGACAGGACGAAGACAACCGGTTGACCACCTCTCAACCTGTCACACATGTATATTTTTTGTATTGACCCCTAATCTTTATTTGCACTGACCTCTAATATCCACATATCTTCCCCAGACTGCTGTATCTATCTCAAGAATTTATTTAATTTATTAGCACGAATATATTAAAAAATCCACATGGGTGTTCCCTGATATATAGATGATTAAAGCCGCTCCAAATGGCAATATTTAATCCTGGTAGTAAAAGCTGAAGGCTTGGGCAGCTGGATACAAACTTTAGGGTCACAAGCAGGACATCCCTTCTGTAGTAACTCTGCATTACATTTGCCGCTTGTTTAGCAGGGAGGTCCGATTCCCTATTTTGTCAACTCCTGCGCATGTCCTCATGCATGAATCCAAAAAACCTGATCACACATTGCACGCTGCTATACAAACCCAACCTAGGATAACAATTGGAATTGCCTAACTCTCTAGGGTCTACCTCTAAATCCCTTCCCAAACATGTGAATGAAAGCATTTAAATGTAACAACTCTCTGATAAGCACTTTAAACATCTCCGATACATGACCGCAGTGTACGACCCTAACAACCCATATGTTTCTCTGTGTAGATCACTGCGGGCCTACCTCAGGTACATTCTCATTTCACTCCATAGATACATCCCATAACAACCAGTAATGATTCTGGCTCCAGCAAACATCATTCTCTCAGAAATGTGCTACGTATTTGGTACCACACCTTGCTCTTTTTTTTTCTCCTCTCGGTCAATATATCCCAACCGGTTGTGATTGGGTCATGGAATGTTTGTCTGAAGACATGCCTAGTAACGGGCCTGCGAGATCGTGTTGTATCTCGCATCGAGAATTTTTCATGTGACTGTGTTTACTTACGTCGAACAAACATAGGAAGCCTTGTAAATCAGACCGAGCTCCGAGTCCTTTGTACCTGTCTTAACCTTTCTTGCTTAGGTGTTTTATTCCAATTGCTTAAGTACTTTGCATTTTGATTAATTACACAAAATCTGTTCATACTAAACCCTGAAAGGCTGTAAACTTGGAATATAAAAACCAGTCTATTAAAAATACGAAGAAATACCACCCAAGTGGCAACTCTACTTATAGCCAACAGTTCTCTTCTAATTTTCTGGGAGCTCTGATGGGGGGGGGGGGGGGGGGTCTCCATCGCTATCCTGTCCATTAGTTGTGAACTTGGTTGCTTGATCAGTGATCAACTGCTGATACTAAGAGACTACGTCTTCATCTAGCTACATCCTTACAGCATGGAACTATCACAATTTCTGGATCCTGTAAAACATATTAATCCACAACGAATGGTATTTTCGGAACTTTTGAGGGCTACACATGGGCTACATTGTGTACTATGCACGTATGGTATGTATACTATTGTTGCACATCCTTCATTCTTCATGTAGAGGTTGGGTGGGCTGGGCCCCCTGACATTGTGGCCGCCCATTGCATCTGGCGTCGTACGCACTGTCATTATGTGGGCCCCTGCATGAATCAAGGAGTCTCCGACTGATGACAACCATCCATGACAGGGCTGCGCCACACTGGGCATAGCACGGGAAACTGCCGGTGTCCGCAGAGCTGCTGGGTGAAACAACATAATGTTGTACTTAAAGAATCCAATGGGTGAGGGGATGGATGTATGACCATTGTCACAGGGGCTTATATAAAATAACCATGAGGGAGCTAGGTGGGTGAGTAGCATTTCTCCGCTGCAGCCTGGGGTCCTGAGTATGAATCCCACCCAGGTCAAATCTGCAAAGAGTTTTTATGTTCTCTCCGTGTTTTGCGTGGTTTCCTCCGGGTACTCTCCAATTGTCTCCCAACACTCCAAAACTTACTGGCTAAGTTGATTATAGGTTGATGAGTCCCCATGAGACCGGGAAACCAATTTGACCTGCTATTTAATCTGTGTGCGCGTATATAAATAACTAATAATTATTAATTATTATGATATCAAACTAGTGGAATGTTAGGGAATAGGAGATTCTTTTAGTTTTCTCAAAATTTTTTGAAAGATGCCGCCACTTCAGTTGGGCTCGTGGTCGCCCAGGGGCCTCCTGAAACCTGGAATCCGACCCTACCGCATGACAGATGTTTTCTCTGGTACAACCGTGTGTCTCCAGAAATCGGTATCTCCATGCAGATGTTATCTATACAAAGCAGAACAAACCCCCCACGCTATAAATATTGGCCTCACCACTTTTCTCTGTGATTTGTGGCAGATTCCTAAAATACACATGTAATGCATAACCCTTACCAGAATATAATAATTAAAAAAAAAAAAAAATGATTCTCTATTAAATATACAGCTTGAAAATCACATATCTTTTACTAATTAATGAAACATTAGCATAAAAGTCGATATAAAAGAGAAAAAATTAATGAGAACATTGAAAACAAATTTACAAAACACACTTCGTTGGTGCACTCCTCTCCAGCTGCTACACGTTCAGTGGATCGCTACCACCCTGAAGTTACAATATTTTCAGGTGGGATTAAGAAACAAATTTTTAGGATACGGATTGTTTATATTCCCCAATATAAGCTTATTTATGCTCCTCACTGGGTGGCCTAGCTTATACACTGAGCACTACCCCAATATTTTAAAAATGGCCCGCATAAACATCATGTTGAGACCTAACCAGAATTTACAGGTAGACCTCATATACAAATGTCTTCTAACGAACCTACAATAAATTGAATAAACCTTGAACAAAGTTGGTTCTTCTTTCAGAGCAGTTTTTTTTGAAATCAATTACCAATATCAAAACATTCAAAGTCAGGGGGTGTTTTCTCTTTTGTATGTTTTATGATAGGCCGCAATGTGCATGTGGGCAGTAAGTTTTTCTCTTGTAAATATTGAAAAGTAAGGAGACTGTTTGGATGTCTACAATATCCGTCTCCCCTGCAGTGACTGAATAGAGGGAGTGTGGCCTGGGCAATCGTTCTCAGTCTAGGTATGGCATACCCCTTAATCATTTCACACCATCCAAACACGTAACTGTCCTGCGCTGTCGTGGATTGGCTACGTAATTATAGGACGTTGTTCTGTGTGGGGGTTGAAATGTGAATCACTTAATAACAAGTAACATAGTTGTCTATAAGGCTGAGGCATAAATGTGTTAGCTGTGCCTATGTCTTCATTTTGTTCTTCTCCCCGCTCGTGCTTTCCCTGGTTTGGACTCAGCTGTGGTTTCCCTCCCTACTGACATGCCGATAGCTGCTGGAATCCTTCATAGCCTGTTCTCTCAGCCTCGATTTTCTAATGTAGTTCCATCTCTCATCCGTGACCCTCCTCCATGCAGCAACCCTAATCACGTCCTCAAGATCCCTGTAGCCATCACGGGTGCACCTTTTTATTATTTATTGTCATCCTAATCGTTAGTCCGGCATCACCTGTATCTCTGATGCTCACTCATCTGCTTATTATACATTCTCTACGACGTGGAAATCATTGAGTAAGAAACATTGCTTAAAATTTTTTTCCATAAATACTTTTCATTTTTATCTTATTAAAACACCCCCCCTCTCCACTAAACAGCACTTAAAAACAGATGCATCCACTTTAGTTGAGAAGGGATTGGTCATTTTGGCGTAGTAACTGTTAAGTATGTAAATGGAACCCTGCTGTAGGGTGAACCATATTATACCAACCCTGAGTTAGTTTGCCATTCCGAGTATGTAGTCCACATGTCACCTGGGATCCCAGATACTAGTCCATTCGAAACTTCCTGTGAGAACAATCCCTGGGGGGGCATGATAATTGGCTAATCATTTTTCATGTAGGATGTAAGTTTTGTGTGAAAGGGATTGAATCTATCGAACGCGATCAACTAAAAGCCTAGAACTCCCTATACTTGCTTTTAGTTGCTCGAGATTTTGGAAAATGGAGAGTGGCCAGAAAATTTGGATTCAAAAGTGGCGCCACAATTTTCACAACCCAAAAGTCGAAAGTGTCGGTAAAGACAACAATATGTGCAATCCACACTTATAATTAAATGGTGCAAGAGGGCGGCAGATAAAAGGAAAGAAAAAACACTCGGCTGTTTTTTGTTAGAAAGGCCACTACTTAATAACCACCCTCCCCTGTTCCTGCGGATTCCCGCCAATTGAAGGGGCCATGCAGACCTCCATTACTAAAATGTCCAGCAGACCACCACCATTACTAAAATGTACAGCAGATCGCCCCCATTACTAAACTGTCCAGCAGAGTGCCACATTACTTAAATGTCCTCCAGAACGTCTCCTTTATTAAAATATCCAGCAGATCGCCCCCATTACTAAAATGTCCAGCAGATCGTCCCCATTACTAAAATGTCCAGCAGATCACCACCATTACTAAAATGTACAGCAGATCGCCCCCATTACTAAACTGTCCAGCAGAGTGCCACATTAATAAATGGCCCAGCAGAGCGCCCCATTCCTAAAATGTCAAGCAGATCTCTCCCATTACTAAAATGTCTAGTAGAGTGCCCTCATTACTAAAATGTTCAGTATAGTGACCCCATCACTAAAATGTCCAGCAGATCTCCCCGATTACTAAAATGTCCAGCAGATCCCCCTTATTACTAAAATGTCCAGCAGATCGCCCCATTACTAAAATGTCCAGCAGATCCCCCTTATTACTAAAATGTCCAGCAGATCACCCCATTACTAAAATGTCCAGCAGATCCCCCTTATTACGTAAAGGTTCCACAGGTCGCCCCATTACTAAAATGTCCGGCAGATTCACCCCATTACTAAAATGTCCAGCAGATTGCCCCATTACTAAACTGTCCATCAGAGTGCCCACATTAATATGTCCTCCAGAACGTCTCCTTTATTAAATGTCCGCAGATCGCCTAATTCTTCAAATGTCTAGCAATCGACCCCATAACTAAAATGTCCAGCAGATTGCCCCCATTACTAAAAGTCCAGCAGATATGCCCCCATTACTAAAATGTCCAGCAGATTGCCCCCATTACTAAAATGTCCAGCAGATTGCCCCATTACTAAAATGTCGCAGATCGCCCCGATTACTAAAATGCCACCATTACTAAAATGTCCAGCAGATTGCCCCCATTACTAAATGTCCACAATTGCCCCCATTACTAAAATGTCCAGCAAGCGCCCCCATTTCTAAAATGTCCAGCAGATTCCCCCATTACTAAATGTCCAGCGATTGCCCCATTACTAAAATGTCCAGCAGATTGCACCATTACTAAAATGTCCAGCAGATCGCCCTTATTACTAAAATGCCAGCAGAGTCCCCCGATTACTAAAATGTCCACCATTACTAAAATGTCCAGCAGAGTGCCCCCATTACTAAAATGTGCAGTGATCTGCCCCCCTGGGTGATCTGCCCCCATTTCTAAAATGTCCGCAGAGTGCCCCATTACTTAAATGTCCTCCAGAACGTCTCCTTTATTAAATGTCCAGCAGATCGCCCAATTTCTAAAATGTCTAGCAGATCGACCCCATACAAAATGTCCAGCAGATTGCCCCCATTACTAAAAAGTCCAGCAGACGCCCCCATTACAAAATGTCCAGCAGATTGCCCCCATTACTAAAATGTCCCAGCAGATTGCCCCCATTACTAAAATGTCCAGCGATCCCCCGATTACTACAAATGTCCACGCATTACAAAATGTCCGCAGAGTGCCCCATTACTAATGTCGAATGCACCATTACTAAAATGTCCACAGATCGCCCTTAACTAATGTCCAGCAGGTGCCCCGATTACTAAAATGTCCACCATTACTAAAATGTCCAGCAGATCGCCCCATTACTAAAATGTGCAGTGATCTGCCCCCCATGGGGTGATCTGCCCCCCATTTCTAAAATGTCCAGCAGAGTGCCCCCATTACTAAAATGTCAAGCAGAGCGCCCCTATTTCTAAAATGTGCAGCAGATCACCACCATTACTAAAATGTCCAGCAGATTGCCCCATTACTAAAATGTCCAGCAGATCGCCCTTATTACTAAAATGTCCAGCAGAGTGCCCCGATTACTAAAATGTCCACCATTACTAAAATGTCCAGCATAGATCGCCCCATTACTAAAATGTGCAGCGATCTGCCCCCCATGGGGTGATCTGCCCCCCATTACTAAAATGTCCAGCAGAGTGCCCCCATTCTAAAATGTCCAGCAAGGCCCCCATTTCTAAATGTCCAGCAATCGCCACCATTACAAAAGTCCAGCAGTCGCCCCCATTACTAAATTGGCCAGCAATAGTGCTACATTAATAATGGCCAGCAAGCGCCCCATTACTAAATGTCAAGCCGATCTCCCCCATTACTAAAATGTCCAGTATAGTGAACCCATCACATTAATGTCCAGCAGTCTCCCCCATTACAAAATGTCTAGTAGAGTGCCCTCATTACTAAATATTCAGTATATAGTGACCCATCCACTAAAACGTCCAGCAGATCTCCCCCATTACTAAAATGTCCAGCAGAGTTCCCATTACTAAAATGTCCGCAGATCGCCGCCCTTGCAAAATGTCCAGCAGATCGCCCTTATTACTAAATGTCCACGATCGCCACCATTACAAATGTCCAGCAGAGCGCCCCCTTACTGAAATGTCCACAGATCGCCCCCATTACTAAATGTCAGCAATCGCTCCCATACTAAAATGTCCAGCAGATCGCCCCATTCTAAAATGTCCAGCATGGAACCCCATTGCTAAAATGTCAAGCAAGCGCCCCCCATTACTCAATGTTCAGCAGATCGTCCTCCTTACTAAATTGTCCGTGGAGTGCCCCCATTACTAAATGTTCAGCAGATCTCACCCATTGTTAAAATGTCCAGTAGATCTCCCCCTTACTAAAATGTCCATTAGTACAACACACCATTACTAAATGTTCAAAAGCGTGCCATTAACTAAAATGTCTAGTAGATCTCCCACATTACTAGAATGTCATGGCCAACTCCCCCTAGTACTCCCCTCTCGTTGACCCCCGTCTCTCCCCGCACGCGCTCTTTGGCTCCCCGCCTCACTGGCAGAGGCTCGTCTATGCGATCTGCTGGCGCAAAACTATGACAGCATATGGCAACACTGCTGCATCAAGTTGTGCCTGATAGGTAAGAATCTGAATAAACATTATTAATTAACATATTGGGGCAAATTATCTTACCTGGTCCAGTCCGGCGCGATTCACGAAGCTTGTGCGCCCGAGTTCCTGCATCTGTCGTTTTCCCCGCGAGGTCCGCCGGAGTTCACCTCTTACTTCTCTCTTCCCGTGCTTGTTAAGTGCTTGCTTGCGACACAATTCTAAATGTTAATTTGCGGGTTATCCGCGGGTTGTCTGGCGGCACGCCCCCCCCCCCATTTCTGTCGCGTGCAAGTCGGCACCAATGCGCCAAAATCCGATCGTGTGCGACACAATCCCCGGCGTGATGTTGGCCGCAAAATGGGAAATTGTTGGGAAACCCAACGAAAATGCGGTCTGTGGACCCTTAGTAATAAGCCCCATTAGTTTTTCTTTACCAAACCCAAAAAGAGTAAAACTAATAAACAAAACAAAAACTTGTCCACCACATGTGGATGAAGCCCTTCCCTACCGCCCCCAACAATGACGTATGATTTTACCGCCATGATAAGAATAGACTCAGCTTTACCCTAAAAATCGAGCAGCCCGCTAAGCACTGGAAGTCGGGGAGGTTATAGCTGTCTGATGGTGCTCTCCTCTAAGTAAAACATGAAAGTGTTTATCAGTGAAAACAATTAATCACATCTAATATTTGTTTCTTTTAAACACAAAAAAGAAAACACCCAGAAGAGTCGTTGTGAGCCTATGTATGTGCAATCAACACACAGGAGACACAGGACCAAGTAGTGAACTCCAGAAATACGAAGATCTGACACTGTGCCGACTCCATTATAGAAGCAACATCTAACTATGTCTATGGGATAATCATCACTAGCCTTCAGACAGAAGGCGCCTCAATCTTCAGACCTTAGGTTAGCAATTTGGGCTCCCTCTATAAATAGCTATAGATGGTAGGAAGTGGAAAGATTATTTGAAATGCATCAACAGCTGTCATATTGCTGAAGGTGCTGTCTAATTCAGATATCCAAATTTACATAAAATCCGCATGATAACCCGGCTAGACTCATAATCCAGGCACATTGACTGTGGTCATCTTCTTATATTGTTATCCATGGCCGCCTTTTAAAAGTTTGGTCACAGAAAGAACCACCTGGACATCTAGTGGCAGGTTCTCATTGACTAACTGACACCCTCTTTCTCAGCTAAAAATTGTTTCCCTCAGACCTCCTCCCTCCCTTCTCAACAATTTAGCAGTAAGTCATGTGACCAGGGTGACATCAACTCAGTTTCTTTAGGCCTCCTATCATTAGAAATCTGTACACAATTAAAATACATCAGCCTCCTTGGACTTATACTCCCTCCATGAAACTCCTGTGATTTCATTGTGATCATATGTATGCATGGTGAACAGATTGCTAATGTGCTAAATTTCTGTAGTATAAATAACGCCGAATTCACACGAATGTGTGCTTCCTGTACCGTAGCGGGCGGGCGCATATGTTGGCACGGGAGAGGAGGAGGGGGTGACCGCTGCGCCCCCGTCCTTCCCATAGAGATAATAACGGGAAGGATAGGACATGTCTATCTTTACCCAGCAAAGACGGTACGGTGCCGTACCGCTCTTGTATTGTGGCCGTGCGCCATTGCCGGCCTATGGGGGACGTATATACGGTGGCCATATATACGTCCCCCAATTCCCAAATTTGCCCTAACAGAACCGGTATACCATGATGCCCAATCATAATCATCAAGCATTATGGACCGGGTGAGGTAACCGCTTTTACAAGTATGCAAGGTCTATAGGTCCAGCAGCATCTATGTGGCAAGATACAATACAGAACCTGTATATCACGATGCCCAGTTGTAGTTCATCTTGTATTCACCCCAAAAAACTTCTCCTTACCTGGAATCCGCATATATCATCATTACATTCAAACACATTAACAAAATCTATATATATACTATCTACGTATAACCGTATTTTTCAAACATAAGGAGCACAAAAAATCCTTGATTTTCTCAGAAATCAAGGTGCGCCTTATAGTCCAGTGCGCCTTATATTGAACTGTACTTACAGACAACAGCTGCCGTGAACTGTGCACAGTCTGCCACCTGCTGGTCATTCACATTTAATCAGGTGTGCCTTATATATGAACCTAGACGTTATAGCAGACATTTATTGATGGTGTACCTTATAATCCGGTGCGCCTTATAGTCCGAAATACGGTACAGTTATTTTTAAGAAATACAGAACTACATGAATAATAGTTATCTAAGTATTAGCTTATGTGAACATGAATATGAGAAAATGTGAAGTATGTGAGAAATTTCTTAACAAGAGGCACTTTCTATGATTGATCAAAGCATATCAGCTGCTAATGGTTCCCCTCGAATTCTTACACGGCCCCATTTAAACAGCAGAATCTCTCTTCAATTTCCCTTTTTGACTTACACATGTTTCCAGCAATTTATGGACAATCTGTAGATCAGGACGCCCACATTCTCTCCTTGTGGTTCATGCTTCACTTTCATTTACCAACCTCCGGGCTTGAATTGAGTTTATGCATATATACCGTTCCTCCTAAAATAGTTAGAGAATGTATGTCTGATTGAATTGGTTTCTCGTCTGGTATTTGCTGACTTGAAGCCTCAGATCCATCTGTGGTTTATGTAAGCTTGTGTTATAATGCAGTCGTGATGAAAAGTTCCCTTGAGAAATCAGTATTGATCCCCAATCGTACTCTAACGACTCCCCACCCCCCCTCACACATCTCCCCCGCAGACCTCTCTTCACACGTTTAGAAGCACGGTTCTGCCAGACACTTCTCCTCTGTCCATAATTTCTTTCTTCCAACATGATCCCATCTTTTTATTCAACTTGCATGCAAATTCTCATTAGTCCGAGGTCGACGTCAAGTAGAACTGAACAATTGGCTATGGGTTCCTGGCACAGACCACTCCCCATCATATTTGCTAAAATGCTGCAATTTAATTTGTGCAGCAATCCCAGGCCATTACTATAGAAACCACAGATGTGCTGCAGAATTATTTGACTAAGTGTGATATAAAGAAGCAGAACCTATAATCATATAAACGTATCTATAGATTATGTGGAAATTTGGGATATGCACTAAGAAGGATTTAGCCATAGCCAAAAGTTTGGACTGGCATCAGGCACAGACGGGACAATGCCCAGAGCTGTAATTACTATTCATGTAGATTCATATAATCGTTGTGTCCTCATATGGAAGTATATGTAAGTGGACGGGTGGTAAATTGTCAGGTGCGGCGTCATCAACACACCGCCACTTACATCTACAGTGTCTTATGCGTACAACACATCTAACACAGCAGCACAACCGACGTGAGTGAATTAAACATATATATACATTGTTGTGTGGTAAATACTGTTGATTGACACTAATGTGCAGTAAGTTCTATCAGAAGCTGAGCCCTTGAAATCACACATATGATCCAGGCTGCAAAAACCAAGCTCAGATAATGGTTTTTTAGAAGATGGTGATACAGAAAATGATGGTTCCACACATCATAAAAATCTTAGTAGAATTGTTGTGATCCACACAGAATAATACTAATATATAAATGTAAAGTTGATTATAAAGGAGGAGGCCATGGATAGCACATATAAGAAGATACCAGTCACGGTGCTGGATCTATGAGTACCGTAAGTGTCCCTGTTATCATGATGGATTTTGATCATATATTATGATTTGTAAAGCGCTACAGAATCTGTTTGACCGTTATATAATCAAGATTTATAAAGGACCTTGGAAGGATAGGACTAGCAGGATGCACGGACCTCAAGGATGGCAGGACCTTGGCAGGATGGCAGACCTCAGGATGACCACTGGTATACAGGACCGCCGCAGGAATACAGGACCGTCCACAATACAGGAACGCCACAGGGGTAAGGACTCCACAGGAATACAGAGCCACAGATAGAGACCACCACAGTGTATCAGGAACTCCCACAGGAATGCCACAGGAAGGGTACCACCACAGGAGGACAGGACTCCACAGGAATACAGGAACCCACAGGGATACAGGAACTCCACAGGGATACAGGAAACGCCACAGGATACAGGAACTGACTCCACAGGATACAGAACGCCACAGGATACAGGAACGCCACAGGATACGGAACTCCACAGGATCACAGGAACACCACAGGGATACAGGAACTCCACAGGAATACAGGAACTCCACAGAATACAGGAATGCCACAGGATAGAGGACCACCACAGGATACAGGAACTCTACAAAATGCCACAGATAAGGACACCACAGGGATACAGAACTCCACAGGAAGTGCAAAGGAATGAGACCACCCAGGATACATAACTCCACAGGAATACAGGAACCGGCCACAGGTGATACGGAACTCCACAGGTCCATACAGGAACACCACAGGATACAGGAACTCCACGGGATACAGGAACGCCACAGGGAATACAGGAACGCCACAGGGATACAGGAACCACAGACTACGAACACCACAGGGATACAGGAACTCCACGGAATACAGATCACAGATACAGGAACTCTACGGAATACAGGAATGCCACAGGAATAGAGGACCACCACAAAGATCATGAACTCCACAGGAATAAGGAACGCCACAGCACAGAACTCCACAGGGATACAGACGCCACAGGGATACAGAACGCCAGATACAAACGCCACAGGACAAACACAGGAACCGGAACATCGCCACAGATACAGAAACCACAGGAATACACCGGAAACCCAGGACACGGGAAACACGGAGGAACACTGGAAACTCAGTCAGGGTTTTCACTTCAGGATAACTGACTTGAAGATCCGGCAGGGGATGCTGGAGCTGCTGGATTAATAGCAGAGCCGAAATGCCAGCGCCAATTAGGAGGACGCTGGCCCTAAGTCCAGAAGCGACAGCGCGCGCACCCTAGAGACCGGGTTCCACGCGGACGGAAGCACCGAGAGCAGGCTCTGGACATTGAGTTTGAGTCCGTGACATGGATCGCGGGGGCAACCGTGACCATAGGTTCGGGTCGGGGGAGCCACGCGGCACAGCAGAACATGGTGCACCCTCGATACGAGAATTGAATTTGGAATCACCCATGACAATTTGCCTAAATTTAAATAGCAAAGAAAGTGTATTTTTCTGTCGTCCGACCGCAGCAGAAAGAATTTCTGGTCTGTATGTAATTTTTCAATATCTTTGATTCCCAGACAATGATTTTATTCCAAGTGTAATTGAAGTAGCTAAGTTATGGCTGTAACTCCCTGCCTTCAGGGGAACATGAGTGATGCAACAGTATCAGCGGATCTGCTCAGGAGAAACTGTGCGACTCTTTTCAGAGAAAAGAAGAATAACGTGTATTCTCATCTCTCCTATTGGGAAAACTAAAAAAGGAAGAAAGTATGCCCTGGTGCGTATCAGACGTGGGGGGTAAATATCTTTAATTAAACTATCTATCAGCAGTTATGACCATACAACTCAGTCATGTTAGGTATCATCGCCCTGGAGATCTGTGTAATTAAATTGCTGTGGCGCTGTAGTACGACAGGACTCTAAAAAGTGAAGTTATAACCCAGGTCCTGTAGCTCTTGTAAGGCTCTGGGCAGGTCTTAGCCTGAAGAGCTTTCTGCTCTCCCACTGTGCATTTACACGCCCCTCCCCTGCAAATTATGAGCTGTTCAGATTTTGGTTGCACACTTTTGGTAGCATTCACTCCCAGCAGAGGGAGGGCTGTGGAACATTTCATAACAAAGAGCAGAAAGCTCTTGGGTGAAAGGCCTGCCCAGAGCACTTGTAGAGCTGCAAACCTGATAAATTGCACTTTTCACAGTCCGGCCGAACTACCACACACGAAAGGTATGTTACCAAAGTAACAATCATCAAGAAAAAAAACTGGTCCGTCTCCCAAATCCAATTTCAACTGCTAAATCATTTAAAAATGGACACAAATGGGTATTGTGGCATTAATTTTGGCACCACACAGGACATTCCCTATTTATGTCTCTCTTTTTTGTACAGGTGGTAAAGAGCAAACAACTGCTGTATTATGGAGAATCGTAGCCCAAACCTTTAGATTTCTGTTGGGAACAAATCATCAAGCCCCACTTTTGTTTCTGGGCCGAGATTTTTGTGTCCGCAAAAGGGTTAATAGTACAACTTTACAACTGTGCAGTTTGGTGTTGCTGGTCTACAGTAAAGGGCCTCCGTGTTGTTATATTCACTATGATCAAGAACTCTGTCCCACTGCACTGTGCTTGGTCCATGTGATTTGACCGTACAGATCAAGCATGTATGTGTTGCGGGGGGGGGGGTCTTCTTCTTTTACACAATAAACAAAAGAGGCAGTGGCATCATTTAGGGGGCATAGACTAATTGAAACTACATGCACCAAATTCTCATCCTTTAGACTAATAGACTATTTTTAAGAAGACCTGTCCACCAAATTTTAGAACCTCAAGTAACAGTATATACCTCTGGTAAGGTTTAAAAGTCCTCCCCAGATCACCTAAATATATCTGCACTGAGGCTTGTACGTGAATTACAGCCGCTTTTCTGATTAATATAGATGAGTCATATTCTGAAGAAGAGTCATCTTTCCCAGTGAATCACCCTTCCTTCTTTTGATTGACAGCTCTAGTGTCTCTTCAAATTTCACCTGAGCAAAGAAGTCCCCTCCATGTCCTTACTAGAATGCTCTACCTCTAACATGGGTAAATTTATCAGCAGTACTGTGTGGAAACTGCAGACCTTCTTACATTTCTGCACCCCGCAATGGGAAGGAGCACATGGTGGTGTGTCATGTGTCACACACCAGTGGATAGGGCCAACATACACAAAGGCACAAAAAGTTTGGGGAAATAATTTAATAGTGGGAGGATGAAGATTAACTGGGACATCTGCGCTACACTTTTCAACAAAGACACAGTGGGGGTGTAGTTAAGGTTTATTTGTGGCCTGTTTCTGATGACAGGTTCCCTTTAATCTTACTGTTAAGTTAGTTTTTACATGCTTTCCCCATATGTTAAATTCCCCCAAAAAAAGGTGAACGGTGAATGGGTGATCACATTATGAAAAGTTGACAAGACGAAGACAACCGGTTGACCACCTCTCAACCTGTCACACATATATTTTTTGTATTGACCCCTAACAGAGTGCCCCATTACTTAAATGTCCTCCAGAACGTCTCCTTTATTAAAATGTCCAGCAGATCGCCTAATTTCTAAAATGTCTAGCAGATCGACCCCATAACTAAAATGTCCAGCAGATTGCCCCCATTACTAAAAAGTCCAGCAGATCGCCCCCATTACTAAAATGTCCAGCAGATTGCCCCCATTACTAAAATGGCCCCCATTACTAAAATGTCCAGCAGATTGCCCCCATTACTAAAATGTCCAGCAGAGCGCCCCCATTTCTAAAATGTCCAGCAGATTTCCCCCATTACTAAAATGTCCAGCAGATTGCCCCATTACTAAAATGTCCAGCAGATTGCACCATTACTAAAATGTCCAGCAGATCCCCCTTATTAACTAAACTTTCCCGCAGTCGCCCCATTACTTAAAGGTCCGTACAATGTCCCCCATTACTAAAATGTCCAGCACGATTGCTCCCCATTACTAAACTGTCCATCAGAGTGCCCCATTACTTATATGTCCTCCAGAACGCTCCCTTTATTAAATGTCCGGCAGATCGCCATTTCATTCAAATGTCTAGCAGATCGACCCCATAACTAAAATGTCCGCAGATTGCCCCCATTACTAAAAGTCCAGCAGATCGCCCCCATTACAAAATGTCCACGAGATTGCCCCATTACTAAAATGTCCCAGATTTGCCCCATTACTAAAATGTCCAGCAAATACGACCCCCGTCTATAAATGTCCACCATTACAAAATGTCCACAAGTGCCCATTACTAAATGTCCAGCAGATTGCCCCCATTACTAAGAATGTCCAGCAAGCGCCCCCATTTCTAAAATGTCCCAGCAGATTTCCCCCATTACTAATGTCCGCAGATTGCCCCATACTAAAATGTCACAGATTGCACCATTACTAAAATGTCCACCATCGCCCTTATTACTAAAATGTCAAGAGTGCCCCGATTACTAAAATGTCCACCATTACAAAATGTCCAGCAGATCGCCCCATTACTAAAATTGTGCAGTGATCTGCCCCCATGGGGTGACTGCCCCCTTCTAAAATGTCAGCAGAGTGCCCCATTACTAAATGTCCTCCCAGACGTCTCCTTTATTAAAATGTCCAGCAATCGCCCTTTCTAAAATGTCTAGCAATCGACCCCATACAAAAATGTCCACAGATTGCCCCCATTACTAAAAAGTCCAGCAGATCGCCCCCATCTAAAATGTCGCCAGCAGATTGCCCCCCATTCAAAATGTCCACAGATGCCCCCATTATAAATGTCCAGCAATCGCCCCGATTACTAAAATGTCCACCATTACTAAAATGTCCGCAGAGTGGCCCCCATTACTAAATGTCCACAGATGCACCCATTAACTAAAATGTCCAGCAGATCCCCTTATACTAAAGTCCAGCAGAGTGCCCCGTTACTAAAATTGTCCCCATTACTAAATGTCCAGCAAGCGTCCCCATTACTAAAATGTGCAGTGATCTGCCCCATGGGTGATCTCACCCCCATTTCTAAAATGTCCAGCAGGTGCCCCCATTACTAAAATGTCAAGCAGAGCGCCCCTATTTCTAAAATGTGCAGCAGATCACCACCATTACTAAAATGTCCAGCAGATTGCCCCATTACTAAAATGTCCAGCAGATCGCCCTTATTACTAATGTCCAGCAGTTGCCCGATTCTAAAATGTCCACCATTACTAAAATGTCCAATCAAGAATCGCCCCATTACTAAAATGTGCAGCGATCTGCCCCCCATGGGGTGATCTGCCCCCCATTACTAAAATGTCCAGCAGAGTGCCCCCATTACTAAAATGTCCAGCAGACGCCCCCATTTCTAAAATGTCCAGCAGATCGCCACCATTACTAAAATGTCCAGCAGATCGCCCCCATTACTAAATTGGCCAGCAGTAGTGCTACATTAATAATGGCCGCAGCAGAGCGCCCCATTACTAAAATGTCAAGCCGTATCTCCCCATTACTAAAATGTCCTATAGTGAATAAACCCATCACATTAATGTCCAGCAGATCTCCCCCATTATAAAATGTCTAGTAAGGTGCCTCTACTATAATGTTCAGTATAGTGACCCCATCACTAAAACGTCCACAGATCTCCCCCATTCTAAAATGTCCAGCAGAGTTCCCCATTACTAAAATGTCCAGCAGATCGCCCCCCTTGCTAAAATGTCCAGCAGATCGCCCTTTATTACTAAAATGTCCACAGATCGCACCACAACTAAATGTCCAGCAAGCGCCCCCCTACTGAAATGTCCAGCAATCGCCCCCATTACTAAAATGTCAAGCATAGCGCTCCCATTACAAAAGCCAGCAGATCGCCCCATTACAAAATGTCCAGCAGTGGAACCCATTGCTAAATGTCAAGCGAGCGCCCCCATTACTCAATGTTCAGCAGATCGTCCTCCTTACTAAATGTCCAGTGGAGTGCCCCCATACTAAATGTTCAGCAGATCTCACCCGTTGAAAATGTCCAGTAGATCTCCCCCATTACTAAAATGTCCATTAGTACCACACCATTACTAAAAGGTTCAGAAGAGCGTGCCATTAACTAAAATTCTAGTAGATCCCCACATTACTGAAATGTCATGGCCAACTCCCCCATAGTACTCCCCCCTCTCGTTGACCCCCGTCCTCCCCGCAGCGCACTTGGTGGCTCCCCGCCTCACTGGCAGATGCTCGTCTATGCGATCTGCTGGCCAAAACTATGACAGCATATGGCAACACTGCTGCATCATAGTTTGTGCCTGATAGTAAGAAATCTGAATAAACATTATTAATTAACATATTGGGGCTTTACTTACCTGGTCCAGTCCGCGCGATTCACGAAGCTTGTGCGCCCGAGTTCCTGCATCTGTCGTTTCCTCCCCCGCGAGGTCCGCCGGAGTTCACCTTCTTCTTCCCCCGTGCTTGTAAGTGCTTGTCTGCGACACAATTCTAAATGTTAAATATTGGGGTTATCCGTCGGGTTGTCTGGCGGCCGCCCCCCCCCCCCATTTCTGTCGCGTGCAGTCGGCACCAATGCGCCAAAATCCGATCGTGTGCACACAATCCCCGCGTGATGTTGGCGCAAAATGGAAATGTTGGGAAACCCAACGAAAATGCGGTCTGTGGACCCTTAGTAAATGAGCCCCATTATGTTTTTCTTTTACAAACCCAAAAGAGTAAAACTAATAACAAAACAAAAACTTGTCCCCCACATGTGGATGAAGCCCTCCCTACCGCCCCCAACAATGACGTATGATTTTACCCCGCATGATAAGAAATACTCAGCTTTACCCTAAAAAATCGAGCAGCCGCTAAGCACTGGAGTCGGGGAGGTTATAGCTTTCTGATGGTGCTCCCTTCAGTAAAACAGTAAAGTGTTTTTCCAGTGAAAACAATTAATCACATCTATATTTGTTTCTTTTTAACAACAAAAAGGAAAACACCCAGAAGAGTCAGTATGTGAGCCTATGTTAGTGCAATCAATCACACAGAGACAACAGGACCAGAGTAGTGAACTCCAGAAATACGAAGATCTGACACGTGCCGACTCCATTATAGAAGCAAACACTCTAACTATGTCTATGGGATATCATCACTACCTTCAGACAAAGGTGCGCCTCAATCTTCAGACCTTAGGTTAGCAATTTGGGCTCCCTCTTAAATAGCTATAGTGGTAGGAAGTGGAAAGTTTATTTGAGGCATCAACACCTGTCATATTGCTGAAGGTGCTGTCTATCAGATAATCCAAAATTTACCATAAAAATCAGCATGATAAACCAGGCTAGACTCATAGATCCAGCACATGACTGTGGTCATCTTCTTATATTTGTTATCCATGGCGCCTTTTAAAGTTTGTCATCAGAAAGACCCACCTGGACATCTAGTGGCAGGTTCTCATGACTAACTGACACCCTCTTCGCTAAAATTGTTTCCCTCAAGATCCTCCTCCCATCCCTTCTCAACAATTTAGCAGTAATGTCTGTGACCAGGGTGACATCAACTCAGGTTTCTTTAGCCTCCTATCATTAGAAATCTGTACACATTAAATACATCACCTCCTTGGACTTATACTCCTCCTCCATGGAACCTCCTGTGATTTTCATGTGATCATATGTATGCATGGTGAACAGATTGCTAATGGCTAACATTTCTGTAGTATAAATATAACCCGAATTCACACGAATGTGTGCTTCCTGTACCGTAGCAGGGCGGGGCATATGTTGGCACGGAGAGGAGGAGGGGTGACCGCTGTCGCCCCCGTCCTTCTCCATAGAGATTATTACGGAAGGATAGGACATGTCTTATCTTTACCCAGGCAAAGAACGGGTACGGTGCCGTACCGCTCTGTATTGTGGCCGTGCGCCCATTGCCGGCCTATGGGGGACGTATATACGGTTGGCCATATATACGTCCCCCAATGCCCCAATTTGCCCTAACCAACCGGTATACCATGATGCCCAATCAAATCAATAATAGCATTTATGGACCAGGTGAGGTAAGCTTTTACAAGTAGGCAGTCTATAGGTCCAGCAGCATCTAGTGGCCAGATACAATACAGAACCTGTATATCACGATGCCCCAGTGTAGTTCATCTGTTATCCACCAAAAAACTTCCTTTCCTTCTGGTATCACTTACATATACATCATTACTTTCAAACACATTAACAAAATCTATATATATATCTATCTACTACTGTATTACCGTATTTTTCAAACATATAAGGAGCACAAAAAATCCTTTGATTTTCTCAGAATCAAAGGTGCGCCTTATAGTCCAGTGCGCCTTATATTGACTGATACAGACAACAGCTGCCGTGAACTGTGCACAGGTCTGCCACCTGCTGGTCATTCATCATTATAATCAGGTGTGCCTTATATATGACCTAGACGTTAAGCAACATTTATTGATGGTGTACCTTATAATACCGGTGCGCCTTATAGTGCGAAAAATACGGTTACATTATTTTTAAGAAATAAGAACTACATGAATAATAGTTATCTAAGTATGGCTTTGTGAACATATGAATATGAAAAAAATGTGAAGTATGTGAGAAATTTCTTAACAAGAGGCACTTTCTATGATTGATCAAGCATATCAGCTGCTAATGGTTCCCCTCGAATTCTTACACGACGGCCCATTTTAAACAGGCAGAATCTCCTTCAATTTCCTTTTTCGACTTTACACATGTTTCCAGCAATTTATGGACAATCTGTAGATCAGACGCCCCATTCTCTCCTTGTGGTTCATGCTTCACTTTCATTACCAACCTCCGTGCTGGAATGAGTTATTGCATATATACCGTTCCTTCCTAAAATAGTTAGAGAATGTATGTCTGATAATGAATGGTTTCTCGTCTGGTATTTGCTGACTTGGAAGCCTCAGATCCATCTGTGGTTAATGTAAGCTTGTGTTTTAATGCAGTCTGATGAAAAGTTCCCTTGAAGAATCAGGTATTGATCCCCAATCGATACTCTAACGACTCCCCCCCCCCCTCACACATCTCCGCCCGCAGACCTCTCTTCAAACATTTAGAAGCACGGTTCTGGCCAGACACTTCTCCTCTGTCCATAATTTCTTTCTTCCAACATGATCCCACTTTTTTTTTATTCATACTTGCAGCAAATTCTCATTCCGAGGTCACGTCAAGTAGAACTGAACAATTGGCTATTTGGGTTCTCTGACACGACCACTCCCCATTCATTTTGCTAAAATGCTGCAAATTAATTTTGCAGCAATCCCAGGCCATTACTATAGAACCACAGAGGGCTGCAGATATTTTGACTAATGTGATATAAAAGAAGCAAACCTATAAACATCATATAAACGTATCTATAGGATTATGTGGAAATTGGGATAATGCACTAAGAAGGATTTTAGGACCAATAGCGGGATAGTTGGACTGGCATCACACGACGGGGACAATGCCTCAAGAGCTGCTAGGAATTTACTATTCATGTAAGTTTCATATAATCGTTGTGTCCTCAATTGAAGTATATGTAGTGGACGGGTGTAAATTGTCAGGTGCGGCGTCATCAATCACACCGCCACTTACACTCACACGTGCTTTATGCGTACAACACATGCTACAACGGCACACAATTTACCGAGACGTGATGGTGAATTAAACATATATACATTGTTGTGTGGTAAATCCTGTGATTGACACTAATGTGCAGTAAGTTCTACAGAAGCTGAGCCCTTGAAATCACAATATGATCCAGGCTGCAAAAAACCAAGCCATCAGATAATGGTTTTAGAATGGTGATACAGAAATGATGGTTCCATCACATCATAAAAAATCTTAGTAGAATTGTTGTGATCCACACAGAATATACTAATATATAAATGTAGTTGATTATAGAAGGAGGGCCATGGATAGCAACATATAAGAAGATACCAGTCACGTGCTGGATCTGAGTACCGTAAGTGTCCCTGTTTCAATGATGGATTTGATCGATATATTATATTTGTAAGCGATCACTACTGTTGCCGATTATGTATTAAGATTTGGGATGCCTTGGGGGGGTTCACTGCTGCGATCTCGTTCGCCGGCCACCTCACATTGCAGAGATTGACGTAAGGATGTTTGTAGAGGAATTAACAGGACGCGTCAGCAGGATGCAGCCAAAGGAGGCAGGACCTGCAGGGGCTAAGGACTCTCAGGATGACCCGATTCAGGATGGCCAAGAAGCAGTGAATACAGGACGTCCCACGGAATCAGAAACCACAGGGTAAGACTCCACAGGATCAGAACGCCACGGAAGAGGACCACCACAGATCAGGAACTGCCACAGGAATGCCACAGGAATAAGACCACCACAGGTAACGGAACTCCACAGGAATCAGAACCACAGGGATAGGAACCACAGGATACAGGAACCCACAGGATAAGATACTCCACAGGATACAGGTACCGACCACAGGGAACAGGACCGCACACAGGGATACAGGAACTCCACAGGAATCAGGAACACCACAGGGATACGAACGCACAGGAATACATGAACCCACAGAATACAGGATGCACAGGATAGGAACCACCACATGGATACAGGAACTCACAAGAGGATACAGGCCCACAGGATAAGAACGCACAGGGATAAACAGGACTCCAACAGGAATAGACCACATCAGAACTTGGAATGGAATGCCACAACAGGACACCACAGAAGACTGAACTCCACAGGAATCAGGAACACTACTGCCACGGTATACAGACAGGTCCACGAATACGGACCAGCCACCCACAGGGGACTGAATCACAGTCCAGGAACGTCCCAGGAGCTGATGAAAGATACACGGAACATCCACGACTTACAGAACACCACAGGGATCAGAACCCAGAATACAGAACTCCACAGGATACGGAATTACGGATCAGAAGCCCAGGAGAGGACACCACAAGATCATGAACTCACAGGTAAGGAAACGCACAGTAGAACTCCCAGGGAACAGGACGCCACAGGATACAGGACGCGATCAGGAATCACAGAATAAGGACACCCAGATACGGAACCCAGTACCGGACCGCACGGTTACCGGAAACACGGAAGTGGAACATGGAGACATAGGACTCAGGAGGGTTTCACGCAGGATACAGAGAAGATCCGCAGGGGATGCTGGGCTGCTGGATTATATAGCAGAGCCGGAAATGCCAGCGCCAATTACGGGACGTGGCCCTTTTAAGTCCCAGAAGCGACATCGACGCGCACCCTAGAGACCGGTTCCACGCGGACGAAGCACCGGGAAGCAGGCCATGGTGCATGGCACAGTTGAGTTCTTGAGTCGTGAATGGATCGCGGGGGGCACCCGTGCATCGGTCGGGTCGGGGGAGCCAACGCGGCACAGCAGAACATGATGCACCCTCAGCTGAGACATTGGAATTTGAACTACCATGACAATTTACCTTGTAATTTAAATAGCAAGAAAGTGATTTTTCTGTCTGCGCCTACGCAGCAGAAAGAATTTCCTGGGTCTGTATGTATTTGTTCATATCTTTGATTCCCACAATGATTTTATTCCACGTGTAAATGAAGTACGTAAGTGTATGCTGTAACTCCCTGCCTCAGGGGAACATGAGTGTGCAACAGTATCACGAGCGGATCTGCCTCAAGGAGACGGTGCGAGCCTTTCAGAGAGAGTAGATGAGATAGACGTTGTATTGCTCATCTCTCCTATGTTGGAAAACTAAAAAAGGAAAGAAAGATGCCCTGGTGGTTCAGACTGTGGGGGTAATATCTTTAATAAACTATCTATCAGCAGTATGACCATACAAGCTGCAGTCGTTTAGGTACGCCTGGAGATCTATGTTAATTAATTGCTGCTGGCGCGAGGAGTCGACAGGACTCTAAAAAGTGAGTTTAGAACCAGTCTGTAGCTCTTGTAAAGGCTTGGCAAGGCTACTGAAGAGCTTTCTGCTCTCTCACTGTGCATTTACACACTCCCCTCGCAATTATAGATCTTTCAGGATTTTGGTTGCACACTTTGGTAGCTTCACTCCCCGCAAGGAGGGCTTGGGACAGTTTCAAACAGAGCAGAAAGCTCTTGGGTGAAAGGCTGCCCAGAGCACTTGTAGAGCTGCACAACCTGATAAATGTGCACTTTCACAGTCCGGCGAAGCGTACCACACACGAAAGGTATGTTACACAAAGTAACAATCACAAGAAATAAACTGGTCTCGCTCCCCAAAATCCATTTTCAACTGCTAAATCTTAAAATGGACACAAATGGTATTGTGGCATAATTTTGGCAAACACAGGACATTCCCTATTTAGTCCCTTTTTTGACAGGGTGGGAAGAGTCAAACAACGCTGTATTATGTGAGAATCGAGCCAAATCTTAAGATTTCTTGTTGGAACAAATCATCACCCACTTGTTCTGTGCCAGCATTTTTTGTGTCCCAAGGGTTAAATTAGTACAACTTAACAACTGTTGCAGTTTGGAGGTTTGCGTCTACAGTAAGTGGCTCCTTTGTTTATAATTCACTATGACAAGGACCCTCTGTCCACTGCACTGTGCTTGTCATGATTTGACTGACTGATCAGCATGTATGTGCGGGGGGGGGGGGTCTTTTCACAATAACAAAAAGAGGCTGTGGCACTCAATTTTAGGGGCATAGACTAATTTGAAATCTACATCACAAATTCTCATCCTTTAACTATAGACTATTTGAAGAGACCTTCACCAAATTTTAGGAACCTCAAGTAATCAGTAATACCTGCGGAGGGTTAAAAGTCCCCCCATATACCTAAAATATTGCATGGGCTTGTACGTGAATTACAGCCGCTTTCTGATTAATATGATGAGTCATATTCGAAGAAAGTCATCTGTCTCAGTGAATCACCTTCTTCTTTTGATTGACAGCTCAGTGTCCTTCAAATTTCACCTGAGCAGAAGAAGTCCCCTCCAGTCCTTACTAGAATGCTCTAACCTCTAACATGGAATTATAGCAGTACTGTGTGGGAAACTGCAAGACCTTCTTACATTTCATGCCCCCGCATGGTAAGAGCCAGTGGTGGTCAGTGTCACACACCAGTGGATAGGGCCAACATACACAAGGGCACAAAAGTTTGGGGAAATAATTTAATAGTGGGGATGAATGAATAACTGGGACATCTGCGCTACACTTTTCAACAAAGACACAGTGGGGGGTGAGTAAGGTTTTATTGTGCCTGTTCTTGATGACATGGTTCCCTTAACTCTTACGTTAAGTTAGGTTTTTACATGTCTTTCCCACCTATGGTTAAATTCCCCCAAAAAAAGGTGAACGGTGATGGTGGTCACATTATGAACAGTTTGACAGGACGAACAAGACATACGCGTTGTTGTTCCGTACGGATCCTCTGCTCTTTAACAGTCAGGCCTCCGTCGCCTTCAACCACACCTATATTTTTTTGTATTGACCCCTAATCTTTATTGCACTGTACTCTAATACCACATATTTTCCCCAGACTTGTAACTATCCAAGAATTTATTTAATTTATTAGCACAGAATATATTAAAAAATCCACATGGTGTTCCCTGATATATAGAATAGATACAGCGCTCCAAATGGCAATATTAACCGGTAGTAAAAGCTTGAAGGCGCTTAGGGCAGCTGGATACAACTTGTAGGGTCACACAGCAGGACATCCCTTCTGTAGTAACTCTGCATTACTTTGCCCATTGTTACAGGGAGGCCCCGTTCCCCTATGTGTCAACTCCTGCGCATCGTCTCATGCATGAATCCACAAAACCTGATCACACAATTGCACAGCTGCTAATACAACCCAACCTAGGATAACAATTGGAATGCCTAACATCTCTAGGGTCTACCTCTAAATCCCAAACATGAATGAAAGCATTTAAATGTACAACTCTCTGATAACACTTTAAACATCTCCGATACATGACGCAGTGTAAGACCCAAACACCCCATATGTTTCTCTGTTAGAATCACTGCTGGGCCTCCTCAGGTACATTCTCATTTACTCCATAGATACATCCCATAACAACCAGTAGATCTGGCTCAGCAAACAGTCATTCTCTCAGAAAGTGTCTCACGAGTTTGGTAACCACACTTGCTCTTTTTTTCTTCCTCTCGTCAAATATCCCAAGCCGGTTGTGATTGGGTCATGGAAGTGTTTGTCTGAGAGACATGCCTAGTAACGGGCCCGTAGATCGTGTTGTGATCTCGCATCGAGAATGTTTTCATGTGACTGTTTACTACCGAACAAACATAAGGAAACCTTGTAAATCCAGACCGAGCTCCGAGTCCTTTCTGCTAACCTTTCTTGCTTAGTTTTATTCCATTGCTAAGGACTTTGCATTTGTGATTAATTACACAAAATCTGTTCATACTTAAACCCTGAAAGGCTGTAAAACTTGGATATAAATAAAGTCTATTAAAAACCAAAATACCCAAGTGCAACTCTACTTTATAACCAACTTCTCTTTCTATTTCTGGGATCTGATGGGGGGGGGGGGGGGGGTCTCCATCGCTATCTAGTCCTTAGTTGTGAACTTGGTTGCTTAATCAGTGATCAACTGCGATACTAAGAGACTACGGCTTCATCTAGCTACAGTCCTTACATGGAACTATCACAATTTCTGGATCCTGTAAAGAACATATTAAATCACAACAAATGGTATTTTCTGAACTTTAGGGCTACACTGGGCTACATTGTGTACTATGCTACGTATGGTATGTATTATTGTTGCACATCCTTCATTCTTCAGTGTAGAGGGTTGGGTGGGCTGGGCCCCCTGACATTGTGGCCGCCCATTGCATCTGGCGTGTACCACTGTTTATGGCCCCTGCATGATGCAAGGAGTTCCGACTGATGGACAACCATTCCCATGACAAGGGCTGGCGCCAGCACTGGGGCACACCTGGGACACTTGCCGGGGCCCAGAGCTGCTGGGTGAAACAACATAATGTTGTACTTAAAGAATCCAATGGGTGAGGGAGTATGTAATGACCATGTTGTCAGGGGCTTATATAAATAACCATGAGGGAGAGTAGGTGGGTGAGTAGCATTTCTGCCTTGCAGCACTGGGGTCCTGAGTATGAATCCCACCCAGGTCAAATCTGCAAAGAGTTTGTATGTTCTCTCCGTGTTTGCGTGGGTTTCCTCCGGGTACTCCAATTCTCCCACACTCCAAACTTACTGGTAAGGTAGGTTGATTAGAGGTGAGCCCCATGGAGACAGGGACCAATTTGACATGCTATGTAATCTGTGTGCGCTATATAAATAAATAATAATTATTAATTATTTGATATCAAAAACTAGGGAATATTTTAGGGAATAGGAGATTCTTTTAGTTTCAAAATTTTTTAAGGCCGCCACGTCAGTTGGGCTCTGTCGCCCAGGGGCCTACTGAAACCTGGAGCCGACCCTACCCATGACAATGTTTCCGGTACAACACGGTTGTCTTCCAGGAAATCAGGTACTCCATGCAGAATGTTATCTTAAAGCAGAACAAACCCCCCACCTAAAATATGTGCCTCACCAGTTTCTCTTGTATTTGTGGAAGATATCCTAAAATACACATGTAATGCATAACCACTTACAGAAGATAATAATTAAAAAAAAAAAAATGTATGCTCTATTAAATATACAGCTTGAAAATCACATATCTTTTACTAATTAATGAAACAATTAGCATAAAAAGCGATATAAAAGAGAAAAAATTAATGAAAACAATTGAAAACAAATTTACAAAAACACACTCTGTTTGTGACTCCTCTCCAGCTGCTACGTTCAGTGAATGCTCTACCCTGAAAGTTACAATATTTTCAGGGTGGGAATTAAGAAACAAATTTTGTAGGTAGGAATTTTATATTCCCCAATATAGCCTTATTTAGCTCCTTCACTGGGTTGGCCTAGCTTTTACACTGAGCACTCCCCAATATTTTAAAAATGCCCCCATAAACATCATGTTAGAGACCTAACCAGATTACAGGAGACCTCATAAAAATTTTCTAACAAACACTACAATAAATGAATAAAACCTTGAACAAAGTTGTCTTCTTTCAGAGCAGTTTTTTTTAAATAAACCAATATGTCAAAACAATTCAAGCAGGGTGTTTTCTTTTGTAGGTTTTTATAGGCACCATGTCAATGTGGGCAGTAGAGTTTTTCTCTTGTAAATATTGAAAAGTACAGGAGACGTTTGGATGTCTACAATAATCCTCTCCCCTGCAGTGTGATAGAGAGTGTGGCCTGAGGCAACGTTCTCAGAGTGTATGGCATACCCCTTAATCATTTCACCCATCCAAAACAACGTGAGTGTCCTGGCTGTCGTGGATTGGAGTAATTATAGGAAGGTTGTTCTGTGTGGGGTGAAAGTGAATCACTTAATAACAAGTAACATAGTTGTCTATAGGCTGAGGCATAAATGTGTACATGTGCGTTATGTCTTCTTTCTTCTCCCGCTCGTGCTTTCCCTGGTGGACAGCTGTGGTTTCCTCTCCTACTGACATGGCCCGAGCTGCTGGAATCCTAGTATAGCTCTGTTCTCCAGCCTCGATTTTCTAATGCTGAGTTCCATCCTCCTCATCCTGACCCTCTCCATGCAGCACACCTAATTCACGTCCTCAGATCCCTGTACCATCACGGGGCACTTTTTAGTTATTGTTCCTAATCGCCGCGGCACAACCTGTGATCTCTGATGCTCACCATCTGCTATTATACATTCTCTACGACGTGGAAATCATGAGAAGAAACATTGCTTAAAATTTTTTTCCATAAAATACATTTTCATTTTTACTATTAAACCACCCCCCCTCCCACATAAACAGACTTAAAAACAGATGCATCCAACTTTAGTTGAAAGGGATGGTCATTTGGTATAACTGGTTAAGTATAGACGACCCTCTGGTAGGGTGAACCATTTATACCAACCCTGATTAAGTTTGCCATTCGAGTATGGTAGTCACATGTCACCTGGATCCCCAGATAGCAATTTCGAAACTTCCTGTGAACAATCCTGGGGGGGCATATAGGCTAATTTTTCAGTGGGATGTAAGTTTGTGGTGAAAGGGATAATCATCGAACGCACAGACTAAAAGGCCTAGAACTCCCTAACTTGCTTTTAGTTGCTCGAATTTTGGAAAAGGAGTGGCCAGAAAATTTGGATTCAAAAGTGGCGCCACAATTTTTCACCCAAAAGTCGAAAGTGTCGAAAAAACAATATTTGTGCAATCCACACTTCATAATTAAAGGTGCAAGAGGCGCAATAAAAGGAAAAAAAAACACTGGCGTTTTTCTGTTAGAAAGGCCTAATTAATAACCACCCTCCCCTGTCCTGCGTGGATTCCAGCCATTGGAAGGGGCCATCAACCTACTGTCTGCACATCCCCTCCATCACTCCATAACAGTGGTTAGGGGCGTCCAGGATGTAAATGAATCGTACGGCGCCCTCCATTTACCGAACCCAGCAGCGTGCAGGGTGTCACTGCGGAAGTCCTGAGTCCTACTCTCGGGGAAGGGGGGAGTCATGTAACCTGTGTCCTCCCAGAGGTGAACATATATTTGAACAAAGTAAATATAATATGGATGACCTATAACTACACACGTTTAAGTTATAATATTGGGTCAAACCCTTTAAGGTAAAGACATTGCACTGGTAATTTGGGACATAAATGTCCCGCTCTTCTTCCCTTGGCTTCCTCAACTTATAGGAAAGCTTCTAGGATCCCTCAGGGCTTCAAGCCCCCAAACCCTGTGCGTCATTGGGCACATTTGTACAAACCAAACCATTGTGCAAAGCATTTTACTTTAAACTTAGGCCTAAGGGGACAGAACACATGGCGTTTTTGGGCCGTTTTTGGGCCGTTTTTACTAAGTGCGTTTTTCATGATCGTAAAAAATCGCAGGCGTTACAAGACGCAAACCCTGTTTTTTGAACACAACGCATTGTACGCGTTTTTTTGTCGGTTTTGTTGTTTTCGAAATTGTGCTGCCAGGAAAACGGACAAAATCGCATGCGTTGGGAGATAACGCCTTCAAACCGCCTAACTAAAAACGGCCAAAACGGCCTAAAAACGCCATGTGTGTCTTCACCCTGAGTCCATTGATATGCATAGATTAGTTTTCACAATACTGACTGTGAATTCATATCTTTGCGATTGGTACAAATTTTCGTTTAGGTGTATGTTTTGGGCGCAAAACATACTCCAGTTTGCTTACATATTATTTTGTACTAGTGTTTTACTTTTTTTGTTGCGATTTGCTATTCTGATCCAATTATTTATTTTCAATTTATTGATGTTGCCAGGTCTTTATCAATGCTTTGTAGGCAGTTTCTAGTATTATACATTTTTTTCTATAACACAGATATGTACCTGGGTCTTCTAAAAAACATTTTGCCTAAAGGGATGGGTTACACTGACCCAGTCTTTCTTAACAAAACCACACATTTGTCATTAACCAAGCTATGTGACTCCTTTAATTAATTGGCAAATAATTGTTAAAACCTATAACATCGAAACCCATTGGGGGTATATTTATCATTAGTTTACTGGGATTTTTTGGTCTCAAGTAGTCCCATTAAGGTTTTTTGAGACTCTTCCTGCTAAAAAGTCATTTTCATTTCACCTCATCAGGAATCTCGCGTAAGACGCTTGATGAACTTGAAAGCAAGATTCATGACTAGAGACTTTTGCAAAAAATTTCATAAAAAGTCCATAGTTCACTCCAGTCCCCTTGAGGACTTTTTGAAAAAAATTACATGACCAAAATACGCCTCAGAACATTTATTAAGGGCCAAAGCCCTACTTTAATGAATCTGATGAGAGTCAGTGGCGCTCCGCAAACATAGACACTTGTAAGAATTAGTAATAAAGCCCCATTATGTCAATCGGATCTTGGAGTCAGTGATTACTATGGCTATGTGCCTCTTGGTGTTTAGCTGTGTTACCTTTACTGTAGCAGTTTAATCTACCGTAGCCACACGCCATTTTCACTTCAATGGGACAATACGGTTGAATCATATTAAACTGGCCCTTTCCCACCCGTAACCATATCAAAGCTGTGTCGTTGTGTCAACAGATAGCGTGTTTGTACGACGGTGTTACATGTTCACTATGTCCAATAAACCTCTTTGATGATATTGCAATAAGAATTTCAATTGTTTATAACCATGCGTTTAAACTAAATGAAATTTACTTGCAAACTAAAGCCTGTCCACCGAGGAGATAGAAATCTAGTCACATGTTCCCCCTGCACGATCAAGCAAAGGGGTTGGTTGCGAATACACGTCCACCACGCACTGTACTTGCAGGCCTGTTGTAGAGGTCTGATCACCCCACAGCAGGTCACTACATAACCAGATGGACCACTGCTTGCGGCATGTCTGGGCCTGGAAGGCAGGAGTTAAGTCTTTATGTGATGTATATGTGTCAGCCAACAGCAGTTGTTCATTGTAATTGTTTCTTCTGTGGATGCGATTGGAGGAGACACCCACCTGAGACCATGTGGGAATAAAAAACCCCCTGGTCATGAAAGTTCTAGAGTTAGTCTACGCTAGTAGCTGCAAAGCGCAGTACAGCTACGCAGTAGTGCCAGTATCACAGACCAGATCTGACTCAATAGTCATGAGAGCAGGAGAGCGCAACTCCCGCCTTAGTGATGAGTTATTGAGTGAGAGGAAAGGGTTATCCCCCCCCCCCCCCCCGCAACCTACCACTCAAGGGTGATGCTCTGAAGCTAACCCAGGACAACTCTAATAAGCATCCTACTGAACAGCGTATCTCCCAGCCTGCCCTTTGCAAATTCCAGAGCTGTGTGATCTACTGCCTGTGGCTCCTCCAACTGCTCCCAGCATTGCTACCATTGTCAGAGCACTTGCGTATGTTCCCTGTCGGTTCAACTAAAGACATAGTTATTTGTGTTAACTGTCTGCGCTACCGGGTCGTGTCCTTGTTACACGGCTTCACCGATCACGGGCCAACAACCGCTATCCCACCACACAGGGTACTCATACTCCCCGACCACTTATCGCAAAGTTTTGCCCCAGGGAGAACCCTATAGCAGTCCCTCTCCCTCATTGTCTATCCACACCACCTTTAGCATGCTGTATGACGTCCCTCCTTTCCCCATACAAGCCACCGTGACCCTATGTGCCTATTCCGTTCAAACGCCACGCCACTCAGGTACGGCGGGCCCCTGCTGTCTCCAGCCCCTAAGTAAAAGGCTAGGCCCCCTGGGGGATGTTGCCATAGCACCAAACCAAGTTTGATGAACGTAAACTAAATTAAAATGCACCTGCTTTGGGCTAAGATACAAGAGTCCATGGTACAATTTTTTATGTTTTCCCTGTATGGAGGAAGTCATTCCTGTTTCAGTAAACATACCCATTAAAGGGCAATCACCATCAGGTTAAAGAGGTGTAAACCAAACACACTGACATACTGTGTGTGCCCTCTTCTTTTCCGTTCTTTTAGCTTCAGACACTTGTTGTTATGTAAAATGGTTTTAGAAAACATGCAACAGGACTTGATGGGCCCCGGCTCTCCATTGTTTTTAATGGAGCGTAGAGCTCCTCAGGCTCATTTGCGAATATATTGGTGTTGTTCACCTGCGCTCTATTGGACACACCAGGATGTAAGTGTACTTGGTTTACAATCTTCATCTAGTGGTAAAGTGTCCTTTAAAATGTTGTGTTAAATTAATTTTTTTGTCTATACATCCATTTTGTCATTAAATCCATGTAATTCAAAGGGTTCCCTACCTTATCATGCGCGTTTATAATAACTATCTAACACACTAATGGTGTATGGCTTTGCTTTTGGTAACCCACCAATCAGTAGAATCAGTTTAATCTAAAACAATCAGAAGACAATGTAATGTAGCTAGTATACCACGTTTTGTATTACGGTTATAGGAACAGAACTTAGAATATACTTACAAAGGTGCCAAAACATTTCCAGACATTCCTTAATGCAACATGGAAAACAATACGCTGAAGCCAACGCGTGGGTTTGGTGCGTCCCCCAACGTAGCCCCAATAGAATTTGTCATCACGGAGGGGGGGGGGCACAACAAACGGCTCTTTTACAAACATGGGAAGTCAAACTTGCAACGTAATAACGACATAACTGCTCGTAAGGTGATGAATATTAATATATGAAGCGGGATAGTCTAGAAGCGGATACGCAGAAGACCGGCCACTGTGTGCGCTGACTCCGGAGGATATGTTCATATTCCTATAATAATCTATCAGGAGTTTACTCATTAGGAATCAATTCTTTGCTACTCTACACTGTACATTCATCACTTTATTCAATAAACTACCATAAGAAACAATTATCGCACTTTATATTTCCTGCCGCTATGAGGGAATTCTTCATCCTAACTTACTTTTTTCATTTCGTAGGCACTTAGATAACTATGAAGAGATACAGGTTTTCAGTATTCTTCGTCTAGTGTGTTAAAAATGCTGTGAATTTATCGGTATTCATCAGAACATCATGTCTGACAAAGAAATAGTGATATTCCCGATAGCCTCACTCATCAAATATTTCAGTTAGTCCCCCAAAAGTATTGCCCTGATTTTGACACTCCTCTTCTGCTCTTATGCGCACATCAGGTACAGAATCTAACACTACCAGCAAACCGTACAAGGTGCGATTCTAAGACGTTCGAGTGCCTTGAGCCACAAAATATGAGCAAGACTGGTGCCTATTCCTGCCTTAAGTGGTGGTCACCACCTCCTAGATGATACATGGTCGCACACAACCAGTCTAGGGACCCAATGTTATTGCACCCAGGGGGCTGTCATCGACTCCTTTTTATGTAGAGGGCTGTCTGTCTGTGTTTTATAACCCTTCTTTCCCAAACAATGGTTTTTCATAAATATTTAGGGTTCCATACATCTATAGCATACATAGATGGTAGGTGCTCTGTAATAGATTGGCTGAGCCCAATCCCGTGGATGTACGAAGCATCTGAGGGGTTGGAGGTACAAACCTCTTCTCTCTATGTGCCACCAGATTAGTGATTGTTTTTTCCCCAGTACATCAAATAAGGGTAACCATTGAACCTGTCGAGTCAATCTAAGTCTGTGTGAGAGTGACCACACAAACATTACATAGCTCTCTCCGGAATTCGTCCTCCATAAACATGCACGCTTAGGCTCAACCATTGTGCCATTTATTCCGCAACTAGTGAAAGGATTGTTATGCAAAATCAAGAGCCCAACATAATGGGGGGCAGATCACTCCCCTGGGGGGCCAATCGCTGCACATTTTAGTAATGGGGGTATCTGCTGGACATTTTAGTAATGGTGGCGACATTTTAGTAATGGGGCACTCGTGGACATTTTTAGTAATAGGCGATTCTGCTGGACATTTAGTAATGGTGGTGATCGCTGGACATTTTAGCAATGGGGCGCTCTGCTGACATTTTTGTAATGGGGGCACTCTCGCGACATTTTAGTAATGGGGGCAGATCACCCATGGGGCTTAGATCCTGCACTTTTAGTAATGGGGCGATCTGCTGGACATTTTAGTAATGGTGGACATTTAGTAATCGGGGCACTCTGCGGACATTTTATAATAGGGCGATCTGCTGGACTTTTAGTAATGGTGCATCGCTGGCATTTTTAAATGGGGGCAATCCTGCTCTGGGACATTAGTAATGGATTGCTGGAATTTTAGTAATGGGGGCGCTCTGCCGGACATTTTAGTAATGGGGGCAATCTGCTGGACAATTTTAGTAATTGGGCACTTGGGGACTTTCTAGTATGCGTGGACATTTTAGTAATGCGGCCGCTCTGCTGGACATTTTAGTAATGGGGGCAATCTGCTGGACATTTTAGTAATGGGGGCAATCTGCTGGACATTTTAGTAATGGGGGCAATCTGCTGGACATTTTAGTAATGGGGGCGATCTGCTGGACATTTTAGTAATGGGGGCAATGTGGACATTTTGTATGGGGTCGATCTGCTAGACATTTTAGAAAGGGCGATCTGCTGGACATTTAATAAAGGAGGACTCTGGAGGACATTTAAGTAATGGGGCACTCTGCTGACATTTTAGAAATGGGGGCAGTCACCCCATGGGGGCAGATCACTGCACATTTTAGTAATGGGGCGATCTGCTGGACATTTTGTAATGGTGGACATTTTAGTAATCGGGGGACTCTGCTGGACATTTTAGTAATAAGGGCGATCTGCTGGACATTTTAGTAATGGTGCAATCTGTGACATTTTAGTAATGGGGCAATCGGACATTTAGTAATGGGGGAAATCTGCTGGACATTTTAGAAATGGGGCGCTTCTGCTGGACATTTTAGTAATGGGGGCAATCTGCTGGACATTTAGTATGGGGCACTTGTGGACATTTTAGTATGGTGGCATTTAGAATCGGGGCGATCTGCTGGACATTTTAGTAATGGGGGGCAATCTGCTGGACATTTTAGTAATGGGGCAATCCTGCTGGACATTTTAGTAATGGGGGCATCTGCTGACATTTTAGTAATGGGGGCAATCTGCTGGACTTTTAGTTAGGGGTCGATCTGCTAGACATTTAAGAAATTTGGGCGATCTGCTGGACATTTAATAAAGGAGACGTTCTGGAGACATTTAAGTAATGGGCACTCGATGGACAGTTTAGTAATGGGGCATCTCTGGAACTTCTGCGCTTGACAAAGAGGGAATGTTCCTAGTCAAATGGAGAGGGGTGATCTGCTGGACATTTTAACTAAGGGGGCGACCTGTGGACATTTTAGTAATGGGGTGATCTGCTGGAGCATTTATAGTAAGGGGGATCTGCTGGACATTTTAGTAATGAAGGGGATTGCTGGACATTTTGTAGGGGGATTGCTGGACATTTTAGTAATGGGGGATCTGCTGACATTTTGTATAGGGGGATCTGCTGGACATTTTAGTAATCTGGGAGATCTGCTGGACATTTTAGTGATGGGGTCACTCTATACTCCCTAGACCTTTTAGTATGGGAGAGATCTGCTTGACATTTAGGAATGGGGCGCTCTGCTGGGCCATTCTTAATGTTGCACTCTCTGGACAGTTTAGTAGGGGCGACTGCTGTAACATTTTAGTATCGGTGGGGGATACTGCTGGACATTTTAGTAATGGGGACGATCTGCTGGACTTTTAAGTAATGGGGGCGATCTGGCTGATATTTTATAAAGGAGACGTTCTGGAGGACATTTAAGTCATGTGGCATCTGCTGGACAGTTTAGATATGGGGGCGATCTGCTGTACATTTTAATGGTGGTGGTCTGCCTGGCCAATTTTAGTATGGGGGCGATCTGCTGGACATTTTAAGTTTAGGGCGATCTGCTGGACCATTTTAGAAATGGGCACTGCTGCTGGACATTTTAGTATGGGGCACGCTGCTGGCATTTAGTAATGGGACGATCTGCTGGACATTTATTAATGTAGCACTTGCTGGACAGTTTAGTAATGGGGGCAATCTGACTTGGAATTTTAGTACTGGGGCGATCTGGCGACATTTTAGTAATGGGGGGATCTGCTGGACATTTAAGTAATGGGGCGATCTGCTGGACATTTTAGTAATGGGGGCGATCTGTAGGACACTTTATTAATTGGAGGGTTGTTTGGACATTTCATCATGAGGGGAGAATACTGGTCATTTTATTAGAGGAGAGTAGTGGCTGAATTCCCACCATGCTTAACACGAGTCAATACATATTGCCAATACTTAGCTTTGAAAACAGATATTTTTTTCCATTTTTCACAACTGATTTCCTTAGTCTGGCTTCTGTTTTACACTGATCCTCATAATTGAGAGTATACGAGTGATACGTGAAGAAACGGTTCTGACTACTAGGATATGGTCTACTTCAACGGGTCTGTAAATAACAGGCAAAATGATTGCATTCAGTGCAGCCCTGTGCTCTCTGCTCAAAAGTGCCCAACCTAACAGAGGATCTGAAAAGTCCATGAGCAAAAACACGCAATGAAAAAAAACGCAACAAAAACCCACACTTGTTCACCAGCCAACCTAACAGATCTGAAAATGTGCCATGTATATAATAAATGAAGATCCAGCGTTGTAATTTCTCAGGACAACAGAGAAGTCGGAGAGACGACAGGTCTGCGGATTACAATTGTTTGGCAGTGGATTATTTATATGTCAAGTGTCTTTGTAATGGTCAGCCAGAAAAGCTCTCAGTCCTCCGCCCCTGCACGAACAGGATAATGTAACCGTCCACAGGGCTGAATTTCTACTTCTGCGTTATTGCAAAGCATTTCATTTACTGCGCCGAATGCGGCTCCTACACTTGGTTTTCATTACTCTCACTTGATTTTTGACCTTCTAAACTGCTGGAGTCACTGTCCCAGGGTTTTGGCCATGCTGTAATAAGCCGACTGACACATGCAATGTATATCTTCCATCATGATGTGGACAGTGAGCCAAGCAGGGCTTCAGACGTGGCCGCAGTAATGTAGGATGCTGATGGGTGACAGCCGAGAGGGCTGATTGGGAAGTGGGGAGTTAAATGGGGGATGAGGCGAGAGGGAGGTAGGAGGGCTGAGGATCAGCATGTCTGAGGAGGCATAAGTGAGGAGACACAACTACACAAGTGAGGCAGGGAGGGAGCTGTCCGCAGCCTGAGACTCTACAAAGACGCAAGAATGAGCTGGCACCCAAATAAATAGAGATTGACTAGTAGGTGGTTGTAACCACAAAGGCCCTGATTTATTCTACCCTGGCATAATGTTCTTCATGGTACAATGAGGGTACGGGGCCATGCCTAGGTGTGTAGGCATTGTCTTTGAAACAGATAGATGCAGAATAGAGGTAATAGAGGTTGGTGCACTCGGTGTGTACCCCTCTGCTTGGTGAGATGCCAATGTTACTTCTGCCCATCCTCCTGACCTCAGTTTGGTGCCATCTTGCCATCTGAGCGCCCCCCAAGTTGTCATGAGGTGCGCGCAGCATTCCAGCTTCAGGAGATCGGGAGAGGTCGGCTGGTGCTGAGGTACAATTCAGGGTAAGTGATAACTTATTCCTATATATCATTGGTTTAACTGCGGTTTTATGTAAAGCCACCTTGTCACTGGTGAATTGTAGTAAATTAAGTATACAGGCAGTTACTAACAAGATTCTGTAGGTTTTTTCTTACGTTAAATTTGTATGTAAGTTGGAAATCAATTTTCATAATTGCAGCTCCCAGACAGAATTTTTTGGTCTATGTGACAATTGGATTTTAAAATGTTGAATTGTTGAACCAGGATTAATAATAAAGCTTCATTCAAGACCCTGTGATAACTGTTATAGCTGATTATTGTAGCCTAGGGCTAAGTACAGTAAATTACAACATCCGAGGTCTGTGTGTAACTAGGGGTGTCTGCAAGTCGGGTGTTCCTAAATAGTGGACCGCCTGTATTACCTGCGCCCTATCCAAAATCATATGTGCGCGTAAAAGTCCCTGTGAAATGATGCTGTCACCTCTACTACAAGTTGTCGATTTTTATTCATCGCTTGGTTATATGTTACTGTATGTTTTTGTGGTGATGGTATATACCCTAAACATAAACTTCATTGTATAAAATCCTGAAAGATTCTGCACATCAGCTGTGATGTGATAATATGAGGGGCTTGTACAGAAAGTTCATGTGCATGTAATAGAGGACCTGCGATGGTTTAGTGGTGGGCCATCCCATGTGGTTATCTTCAGTAATAGGATTACATGGGATTCTGTGAGCAGTTTATGCCATCTTATATAGTGATTGCAGACGAGCATCATCAGTCGTACTGAGTGTTGTGACAACATGATTTTCGAGAATTCAGGTCTCTGGTATAGAAGAGTGCAAAACAGTGGGACAACAACAACTGGGATATACAGTAAAGGGTAAGTAACTTAACAAATTTGTTATATTTTTATATATATGCTGTATTTTTTATGCTAGACAGAACATTTGCATGCATTAAAATATATCAGGACAAGTTATTAATCAGAAAACAAACAGTGTTCAGGAAAGATCATCACAACAGAACGGTCTTCAGATGGCCGTCAGTATCAGATCAGTCCTAGGATGAATTCTCAGAATCAGATTGGTCCTCAGGATATAAGTCATCAGTATTATATCAGTAGGTGTCGTTGAATTTATTGGTCATCAGAATAGGTCATAAGTCGGATTGGTCCTGAATAAAGTCATCGATATCAGACCAGTCCTCTGGTAGGGTCATCAGAATCAGATGGACCTCAGGATAGGTCATCAGTATCAGCTTGGTCCTCAGGTATAGTCATGAATTAGATTAGTTCTTAGAATAGGTCATCAGTGTCAGATTGGTACTCAGGTAGGCCATCAGGGTCAGATCGGTACTGAGGGTAGGTCATCAGTGTCAGATCAGTAACTCTGGGTAGGTCATCACTGTCAGTTCAGTCCTTGGGGTATCATCAGTGTAGATCGGTCCTTGGGGTAGGTCATCAGTGTCAGATCGGCCGTGGGATAGTTCATCAGTGTTAGATCAGTCCTCAGGATAGTCATCCTTTTTAGATCAGTGCTTCGGGTAGGTCATCAGTATTAGAGCAGTCCTCAGGATAGTCATCAACATCATCCTCAGGATAGGTCATCAGAGAAGTCCTCAGGATGGGTCATACGATCAGTCCTCAGATAGGTCAGTGCAAGAAGTCCACAGGATAGATCATCAGAGAAGTCCTCAGGTAAGGGCATCAGCAACATATCAACCACAGAGTCTCAGTATCAGGGTCCTCAGGAATACAGTAGGTCATCCTACTGTTCCTCATCAGTATCAGTGTCATTAGGGTAGGTCCATTAGGTATTGAACAGTCCTCTGGATAGGTCACCAGATCAGTCCTCATGATAGGTTATCAGTACAGAATCAGTCTTACGTTGGTTGTTAGTATCAGATCAGTGCTCAGAATAGGTCAACAGTTTATGATTGGTCATCTAGTAGGACTGATCATAAATTGGCCAATAGTGGGGAGAAATTCTTCCTGATCCCACAAATATAATTAACATAGATCCCTGGATCAAATCCTCAAGTCTAACCTGTTATTTTTATGTGTCTTCTTGAATTGGGACAATTAATGGTTGTTATCACATTTTTGTTGGATTAGATGTCTGTCCTCTTCCTCTGATTGGGACATGCTGAATTCCATGTGCTACCCCCATACACATAATGTGGATAGTAGACACTTTGGTGAATATACCCTACATATTAACGGATGAGGACATATAGTTGCGATCCTTTTAAACATGACAATTATTGGGCAAATTATCAAGATGGATTGTTGAGTGTCTCTCCTCTCATCATTTGCCTGTGGCAAGCGGCCAAGACTGTTTGCCACCTATAGATGCTTGTTTGCCTGCAGCACATTGTCCCATGTAAACAGAGCGATGTGCTGCTGACATATGCAGACTCAGGATTTACAATGTGTTGGTCTGGATACAGTACATTTATTTATTGATACATGCAAATGCAGCAAACAAATGGGAAATACAACAGGCCAAATGTTTCTAGGAGACGTTGTTGCCAGTATTGTCGCATCAGTCTGCCTGTGTTATTGGAACCTACTCTGTAAAATCTCATAGTTATTTCTTTTTCAGAAAACCTTCATCATAAAATGCAGAAATGTGAAGGGAGTTTGTTATAGCGCAGGTTGTGCTAAGAAAGTTCTACCATAGTGTCCTATCTGCAGGAAGCATGTATAGAGCGAAGTGGCTGTAAATGCGGTGCATAGTGTCCTTCATGCAGACAGGATGTATAGAACAAGAGGAGCTGAGAAGATTGTACATAGTGTCCTATCTGCAGACAGCATGTTGTAGAGCAGGGAGGAGCTGAGCACGATTTTACATAGTGTCCTATCCGAATGCAGCATGGTTATATAGGCAGGAGGAGCTGAGCAGATTGTTAATATGTCTGTCTGGAATCAGAATGTTGTAGAGCAGGAGGAGCTGTGGCAAATGTACATAGTGTCCAATCTGCAGCAACAGTTATAGAACAGGAGCAGCTCAGCAGTATTTACATATTGTCCTATCTGCAGGCAGCATGTTAATAGAGCAGGATCAGCTGAACAGTATGTACATACTGTAATATCTAAATCCAAGATATATTAAGCAGATCAGCTGATCACATTGTCCGAGCATCCAAGCTGCACAAAGCATATTATGGAGCAGGAGGAACTGAGCAATAGCATCCTATCTGCAGGCCGTATGGTATAGGGCAGGAGAAAACTGAGCAGATTGTTCTGTCTGCAGGAAGCATGTTATAGAGCAGAAGTTGAGTAAATGTTCATAGTACACTATGTGCAAATAGTATGTTTTTAAGCAAGATGGTCTGAGAAGATTGTACATTTGTCCTATATGCAGGCAGCATGTTATAGAGCAGGAGGGAGCTTAGCAGATTGCACTTAGAGTCCTATATGCAGCAGCATATTATATTGAACAGAAGAATTCATAGGATTAATATGTAGATTCAAATTTGCAAATAAGACTCAATGGTACTTAGTCCAGTAATTGCCTAATATAGTGAAAGCTACAAGATTTTTTCCATGACTATACAGACAGTCCCCCGAGTTACTACAAGAAGGTTCTTTACGTTTCGTATCAATTCTGTACAATTCTTCAGTTTTCTAGATTCTCTTGCACCCAGGGATAGAAATCTGACACAATGGTTCACAGCTCGTTAGTATCACAGAGAGTATCAGAGCCGTGATTGTATATAATGTTAGCCGTGCCCCTGTGTGACCAGGGTAGGATTTCTGTCCACATGGAAAAAACATGAGTAAAGCTTCCTTAAAATGACAGAACAGAAAGCAGGTCAGATCTACAAACCGTGTGGAATTTTTTTTTTTTTGAACAGAAAGTATATTGGAAACTTTAATAACTTTTATAATTCAAACAATACCCCATGGAATAGTCTGGAGATGTGAATACTCCTTTTAGTTGGGGAACGCTGCTAACTCTATATAAAGTAATTTATGAACAATCACTGGCTGCCATTTGTAGCTCACTGGAGGCCATATACCTGTGCCCAAGACGGCGCCACGCCGCACCACCAACATAGCAGGTCCTATGTATGCCCTGATTTGAGTACGACTGCCTGCGCTTTCTAACAAAGGTGAAGCAGCGCCTTATGCCGGCGCCACAGCGTAGCGCTTTGTCTGCGCTTACTAAAATGTCCAGCAGAGTGCCCCCATTACTAAAATGTCCAGCAGAGCGCCCCCATTTCTAAAATGTCCAGCAGATCGCCACCATTACTAAAATGTCCAGCAGATCGCCCCCATTACTAAATTGGCCAGCAGAGTGCTACATTAATAAATGGCCCAGCAGAGCGCCCCATTACTAAAATGTCAAGCCGATCTCCCCCATTACTAAAATGTCCAGTATAGTGAACCCATCACATTAATGTCCAGCAGATCTCCCCCATTACTAAAATGTCTAGTAGAGTGCCCTCATTACTATAATGTTCAGTATAGTGACCCCATCACTAAAACGTCCAGCAGATCTCCCCCATTACTAAAATGTCCAGCAGAGTTCCCCATTACTAAAATGTCCAGCAGATCGCCCCCATTGCTAAAATGTCCAGCAGATCGCCCTTATTACTAAAATGTCCAGCAGATCGCCACCATTACTAAAATGTCCAGCAGAGCGCCCCCATTACTGAAATGTCCAGCAGATCGCCCCCATTACTAAAATGTCAAGCATAGCGCTCCCATTACTAAAATGTCCAGCAGATCGCCCCATTACTAAAATGTCCAGCAGTGGAACCCCATTGCTAAAATGTCAAGCAGAGCGCCCCCATTACTCAAATGTTCAGCAGATCGTCCTCCTTACTAAAATGTCCAGTGGAGTGCCCCCATTACTAAAATGTTCAGCAGATCTCACCCATTGTTAAAATGTCCAGTAGATCTCCCCCATTACTAAAATGTCCATTAGTACAACACCATTACTAAAATGTTCAGAAGAGCGTGCCATTACTAAAATGTCTAGTAGATCTCCCACATTACTGAAATGTCATGGCCAACTCCCCCATAGTACTCCCCCTCTCGTTGACCCCCGTCTCTCCCCGCAGCGCATCTTTGGGCTCCCCGCCTCACTGGCAGATGCTCGTCTATGCGATCTGCTGGCGCAAAACTATGACAGCATATGGCAACACTGCTGCATCATAGTTTGTGCCTGATAGGTAAGAAATCTGAATAAAACATTATTAATTAACATATTGGGGCAAATTTACTTACCTGGTCCAGTCCGGCGCGATTCACGAAGCTTGTGCGCCCGAGTTCCTGCATCTGTCGTTTCCCCGCCGAGGTCCGCCGGAGTTCACCTTCTTCTTCCCGGTGCTTGTAAGTGCTTGTCTTGCGACACAATTCTAAATGTTAAATATTGCGGGTTATCCGTCGGGTTGTCTGGCGGCACGCCCCCCCCCCCCATTTCTGTCGCGTGCAAGTCGGCACCAATGCGCCAAAATCCGATCGTGTGCGACACAATCCCCGGCGTGATGTTGGCGCAAAATGGAAATTGTTGGGAAACCCAACGAAAATGCGGTCTGTGGACCCTTAGTAAATGAGCCCCATTATGTTTTTCTTTTACCAAACCCAAAAAGAGTAAAACTAAATAAACAAAACAAAAACTTGTCCACCACATGTGGATGAAGCCCTTCCCTACCGCCCCCAACAATGACGTATGATTTTACCGCCATGATTAAGAAATAGCTCAGCTTTACCCTAAAAATCGAGCAGCCGCTAAGCACTGGAAGTCGGGGAGGTTATAGCTTTCTGATGGTGCTCTCCTTCAGTAAAACAGTAAAGTGTTTATCAGTGAAAACAATTAATCACATCTAATATTTGTTTCTTTTTAACACAAAAAAAGGAAAAACACCCAGAAGAGTCAGTATGTGAGCCTATGTGTATGTGCAATCAATCACACAGGAGACAACAGGACCAGAGTAGTGGAACTCCAGAAATACAGAAGATCTGACACTGTGCCGACTCCATTATAGAAGCAAACATCTAAGCTATGTCTATGGGATAATCATCACTAGCCTTCAGACAGAAGGTGCGCCTCAATCTTCAGACCTTAGGTTAGCAATTTGGGCTCCCTCTATAAATAGCTATAGATGGTAGGAAAGTGGAAAGATTATTTGAAATGCATCAACAGCTGTCATATTGCTGAAGGTGCTGTCTAATTCAGATAATCCAAAATTTACCATAAAAATCCAGCATGATAAACCAGGCATAGACTCATAGATCCAGGCACATTGACTGTGGTCATCTTCTTATATTTGTTATCCATGGCCGCCTTTTAAAGTTTGGTCATCAGAAAGAACCACCTGGACATCTAGTGGCAGGTTCTCATTGACTAACTGACACCCTTCTTTCAGCTAAAAATTGTTTCCCTCAGATCCTCCTCCCATCCCTTCTCACAATTTAGCAGTAATGTCATGTGACCAGGGTGACATCAACTCAGGTTCTTTAGCCTCCTATCATTAGAAATCTGTACACACATTAAAATTACATCAGCCTCCTTGGACTTATACTCCTCTCCATGGAAACTCCTGTGATTTCATGTGATCATATGTATGCATGGTGAACAGATTGCTAATGTGCTAACATTTCTGTAGTATAATATATAACGCCGAATTCACACGAATGTGTGCTTCCTGTACCGTAGCAGGGCGGGCATATGTTGGCACACGGGAGAGGAGGAGGGGTGACCGCTGCTCGCCCCCGTCCTTCTCCATAGAGATATATTACGGGAAAGGATAGGACATGTCTTATCTTTACCCAGGCAAAGAACGGTACGGTGCCGTACCGCTCTGTATTGTGCCGTGCGCCCATTGCCGGCCTATGGGGGACGTATATACGGTGGCCATATATACGTCCCCCAATGTCCCCAAATTTGCCCTAATACAGAACCGGTATACCATGATGCCCAATCATAAATCAAGCATTTATGGGACCAGGTGAGGTACCATCTTTTACAAGTATGCAAGGTCTATAGGTCCAGCAGCATCTATGTGGCAAGATACAATACAGAACCTGTATATCACGATGCCCCAGTGTAGTTCATCTTGTATTCACCCAAAAAACTTCTCCTTTCACTCTGGTATCACTTACATATATCATCATTACATTCAAACACATTAACAAAATCTATATATATATCTATCTACTGTATATACCGTATTTTTCAAACTATAAGGAGCACAAAAAAATCCTTTGATTTTCTCAGAAATCAAAGGTGCGCCTTATAGTCCAGTGCGCCTTATATATGAACTGTACTTACAGACAACAGCTGCCGTGAACTGTGCACAGGTCTGCCACCTGCTGGTCATTCATCATTATAATCAGGTGTGCCTTATATATGAACCTAGACGTTATAGCAGACATTTATTGATGGTGTACCTTATAATCCGGTGCGCCTTATAGTCCGAAAAATACGGTACAGTTATTTTTAAGAAATACAGAACTACATGAATAATAGTTATCTAAGTATTAGCTTATGTGAACATATGAATATGAGAAAAATGTGAAGTTTGTGAGAAATTTTCTTAACAAGAGGCACTTTCTATGATTGATCAAAGCATATCAGCTGCTAATGGTTCCCCTCGAATTCTTACACGGCCCCATTTTAAACAGGCAGAATCTCCTTCAATTTCCCTTTTCTGACTTTACACATGTTTCCAGCAATTTATGGACAATCTGTAGGATCAGGACGCCCACATTCTCTCCTTTGTGGTTCATGCTTCACTTTCATTTACCAACCTCCGTGCTGGAATTGAGTTATTGCATGTATACCGTTCCTTCCTAAAATAGTTAGAGAATGTATGTCTGATAATGAATTGGTTTCTCGTCTGGTATTTGCTGACTTGGAAGCCTCAGATCCATCTGTGGTTATATGTAAACCTTGTGTTATTAATGCAGTCGTGATGAAAAGTTCCCTTGAGAAATCAGGTATTGATCCCCAATCGATACTCTAACGACTCCCCCCCACCCCCCCACACATCTCCCCCGTAGACCTCTCTTCAAACATTTAGAAGCACGGTTCTGCCAGACACTTCTCCTCTGTCCATAATTTCTTTCTTCCAACATGATCCCATCTTTTTTTATTCAATACTTGCAGCAAATTCTCATTAGTCCGAGGTCGACGTCAAGTAGAACTGAACAATTAGCTATTTGGGTTCCTGACAGACCACTCCCCATTCATTTTGCTAAAATGCTGCAAATTTAATTTGGCAGCAATCCCAGGCCATTACTATAGAAACCACAGATGTGCTGCAGATATTATTTGACTAATGTGATAATAAAAGAAGTAGAACCTATAAATCATATAAACGTATCTATAGGATTATGTGGGAATTTGGGGTAATGCACTAAGAAGGATTTTAGGCCAATAGCGGGAAATAGTTTGGACTGGCATCAGGCACAGACGGGGACAATTGCTCAAGAGCTGCTAGGAATTTACTATTCATGTAAGATTCATATAATCGTTGTGTCCTCATAGTGAAGTATATGTAAGTGGACGGGTGTAAATTGTCAGGTGCGGCGTCATCAATCACACCGCCACTTACATCTACAGCTGCTTATGCGTACAACACATGCTACACAGCAGCACAATTTACCGAGACGTGATGTGAATTAAACATATATACATTGTTGTGTGGTAAATACTGGTGATTGACACTAATGTGCAGTAAGTTCTACAGAAGCTGAGCCCTTGAAATCACAATATGATCCAGGCTGCAAAAAACCAAGCCATCAGATAATGGTTTTTAGAAGATGGTGATACAGAAAATGATGGTTCCATCACATCATAAAAAATCTTAGTAGGAATTGTTGTGATCCACACAGAATAATACTAATATATAAATGTAAAGTTGATTATAAAAGGAAGGAGGCCATGGATAGCACATATAAGAAGATTACCAGTCACGGTGCCTGGATCTATGAGTACCGTTAAGTGTCCCTGGTTTATCATGATGGATTTTGATCATATATTATGATTTGTAAAGCGCTACAGAATATGTTTGCCGTTATATAAATAAAGATTTATAAAGGACCTTGGCAGGATGGCAGGACCTCAGCAGGATGGCAGGACCTCAACAGGATGGCAGGACCTTGGCAGGATGGCAGGACCTCAGGATGACCACTGGGATACAGGACCGCCGCAGGAATACAGGACCGCCACAGGAATACAGGAACGCCACAGGGGTAGAGGAACTCCACAGGAATACAGGAATGCCACAGGAATAGAGGACCACCACAGGGATACAGGAACTCCACAGGAATGCCACAGGAATAGAGGACCACCACAGGGATACAGGAACTCCACAGGAATACAGGAACGCCACAGGGATACAGGAACTCCACAGGGATACAGGAACGCCACAGGGATACAGGAACTCCACAGGGATACAGGAACGCCACAGGGATACAGGAACGCCACAGGGATACAGGAACTCCACAGGAATACAGGAACACCACAGGGATACAGGAACTCCACAGGAATACAGGAACTCCACAGGAATACAGGAATGCCACAGGAATAGAGGACCACCACAGGGATACAGGAACTCTACAAGAATGCCACAGGAATAGAGGACCACCACAGGGATACAGGAACTCCACAGGAATGCCAAAGGAATAGAGGACCACCACAGGGATACATGAACTCCACAGGAATACAGGAACGCCACAGGGATACAGGAACTCCACAGGAATACAGGAACACCACAGGGATACAGGAACTCCACAGGGATACAGGAACGCCACAGGGATACAGAACGCCACAGGGATACAGGAACTCCAGACTACAGAACACCACAGGGATCAGCACTCCAGGAATACAGAAACTCCACAGGAATACAGGAACTCTACAGGAATACAGGAATGCCACAGGAATAGAGGACCACCACAAAGATACATGAACTCCACAGGAATACAGGAACGCCACAGGGATACAGGAACTCCACAGGGATACAGGAACGCCACAGGATACAGGGACCCAGATCAGGAACGTCCAGAAAAAAAAAAAAAAAAAAAAAGAAATCAGGGTCATACAGAATCCACAGTAATCAGGAACACCACAGGAATACCGGAAACACAGGAAACGCTGGAACACGGAGGAACACTAGGAAACTCAGGAGGGTTTTCACTTCAGGGATAATGACTTGAAGATCCGGCAGGGGATGCTGGGAGCTGCTGGATTATATAGCAGAGCCGGAAATGCCAGCGCCAATTAGGAGGACGCTGGCCCTTTAAGTCCAGAAGAGACAGCGCGCGCACCCTAGAGACCGGGTTCGCACGCGGACGGAAGCACCGGGAAGCAGGCTCATGGACAGGTGAGTTTGAGTCCGTGGACATGGATCGCGGGGGCACCCGTGACATAGGTTCGGGTCGGGGGAGCCACGCGGCACAGCAGAACATAGGTGCACCCTCGATACGAGACATGGAATTTGGAATCACCCATGACAATTTCCTTTAAATTTAAATAGCAAAGAAAGTGTATTTTTCTGTCGCCTAACCGCAGCAGAAAGAATTTCTGGGTCTGTATGTAATTTTTCAATATCCTTGATTCCCAGAACACTGAATTTTATTCCATGTGTAAATGAGTAGCTAAGTGTATGGCTGTAACTCCCCTGCCTTCAGGGGAACATGAGTGATGCAACAGCATCGAGCGGATCTGCTCAAGGATGAGACTGTGCGATCTGTTCAAAGATGGAGAGATGAGAATAAAGGTATTCTGTGGATCTATTTGGAAAACTAAAAAAGTAAAGAAAGTATGGCCCTGGTGCCTATAGACTGTGGGAGGTAAATTATCTTTAATTAAACTATCTATCAGCAGTTATGACCATACAAAGCTGCAGTCAGTGTTAGGTATCAGCCCCGGAGATCTGTGTAACCAAATTGCTGTGCGCTGTAAGTAGCGACAGGACTCTAAAAAGTGAAGTTATAACCCAGTTCTGTAGCTCTTATAAAGGCTCTGGGCAGGTCTTTTAGCCTGAAGAGCTTTCTAATCTCTCCTCACTGTGCAGCTACACAGCCCCTCCCCTGCCATTAGTAGGATCTGTATCAAGATTTTGGTTGCACACTTTTGGTAGCATTCACTCCCAGCAGAGGGGAGGGCTGTGGAAAAGTTCATAGTGAAGAGCAGAAAGCTCTTGGGTGAAAGGGCCTTCCCAGAGCACTTGTAGAGCTGCAAACCTGGATTAAATGTTCACTTTTCACAGTCCTGCTGAAACTTACCACACACAGAAAGGTATGGTCACACAAAAGTAACATCATCAAGAAATAAAACTGGTCTCCCAAAAATCCCATTTTCAAACTGCTAAATCAGTTTAAAAATGGACACAAATGGGGTATTGTGACATTAATTTTGGCACAACACAGGACATTCCCTATTTATGTCTCTCTTTTTTTGTACAGGTTGTTAAAGAGTCAAACAACTGGCTGTATTATGTGAGAATCGTAGCCCAAAGCATTTAAGATTTTTTCTTGTTGGGAACAAATCATCAAGCCCCACTTTGTTCTGTGGGCCAGCATTTTTGTGTCCCAAAAGGGTTAAATTAGTACAACTTTAACAACTGTTGCAGTTTGGTGTTGCTGGTCTAGAGATAAGGGCTCCTTGTGTTATAATTCACTATGATACAAGGACTCTTGTCCACTGCACTTTGCTTGGTCCATGTGATTTGACCTGTACATGATCAAGCATGTATGTGTGCGGGGGGGGGGGGTCTTCTTTTCACAATATACAAAAAGAGGCATGGCTTCATGTTAGTGGGCATAGACTAATTTGAAACTACATGCACCAAAATTCTCATCCTTTAGACTAGATAGACTATTTACTTTAAAGAAGACCTGTCACCAGAATTTTAGAACCTCAAGTAACAGTAATACCTGCTGGTAAGGGGTTAAAAGTCCTCCCCAGATCACCTAAAATAATCTGCCACTGAGGCTTGTACGTGAATTACAGCCGCTTTTCTGATTAATATAGATGAGTCATATTCTGAATAGAAGAGTCATCTGTTCTCCAGTGAATCACCCTTCCTTCTTTTGATTGACAGCTCAGTGTCTCTTCAAATTTCAACCTGAGCAGAAAAGAAGTCCCCTCCATGTCCTTACTAGAATGCTCTACCTCTAACATGGTAAATTTATCAGCAAGTACTGTGTGGGAAACTGCAGACCTTCTTACCATTTCATGCACCCCGCAATGGGAAGGAGCACATGGTGGTGGTCAGTGTCACACACCAGTGGATAGGGCCAACATACACAAAGGCACAAAAAGTTTGGGGAAATAATTTAATAGTGGGAGGATGAAGAATTAAGCTGGGACATCTGCGCTACACTTTTCAACAAAGACACAGTGGGGGGTGAGTAAGGTTTATTGTGCCTGTTCTTGATGACAGGTTCCCTTTAACTCTTATTGTTAAGTTAGGTTTTTACATGTCTTCCCCAATATGGTTAAAATTCCCAAAAAAAAAGGTGAACGGTGAATGGGTGATCACATTATGAAAAAGTTGACAAGGACGAAGACACCGGTTGACCACCTCTCAACCTGTCACCATGATATTTTTTGTATGTGACCCCTAATCTTTATTGCACTGTACTCTAAATATCCACATATTTTCCCCAGAGCTGTGTATTATCTCAAGAATTTATTTAATTTATGTACAAGAATATAATAAAAAATCCACATGGGTGTTCCCTGATATAAGAATAAGAATACAGCGCTCCAAATGGCAATATTAAGCCTGTAGTAAAAGCTTGAAGGGCTTAGGGCAGCTGGATACAACTTGTAGGGTCACCAACAGGACATCCCTTCTGTAAGTAACTCTGCATTACTTTGTCCCATTGTTACAGGGAGGCCGTTCCCCTATTGTGTCACCCCCTGCTCATGTCTCATGCATGAATCCACAAAACCTGATCACAATTGCACAGCTTTATACAAACCCAAATCCTAGGATAACAATTGGAATTCCTAACATCTCTAGGGTCTACCTCTAAATACCCAAACATGGAATGAAGCATTTAAATGTACAACTCTACTGATAATCACTTTAACATCTCCGATACATGACGGCAGTGTAAGACCCTAAACAATCCCATATGTTTCTCTGTATAGAATCACTGCTGGCCTGACCTCAGGTACATTCTCATTTACTCCATAGATACATCCCATAACAAACCAGTAAGATCTGGCTCAGCAAACAGTCATTCTCTCAGAAGAGTGTTCCTAGTTTTGGTAACCACACATTGCTCTTTTTTTTTTCCTCTTCGTCAAATATACCCAAGCCGGGGTGTGATTGGGTCATGGAAGTGTTTGTCTGAGAGACATGCCTAGTAACGGGCCCTGGAGATCGTGTTGTGATCTCGCATCGAGAATGTTTCATTGTGAACTGTTTACTTACCGAACAAACATAAGGAACCTTGTAAATCCAGACCGAGCTCCGAGTCCTTTCTGCTAACATCTTGCTTAGGTTTTATTCCATTGCTTAAAGACTTTGCATTTGTGATTAATTACACAAAAAATCTGTTCATACTTAAGACCCTGAAAGGCTGTAAAACTTGGAAATATAATAAAAAGTCTATTAAAAAGCAAAATACCCAAGTGCAACTCTACTTTATACCAACATTCTCTTTCTAATTCTGGGATCTGGATGGGGGGGGGGGGGGGGGTCTCCATCGCTATCTAGTCCTATTAGTTGTGAACTTGGTTGCTTGATCAATGATCAACTGCGGATACTAAGAGACTACTGCTTCATCTAGCTACAGCCCTTAACATGGAAACTATAAAAATTTCTGGATCCTGTAAAGAACATATTAAATCACAAAATGGTATTTTCTGAACTTTAAGGGCTACACTGGGCTACATTGTGTACATTGCTACAGTATGGTATGTATATAGTGGTGCACATCCTTCATTCTTCAGTGTACAGGGTTGGGTGGCTGGGCCCCCTGACATTGTGGGCCCCATTGCATCTGGCTGGTACCACTGTAGTTATGCCCCTGCATGATGCAAGGAGTTCCTGTGAGACAACCATTCCCATGACAAGGGCTGGCGCCAGCACTGGGCATACCTGGGAACGTGCCGGGGCCCAGAGCTGCTGGGTGAACACACATAATGTTGTACTTAAAGAATCCAATGGGGTGAGGGGGGATGTATGTAATGAATCCATTGTGTCAGGGGGCTTATATAAAATAACCATGAGGGGGCTAGGGTGGGTGAGTAGCATTTCTACCTTGCAGCACTGGGGTCCTGAGTATGAATCCCTCCCAGGTCAAATCTGCAAACAGTTTGTATGTTCTCTCCGTGTTTGCGTGGGTTTCCAACAGGTACTCCAATTTCCTCCCACACTCCAAAACTTACTGGTAGGTTGATTTAGATTGTGAGCCCCATGGAGACAGGGACCAATTTGACAAGCTTTGTCCAGCACTGCGTAATCTGTGTGCACTATATAAATAAATAATTATTATTAATTATTTGGTATCAAAAACTGCCGACCCTACCCATGACAATGTTTCCGGTACAACACGGTTGTCTTCCAGGAAATCAGGTACTCCATGCAGAATGTTATCTATAAAAGCAGAACAAACCCACCACCTAAAATATTTGCCTCACCAGTTTCTGTTGTATTTGTGGAAGATATCCTAAAATACACATGTAATGAATAACCACTTACAGAAGGAGTGCACTATTAAATATACAGCTTGAAAATCACATATCTTTTACTATTTAATTAAACAATCAGCATAAAAAGTGATATAAAAGAGAAAAAAATAATGAGAAAAATTGAAAACAAATTTACAAAAAAACACTCCAGCTGCTACAGTTCAGTGGAATGCGCTACCCTGAAAGTTACAATATTTTTAGGTGGGAATTAAGAAACAAAATTTGTTAGGTAGGAATTTTATATTCCCCAGTATAAGACTTATTTAGCTCCTTCTACTGGGGGTGGCCTAGCTATTACACTGAGCACTCCCAATATTTTTAAAAATGCCACATAAATCATCATGTATGAGACCTAACCAGATACAGGAGACCTCAATATAAGAATTTCTAACAAAACTACAATATAATTGAATAACCTTGAACAAAGTTGTCTTCTTTCAAGAGCAGTTTTTTTTAAATAAACCAATATGTCAAAACAATTCAAGCAGGGTGTTTTCTTTTGTATGTTTTTATAGGCACCATGTTACATGTGGGCGTAGAGTTTTTCTCTTTTGTAAAATATTGAAAAAGTACGGAGACGTTTTGGATGTCTACAATAATCCTCTCCCCTGCAGTGTGATAGAGGAGTGTGGCCTGAGGCAACGTTCTCAGTACCTGGATGGCATACCCCTTAATCATTTCACCCATCCAAAAAACGTGATGTCCTGGGCTGTCTGTGATTGGAGTAATTATAGGATTGTTCTGTGTGGGGTGAAAGTGAATCACTTAATAACAAGTAACATAAGTTGTCTATAAAGCTGAGGCAGTAAATGTGCTACATGTGCCGTTATGTCTTCATTCTTCTCCCGCTCGTGCTTTCCCTGGTGGAGCATAGCTGTGGTTTCCCTCTCCTACTGACATGGCCCGAGCTGCTGGAATCCTTCATAGCTCTGTTCTCCAGCCTCGATTTTCTAATGAGTTCCATCCTCTCATCCTGACCCTCTCCATGCAGCAATCCTAATTCACGTCCTCAAGATCCCTGTAGCCATCACAGGGCACGTTTTTAGGTTATTGTTGCCTAATCAGCGGCACACCTGGATCTCTGATGCTCACCATCTGCTTATTATCACATTCTCTACATAGTGGAAATCATATGAGAAAGAAACATTGCTTAAAATTTTTTCCACAAAATACATTTTCATTTTTACTATTAATTATAACCCCCCTCCCACATAAACAGATTTCAAAACAGATGCATCCAACTTTAGTTGAAAGGGATTGGTCAGTTGGTACTAAACTGGTTAAGTATAAGACCCTGGTAGGGTGAACCATATTATACCAACCCTAATTAAGTTTGCCATTCGCCGATGGTAGTCACATGTCACCTGGATCCCCAGATAGCAGGATTCGAAACTTCCTGTGAACATCCTGGGGGGGCATATATGCTAAATTTTTCAGTGGGATGTAAGTTTGTGGTGAAAGGGATTAATCAATTGACGCACAGACTAAAAGGCCTAGAACTCCCTAGACTTGCTTTTAGCTGCTCGAATTTTGGAAAAAATGGAAGTGCCAGAAAACTTGGATTCAAAAGTGGCGCCACAATTTTTCACCCAAAAAGTCAAAAGTGTCGAAAAAACAACAATATCGTGCAATCCACACTTCATAATTAAAGGTGCAATAGGCGCAGAAAGGAAAAAAAAAACACTGGCAGTTTTCTGTTAGAAAGGCCATAATTAATAACCCCCCTCCCCGTGTCCTGCTGGATTCCAGCCAATGGAAGGGGCCATGCAGACCTACTGTCTGCACATCCCCTCCATCACTCCCATAACAGTGGTTAGAGGGGCGTGCCAAGGAATGTAATGACTGTACGGCGCCCTCCATTTACCAGAAGCCAGCAGCGTGCAGGGTGTCACTGGAAGTCCTGAGTCCTACTTCAGGGAAGGGGGGGAGTCATGTAACCTGTGTCTCCCAGAGGTGAACATAAATATTGAACAAAGTAAATATAATATGGATGACCCTTATAACTACACTGTTAAAAGTTTATAATATGTGGTCAAACCCTTTAAGGTTATAAGCATTTGCACTGGTAATATTGGGACATAAATGTCCCGCTTCTTCTTCCCTTGGCTTCCTCAATTATAGGAAAGCTTCTAGGCCCTCAGGGAGCAAGCCCCAAACCATGATGCGCCATTGGCATCATTTGTACCAACAAACTCATTGTGCCAAACATTTTTACATTTACAAACATTGCGCCTAATTCATTATTTGCATAGATTAGTTTTCACAATACTGAACTGAATTCATAATTTGCAATTTGGTACAAATTTTCGGTGTATGTTTTGGGCGCAAAATAACTCCAGTTGTCCTTACATTATTATTATATTTGTACTAGTGTTTTCGCTTTTTGTTGGCGATTTGCTATTCTGATCCAATTATTTATTTATCAATTGATTGATGTACTGCCAGGTCTTTATCAATGCTTTTGTAGCAGTTTCTAGTATTATACATTTCTATAACACAGAAATGTACCGGGGTCTTCTAAAAAACATTTTGCCTAAAGGGATGGCCAGTCTTTCTTAACAACAACACATTTGTCAGTAACCAAGCTATGTGTACTCCTTTAATTAATTGGCAAAATAATTGTTAAACCTATACATCGAACCTCATTGGGGGTTATTTATCATTAGTTTTAATGGGATTTTTTGGTCTCAAAGTAGTCCCATTAAGGTTTTTTGAGACTCTTCCCTGCTAAAAAGTCTATTTTCACCTCATCATGAATCTCGCGTAATCACCAGATTGATGACTTGAAAAGCCAGATTCATGACTAGAGACTTTTGCAAAAAATTTCATAAAAAGTCTCATAGTCACTCCAGTCCCTTGGAGACTTTTTTGAAAAAAAAATTACAGACAGAAAATAAGCCTCAAGAACATTTATTAAGGGCCCAAAGCCCTTAATAATCTGATGAATCTGATGAGCAGTGGAGCTCCAAAACTAGACACTTGTAGAATTAGTAAATAAGCCCCATTATGTCATTCGGATCTTGGAGCAGTGATTACTATGCTATGGCCTCTTGGTTTTAAGCTGTGTGTTACCTGTACTGTACAGTTTTAATACCGATAGCACACGGCCATTTTCACTTCAATGGACAATACGGTTAATCAATTTAAATGGCCACATTTCCCACCGTACCATATCAAAGCTGTGCAGTTGTGTCAACAAGATAGGTGTTTACGACGGTTTACATGTTAACCTATGTCCAATAAACCTTTGAATGATATGCAATATAATTTTCAATTGTATTATTAATCCCAGCTTTAACATAAATAACATATATATGCAAACTAAACCTGTACCAAAGCAGAGAGAAATCTAGTGCAACACCCCTGCCGATGCAAGGCAGAGGGGTTGTTGCGAATACGTCCCACCATGTAGCTTGCAGCCTGTGTAGGGTCTGATCAACCCCACAGCAGGTCACTACATAACACAGAGGAACACTGCAGCGGCAGATCCTGCCTGGTAAGGCAGGAGTTAAGTCTTTATGTGATGTAATATGTGTCAGCCAATCACAGTTGTTCATGTATTGTTTCTATAAGCTGGGATGCGATTGGAGGAGGAACCACCACCTGACCAGTGGGAGTAATAAAACCCCTGGTCAGGAAAGTTCTAGAGTTAGTCTTAGGCTAGAGCTGACACAGCTCAGTACAGCTAAGCAAGTCAGTGCAGTCAGCACACCAGACCAGATCTGACCAGTTAGTCAGAGAGCAGGAGAGCTCAACTCCCTGCCTGAGTGGAGTGAGTTAGTTAGTGAGAGGAAAGGGGTATCATCCTACCTTCAAGGGTGATATCTGAAGCTACCCAGGACAAGCTGAAGCATCCTACTAGGACACAGCTATCTCCCAGCCTGCCCTTTGCATCCAGGCTGGTGATCTACTCCTGTGGCTCCCTCCAACTGCATCTCCAGCATTCTACCATTTGTCAAGGCACGTTGCTACTGTTCCTGTCGGTTCCAATAAAGAACAGTAAGTTATTTTTGTTCAACGTCTGCCTCCGTCTGGTCCCTGTTACTACGGCTGTCACCATCACGGGCACCCTATCCACCACACAGGGACTCATACTCCCGACACCAAAGGGTTGCCCCAGGGAGAACCGCTATAGCAGCCCCTCCCTCATTTCTTGCCAACACCACCTGCCAGGCTGTAGGACAGCCTTCCGGTTCCCCATACCAAGCACCGTGACTCTAGCGTGCCTAGGCCGCAACCGCCAGCCACTCAGGTACTGCGGGCCCCGGCTTTCTCCAGGCCCCAAGAAAAGGCTAGGCCCCGGTGGGGGATGTTGCACTAGCAACAAGACTCAAGATGATGGACTGTAAATAAAATTAAAATAACCTGCTTTGGCTAAGACAAGAATCCCAATGTACAATTTTTTATGTTTTCCTGTATGGAGGAAGTTCATTCACTGTTTTCAGTAAAATACATTAAAGGGCATCTACCATCAGGATAAAGGGTTGTAAACCAAACACACTGACATACTGGTGTGTGCCCCCTCTATCATTTTCTGCGTTTCTTTTAGCTTCTTAGAACATTGTTGTTATGAAAAATGGGTTTTAAAAAACATGCAAAGGAACTTGAGGGGCCCCGGCTCCATAGTTTTTAATGGAGCCTTGAGCTCCTCAGGCTCATTTGCATAATTATTGTGTTGTTCCTGCCTCTAGGTGGACACACCAGGATGTAAGTGTACTTGGTTTACAAATCTTCATCCTAGTGGTAGATGTCCTTTAAAATGTGTGTTAAATAATTTTTTTGTCTATACATTCATTTGTCATTAAATCCATGTAATTCCAAAGGGTTCCCTTACCTTATCATGCAGCTTTATATAACTATCTAACACTAATGGATTGTATGGCTTTGCCTTGTAACCACCAATCAGTAGTAAATCAGTTAATCTAAAACAAATCAGAGAAACAATGTAATGTAGCTGTAAACCACTTTTGTATTACGGTATAGAAACAGAACTTAGAATTACTTACAGAAGTTGCCAAAAACATTTCCAAAATTCCTTAATGCAACATGGAAAACAGATCAAGCTGAAGCCACGCTGTGGTTTGGTGCGTCCCCACGTAGGCCCCATATAAATTTGTCATCCTCGAAGGGGGGGCACAACATGGCGGCTCTTTACAAATATGGAAGTCATTGCACGTCACATAAGGCTCAGTAATTGGTGATGAATTAATATATTGAAGCGGATAGTAGAAGCGGATAACCGAGAGCCAGGCCACTGTGTGCGCTGATCCTGGATGGATAATGTTCATATTCCTATGAATTCATATCAGGAGGTTACTCATATGGAATCAATTCTTTCTACTGTATCACTGTAATTTTCAATATAAACTACATAAGAAACAGATTCGCACTTTATTTCCTGCAGCTATGAGGGAATTTTTCATCCTAAAGTTATTTTTTCATTTGTAGGCACATTAGATACTATAAAGAGATACAGGTTTTCAAGTATTCATTCTCTAGTGTGTATAAAATGCTGTGAATTTTCGGTTTCATGCATAACATCATGTCTGACAAAGAAAATGTGTATTCCCGAAAGCTCATCATCAAATATACTCAGTTAGCCCCAAAAAGATATTGCCTGATTTCTTCACTCCTCTTCTGCTCTTCATGGCTATCATGGTACAAATCTACACTACTAGCAAATGTACAAGGATGCAGATTCTAAGAGTTGAGTGCCTGAGCCACAAAATATAGAGCAGGTCCTATTCCTGTCTGTAAGTGGTGCTCACCCTCTAATGATACATGGGACGCACACAACAGTCTATGGGACCAATGTTTGCACCCTGTGAAACTCCTTCTTTATGTACAGGAGGGATTACTCTGTGTTTTATAAGCCTCTGTTCCCAAACATGTTTTCACTAAAGATTTATTGGTTCCATACAAGCATATAGCTATACATGGATGGTATAGGCTCTGTAAGTAGATATGGCTGATCCAATACGCCGTGGAGTGACTGAAGCATCTGAGGGGTTTGGAGGTGACAACCTCTGTCTCTCTATTGGTGCCACCAATTAGTGATTGTTTTTCCCAGGACATATAAGGACATTTGAACCTGTCCTTGAGTCAATCTAAGCTGTGTGAGAGTGACCACAAACATTACATAGCTCTCTCCTGACTGTCTCATAAACATGCATGCTAGGCTCAACCAATTGTGCATTTATCCTCAACTAAGAGTGAAAGGATTGTGTAGCAAAAATCCAAGAGCCCAACATCGGTGCTCCCAACAAGTCTTCAAGGCCTCGGCAAAACCCCCTACAATCTCACAGCAGACAGCTCAGTCTGTCTATATGCAGAGGAACATATGCTGTTCTCGAGTCACAAATAACGGCTCTGTGGCTCACGTTTGTGGTCCATGTATCATCAGTACATAATCTGTTGGTGAGACGTATATACGCAAAAACAGTCCTTGTGTCATTTGTATGGCATCTATTATTGTGAATCCAAATAAAAACAAAAGCCCAGGGAATTATTTTACAAGCTTATCCTAACCCCGTGAAGGGTCACATCATTGTGTTACCTAATAACTGATCCACAAATAAAGGGGGCATACAGTTGACACACATGTGGCTTCTGTATTTTTCACATCCTCATAGACTTCTATGGGAAAGCCTGAGCCATAAAAATGGCCAGGAATAGGAGATGCTCTGAGTTTTCTACAGCCTGATCTGTGAAAAATATGTTCATTTGCAATAGCACACAAACCAAAACATAGGTTGTATGGATGTGGAATGATATTAGCTCAATCTTACTGCCTTCCTCAGCCATGCCCCTTGACCTTTCATCTCACAGCAGACAGTTCAGTCTGATTCATATTACACTTGCTGCTTCCTTCTCTCACCACTCACTGCCCAGCCTTTCCTCACTCATCTCCCACCAAGATCAAGGATTGTAAATCAATCACACTTACATGCTGGTGTGTGGAAGATCTGTTCTTCTTTTAGCTTCTCAGCTTTTACAATTATGCTAATAAGCCTACCCCTCCCTGCTTCCTCAGCACTTGTGTAGTGAGCACTTCCTGTTGAATTCTCACTATATAAAGCAAGTCTTTGGTAGTCCCTCAGGCTCATAAGCATAATTTTAAAAGTTTTAGAAAGAAGGGGGCCATAGATAACAAATATAAGCCTGGATCTATGAGTAAGTGCCCCTGGTTTATCAGACTTGATATTGATGGTAAATTTCCTTTAAGAAGCCCGCTTATACATGAAGGGGTCAAAATTGATGGGTTCAGCCGATATGCATGCACAGCTTGTCTGGTACTTAGGTTATTGAAGGTCAGAATTAAGTTATTTTATAGGTGATTATAATCTCAAATTCCAGTTTTAAAGGGGAAGGTCCCGGATTATAGTAGAGGATCTATTATGATGCTTTTTAAATGGGTCTCAGGGTGGAGTTTTTCTTCCTACTCAGTTTCTATCATCTAGAGTTACAGAGAGAGTCACTGGTCATGAGCTGTCTGTGAACTTGGACAGCTGTCAGTACGTTGGCACTGGGGTGATGGCGTCTGCAGGGTAGTTACTGATACATGAGTAACAGGTAGCAGTTTGTCCCTTAGGGACGTCAGAGATCCCTACGTATCTGGGGTATCCTGCAGAGTCTCTCTGTCACTGTACGTATGACTAATCCTAGCCATAAGATCCTGGAGCTCAAGGGATAGTGTTATTTATAGATCTCCAATACGGACAGCCTTGACAGCCAAGTCTACCATTCCCTGCTCACAGCAAACATGCCGCAGTCAGGATACACTGGGGGACACTTTACTAGAGAAAACACAAGGGAGAATATGTTATGAGACTGTGCTGCTCACTAAAGTATCACAACCAGTGCCTATCACAACACACATTACTTATGTGTATAGAATTACAATACATATCAGTGTTATTTATCTACCTACCATATCATTGTTATATACTGTATGGAAAATTATATTATATAATAGTTATAATTATAATTCATTGGGGGCGGGAGTACAAGCCTTGATAAACTCACGATGCCAGGAATTGTGACTTTTCCCCCCTTACCTGTAGAGGGTCGTGCAAGGCCATGGAATGGGCTGGTGCAGGGTGAAGACGCCCCATGACAGAGCTCTAGCTACAGCCTGAGCCTATTCCTGCTGCATGTTATAGAGCAATACTACACCAGGCCCGGTCTAGCACAGAATTGTCCGTCCACACAATGGGGGCCTCCTGATACATTGGGGCTCATTTACTAAGGGTCCTGCGGCCGCACTTTGGTGGGATAGTCCGACAATTTCCGATCGGTGCCGCATTTAGAAGAGGATTTTGGCAGATCGGCGCCGGCTTTCATGCGACACAAATTGGACGATCCGACTGATTCAGAATAAGCGTGGGATTTAACTTTGAAATTGTGTTGCAAGCCAAGCACTTACATACACCGGGAAGAAGAAGGTGAACTCAGCCAGACCTGAGCAGGGAAAGAAAAGTATCAGAGAGGTAATTTGTTGTAGATGCTCATGGCAACCAATCAGAGCTCAGCTTTAGGCTCTGAGATGTATGACAGTAGTAGTAGTAGAAGAAGTCAACTACCATTTTAAAGATCCGCCTGAATCAGAAAATATTTGGTGCCTCCAAAAAATGCCAGATTTGTACTGAATCTACGAACCAACGAATAGTTCACTCATTTCTAGTCCATCAGAAAAAAATTCCAAAGCTTAGGAAGATCTACCTGAAATAATCTCAATGTGCCAGACATTTTTTTCCTCAGTCTTTGATATCACACTATTGTTTGTTAAAGTTTTTTATGGTCTAGAAATCCTACTTGGCTGAAAAAGGACCATTATCAGCAAAAAAACAAAAGATATATCAGATAATTGCATCCGTAAACCTTCAAATGTGCCAGGCCATTCGTTCTCTACAGCTCCTGAGATTTACCAAGGTTTTCCAGACTGTTCTCCTCACAGGGGCGTAACTTGAGGGGGTGCAGAGGTTGCGGTCGCAACCGGGCCCAAGAAGCTTTGGGGACCCGTAAGGTCTCACTTTCCCATATGAGAAGACTAGTACTATGAACCATTCATTATAGTCGGGGGGGCCTGGCACAGACTTTGCACTGGGGCCCATCAGTGTCAAGTTATGCCAAAATCATGAAGGGGGTTTCATCTCATCTGATGGAGAAACACTGATTATCCGATATTCGAGGATATCCTAGGTGACCAATCCCAATGTGACCATAATAGTAAGCGTTTCCATTCTGTATACTGCTGATTGAAACATAAAATATATTTTAAAAAACTACGGTACATTGTTAATTACCCAGGACAAAACAGATTCCCAAACATCTAATGCAAAGAAGAAAGATGGAAATCAGATGTCTACTTCTGTTACTAACCTGCCAGGCAGGAATGACTGTAGACTAGGATGAATGACTGCTGGGAGCATTACCACTCTTTCTATTTGCACTAGGATTTAGCGATGATATTACGTTTGATACGCTGGGTAAGAACAGTTAATACACAAGACACATTTGATCCAAACCTTAGTACAAGAGAATTATGAAGTGCAAAAGCTGGCAAGAAACTCAGCCTCTGTGGCTGCTATGGGACTCCTGCTCCGGCTTAGCGTGACCTGCTTTCCCTTTCCCAGGGGTGTTGAAAAGTATTGTAAGTCTGGTCTCTCCCCAGGCACAAAAATGTTATGAAACAATGGATGAAAAACCGGCCCAAGTCGCTTTATTTTTCCTCTCAAATAAGAGGTTTGAGGACGGAAAGGACTAAGGGTGATGCCACACATGGCATTTTGAACCTGATTTTGGTATATTTTTTTTTTTAAAACGCATCAGTTTTTGACAGGTGGTACCAATTATCTTAATTAAAACTGGCCAAAAACGCATGCGGACTGCTTAAAAACAGACCAAAAACAGGTTCAAAACGCCATGTGTGGCATCACCCTTAGAGGTTTGGGGTCTGAAGACTATAAAGAGTCCATGAAACCCTCTCTATGAACATAAGAGGGTTAGATTATGGCAACAAGGCTAGATTATGAGAAAGAGATTTTAGGAAGCAGCTTTATTTTTTGAATCAGGGTTTTGTGACTCTTTCTTGACAGATAATGGGGGTCATTTACTAAGGGCCCGATTCGCGTTTTCCCGACGTGTTATCCGAATATTTCTGATTTGCGCCGATTTTCCCTGTATTGCCCCGAGATTTTGGCGCACGCGATCGGATTTTGGCGCATCGGCGCTGGCATGCACGCGACGGAAATCGGGGGGCATGGCCGAACGAAAACCCGACGGATTCGGAAAAACCGCCGCATTTAAAAAACCGAAAGTGTCGCGGAGCTTGCACCTACCTTCATCCAGGATAGGCCGGTGTACTTGAGTGCGTTCCGATGCTCTTCAGCGCAGCAGCGCCACCTGGTGGACGTCGGAGGAACTACCTTAATGAATCCCGGCCGGACCCGAATCCACCGCAGAGAACGCGCCGCTGGATCGCGAATGGACCGGGTAAGTAAATCTGCCCCAATATATCTGTTGGGAATAGGGATCAGTGAATTTTTTTATTGTTGGTTTGGTATCAACCTGCCATTTTTCATGCACCAAAGGGAATCTTTTCTGCTTTGCTCCAGACTAATCTTTTACAATTCTACATAAAGCCGGGTTGGGAGTGGGGTCAAACAAAATGCAAAATTAACAAAATAAGATATGAAAAGTCTGTGTTTTAGAGAACTAGAGGTAGTTTTAGACTGATCTTCTGGACAAGTGGAGCAACGTTGGTTAAGACTGAATAGATTTGAACACAAAATGGTCCTTTAGAAAAAATTGGCAAAGCTTTAGCCAATCAAATCTAGGATGATTTGCTCACCTCTAATTGGGGTTTTTGAACATGTCATTCTCATGAGATATAATTCTTCCAAAGTCTCAGCTAAACTGTGCATGGAAATATATGGAGAGGAGGAATTGTGATGAATAAGGTTTATTGAGGGTTTATGGGCACCTGTAGATTTTTATGGCTTTGCTGACATTTTACATAATCCTCGGCGCCATCGTCCAGTGTCAGCCCTAGGTGGCAATGATTGTAGGCAGCAATGGTGGACACTGATAAGCTGTGGGCAGCTGATAAAACATTCAATGTGTGCTACTCGCCTGGAAATGAGGATTGCAGCCCAATGGTTTGGCATCGTGTACCTGAAGTCAATCATGTCTGATTACTGCATCCATTTATCTATAACATGCTAATATATTCCCCAGGGTTATACAACTAGAGACATCTCACACAAAGGCAACTAACAGCGCTGACTCAAACACAGCAAAACAAAGCAGAGGGATAGCCATATGAAAGCCGAAATGCCAGACTCTCATTCACAGATGCCTTGTGGTTTCAATGAGGGGGTAATCTACATGGAAACTTAACCCCTGTCATTCCTAGGATGCATGGCGGGGCATTGAGAAACAAATGACCTAACTTGTCACTTGTTGTGTATAGTATGATAGATTTCTCGGCTTTGTCACATTCTTTCTTGCAAAACTTAATGTTGGCTGTTTACTTTATACAGCTGGGAAAAGCCGAGACCTATTAATCCACCAACACTACAGAAGGCAGAGCTTTTATCTGAGACGGGTGCAGGGCAATAGAAGAAAAGCATCATATACTGCATGGAATTACTATGATAGCACATTAGGAGGATAGATACGATATTACGGTGCATTGTAAGTCCATTTTATTCATGGTCTTGATACTTTATGCTAACCAAAATTCCGATTTTTTTTTTAAGGCTTTGAATTTAGTTGACCTTCACAATGTACTATTTGCTCAGCTCCTGATACTATATAACATGCTGCCTGCAGATAGGACACTATGTACAATCTGCTCAGCTACACCTGCTCTATTACATGTTGCCTGCAGATAGGACACAATATACAATCTGCTTAACAACTCCGGCTCTTTAACAAGCTGCCTAGAATAGGACACTGTACAATCTGTTTAGCTTTGCCTGTTCTATAACATGCTACATGCAGATATGATACTATTTACAATTACACAGATCCTCCTGCTCTGTAAACATCTGCCAGAAAATAGGACACTGTGCTATCTGCTCAGCCCCTCCTGCTCTATAACATGCTGCATGCAGATAGAACACCATGTACAATCTGCTCATCACCTTCTACTCTATAACATACTGCCTGCATATAGGACACTATGTACAATCTGCTCATCACCTTCTGCTCTATAACATACTGCCTGCAGATAGGACACTATGTACAGTCTGCTCATCACCTTCTGCTCTATAACATACTGCCTGCATATAGGACACTATGTACAATCTGCTCAGCTCCTCCTGCTCTGTAACATACTCCTCCAGATAGGACACATGTGCAATCTGCTCAGCTCCTCCTGCTCTATAACATACTGCCTGCATATAGAACACTATGTACAAAATGCTCCTTATCTACTAAAACATATTGCTTGTAGACACTACATGCCATCTTATCATCTCACCTTCAACAAAGAGAGTGTTTTACAAAACTAAATCAATTCCTACGCACGGTTCCATTATAGTCAACATTTGGTCACCATAACAAACTTCATAGTTCCCATACAAGGAAAGAAGGGTGACTTGGTAAGAATTCCTGCCACTGTGATATAATTCTTTCCTCCATAGGTAAACAGTATTTTATTCTTGGAGATCACATAAGCCTGTAATATATTAGTAACTGTTATGGTACCACTGATATCAGTGCATCCATGGCCTAGCTAGATGATGACTGTAGTATTCTATCTACAAAAAACTATTTCCTCCATTGAATGGATTTTACCACCAATGACATATAAGCTCTTTCAAACTGTTGCTTCCTAACATTTAAACCCCCTATAGATCACAAGAACGGTGATCCATAAGTGACCCGTATGACCTGGGTTCAAGTCCCAGGGTCAACATCTGAAAAGAGTTTGTATGTTCTCTCCGTGTTTGCGTGGGTTTCCTCCGGGGTCCTCCGGTTTCCTCCCACACTCCGAAACATACAAGTAGGTTGATTAGACTGTGAGTCCCATTGGGGACAGGGACCGATTTGGGAAGCTCTGCACAGCGCTGTGTAATCTGTGTGCGCTATATAAATAGAGGAATTATTATTATTATGAAAAGAACAGTTCCATGATCTTCTTTGGGTTTTCTTCAATGCCAGTCTCCTGCTCTCCTATCCAATAAGTAGCACTGGATGGATCTTCTGAAGTTTTTGCATATATAAAAATTTATAAGGCAAGATGGCACCTAGAACATAACACCAGAGCTTCACTTGCTGCCATAGTCACCTATCTTGTTTAATCCCTGAACTGAGTTTTGCCAATAAAACAATTATAAAATTATGATAATGAGGCTCTGTCGCTCCAGCTGCCTCAGCGCTTCTCCTTTTACCCTTATTATGCACTGCTCTAGCCTTGTCCTGACCAGCATAAGCCGAGAATACGACATCACTGTGTTGTCCCTGACAGGCAGAAGTAATCAATCGGTGAACCATCCCCCAGCTGCTGTGTGAGTCATCCAGATCAGGTTGATTAGTTTTGTCTGGACAGTTCAGGAAGCTCCTGTGTTTGTTGAAGTAATGTGCCTATGTACTGAAGCCAGGGCACCCAGCTTTCCCAAGTTCCTGAATTGTATAATTGTTTTTGAGCAAAACCATTCAGTGTAGCTATAGCTTTCTCAAGATATGTTTGGTTCACAATGCATAAAAAGAAATGGTAGATTTCCAGTAACTCAGGGCGTCAGGAAACTTGTTTTTGTGGCCTCATTTGGCTTAACTGAACGGACGAACGGACAAAAAGAAGGCCTTCTGTAATAAGGATTTTTTTACGGTCACTCACTATTGCACCCACTACAATCACACTGCATTGTACAAAGTTATATCTGTTCTGGTGCAAACATGTTCCTGCTTTTCAGCTGCAGCAGTGCAAGGCATGACCTTAGCATGTACAAAGGCACGGATGGACAATTAATCATGTAATTTATTCAATGTGCTGCTTTAGATGAGATGAGGATAATGGTTAAGAGATAAGAGGAGCTGGACAAATCTCTCCCAGTGTGTAAACAGCTGACTGAGCGCGCAGGAATCCTGAATTCTTCAATAACAATGTTTTGATCTTCATGCCAAGCGCAACAGAATAGAATATGCTTGTTATGCAGGCACTGGAGAGGACAGGGGAGAGGACAGGGTGGGAACAAGTCAGGAGAAAGAGGGCACCTATTATGGAGTATTACCAAGTGCCAATAACATACACACACATTGGGGCACATTTACTTACCCGTCCCGTCGCGATCCCCGCCGTGCGTTGTCCGACGAGGATTCGGGGCTGCCGCGATTCACTAAGATTGTGCATCCAATTTCCTGCATGTGTCACTTCCCCGCGGAGGTCCGCCGGAGTTCACCTTCTTCTTCCCGATGCATGTGAGTACTGATCTTACGACACAATTTACTTTTTAAATTCTGCGGTCTGTCCGAATCAGTCAGGTTGTCCGCTGTCCACGCCCCCCGATTTGTGTCGCATGCAAGCCGGCGCCGATGCGACACAATCCAATTGCGTGCGCCAAAAACCCGGCGGCAATTCAGGGCAAAACGGAAAAGAATTGCAAAACCCAACAAAAATGTGGCATCAGTACCCTTAGTAAATGTGCCCCATTGTGCTCACAAATTCTGGGAGTTTCCGAAAATCGGCCTCAAAAAGGTTGTCTAAAAGAAAAACAAAAGTCATAAAGTAAAAGTGTAATTGTCCTGTAATAACAAACTGTGCAGAAATCAGTAGCCACTGGTTCTAGAAATGGTCTAGTCTGAAGAGATCATAATTCAGCTGTCATCTTATCCCAAACCAGAACAAAACAATAGACCCAAAACTTTCCTCCAGTCTCTGTTGAGACAATGGTTGAAACAATGATGACCCGGTCTACACAACCAATCACTGAAGCAAATCATTGGCCTCAATGGCCTCAAAACTAAGTGGTAGACTTTCAGCAGGACCAAGTTTTTTCATGTATGGTGAGGAGAAAGGGGTGATTGGAGGGTTTATCTTTATCTATAAGCTACTATTAGTACTTAATTCAGATTTGTAAATCAGTAACGCACCGGAAAAAGACGAAATTGAGGGACGAAAACCAGGGTCGGGCGAGCATGTGTGGCTGGTGTCCTCTGTAATAATTGATATGCTGAGTTTTAAAGTGATTTTGTGAGTATATTTGAATAAAGAACACCTGATTTTTAAGAACGTACTACGCTATTTTGTGCAAATATTTTCTTCTAGTGGTCCGCTATGATTTTATGGTGGAATCTAGGAATGAAAACCCTCACTAAGGAGGTTCTGAATGCTGGCCTATTCCCATTGGAAGTCATCTGTTTTTAGAAATTGTGTGGAGCAACTTTTGTTCTTTCCTTGGACTAAAAGGCAGAGAAATATCTTGAAAGGAAGAACTTCCACAAAAATTGGAGCTCCGGTCAGAGTTTTAAAAAAATTCTCTATATATTTTTTAACTCGCTGCACAAGAGATTTGTAAATGGTTGCAATTATGTCATCTGCTCTTCAATGACAATAAGAGACTGTCATTACAAAATACAGGCAGTCCCTGACCATGATAAACCAGGAGCACTTACTCATAGATCCGGGCACTGTGACTGTGGTAAAAAACAATTACAATATGGTGGTCTGCCAAGCGGACAATGATAATGGTGGAGTCTGGTTTATATAAGAAACAGGTATATTGTCTTTTAGATGATAAGCAAACGTATAGAAAATTAAGCTGTAATCCAAGTTTGAGACATTTCATTGAAGTCCACAATAGGCAAATCAACTCTTTCTCTTGGCATTGAAAGGGTGTATAGCCCTAGGAGGGGAGGTAACCGGGAAAGTATTCTCAGAAAGAGAAAAGCATATTGGATTTTGAAGTTGACAACTTGATTTCCCCTCAGTCTAAACAAAAAAGATGATATATTATATATACTAGAGAAATATCTATTACATATTGTAAATATATACTAAGTTAAAGTGTGTGTTTTATCGATCTGTGATGTATTCAGCTTCTTATTGGTTCCGGTTTATTTTAAATAGGAGATTAGCAGTAGTATACGATAGCCATGATGAAGAGTCTCTGTACTCGAAACGCGTAGCTGATTGATTAAATAAAAAAGAAAGATTTTTTTCTACATACAAGTGTTGGATCGTACGATTCTCTTTTATAATACTGTGACTGTGGTATCTTCTTATATTTTTTATCCATTGCTTCCTTCCTTCTAAAATCAACTTTTACGATTATGAGTCAGAATTGTTCTTGAGAGTGTCCCGAAGCCCCTCCCATATTGTTAGACTGTCTCCCCCCTGCCCCCTCAGCACTTTCCTCCTCCCCCCTGCCTGATGTGATCTCATTGCAGCAGATGAAGTTTCAGCAAACAGTGGGAGGAGAGACCTGCTTCTGCACAGTGTAACAGCCTCTGATTCTGCAGCATGGACAGGTTCTGGTAACAACCCTGAGAGCCTCATTAGCATAATTTTAAAAGTTGCTTTTAGAAGGAAGGAGGCCATGGATAACAAATATAAGAAGATTACCACAGTCACAGTGCCCAGATCTATGAGTAAGTGTCCCTGGTTTATCCATGATGAATTTTGATGGTAGATTTCCTTTAAGAACCCCCGACTTACAGATGGCTCCTAGTTGTGGACAGATCTCCAAGGTATCTAGATGCTGGTAATTTACTGAACTTGAGCTCCAGGCTCCAATGGCCAACTGTAAGAGTTATGACATGTATCTGCAATGAATCTTTATTGTGAATCCTTTTTCTCTTTACAACCCAAAATGTTTTAAAACCCCAATTTCACAGTGAGCAAAAAATAATTTGTGTGGGGTTACACTTACAAAATATACTTGTTCCCATTTACATAAAAATTCAACTTAAGGACAAAACAACAGAAACAATCCAGCACACAACCCGGGACTCGATGTAGTCCCATTTATTAAAAAAAAACATTTTATCTGCCTAAATTATTATTTTTATTTAATTTAAGAAACATATTTTCTTCCTGTTATTGCTGGAAGTAATAGTTGATTTTTTTAGTTAAAGAATAAATTAGTATTCGTAAGACTGCACTGAATGTTCCTTCTTGGACTATAACGTGTATCTTTTTTTCAAGGATTAACAATGCCCCTTCGAATAATCTATTGTCTCGAGTTGTAAGGCAATTTAGGTTGTATTGTTTTCATAGGTTGAAAAAGATATGTACAAATCATTCCACAGAGATAGGTAACGGAGAATTGAAAGATTTGAAGGTTTCTTGTTTTTCCTCCCAGACACGGCCGCCATCAGGGGGTTTAGTGTGACTGTGTTCAGGGGACCCTGAGGAGGAGAAGGGGCCCCAAGTCACAGAAAACCCTCCTCTCTTCTCAGGTGCAGGGAACTCAATGTGAACACAGGGCCAGATTATCATTCTGTGGGGGGTTGGGGCCCAAAAAATTTGCCAGTAAGGGGCCCCAAACTTCCAAGTGGCGGCCCAGCTCCCAGAACTCATACACTTCTCCATGCACTCTGTCTGCTATTGTACTGTAATTAAGCCCAACTAAACAGATTGTTCCACGAAAGTTACTATCCCCTATATCTATGGGAAGAAAGGGGGAGCAAGATCACGGCCCTATATAAGTCCTTCAGCACTTCATTCATAGGGAAGTTTTGTTAACCTGTTCCCCCAATCTTCCATATCCTGCGCAAAGTTACTTTAACAGGACAGTCCCTTTAATTGAACGGTAAATAAGTTGAAGATCCAAGCTTTGGCCCGTAAACCCTAACTTAAAACCTCACTAGAAGATGGTGCATTGACTCACATGTACATAGGATAGCTCATGATACAAATTTTACTCACTTTAAAGGAACCCAGCCTTTGCTTTATTATTTCTTATAATAGGAAAACCATTGGTGGTTTCGCTGTAGAGCTAAAGGATCAAACTTTGTGGGGACAAACAAAGTGGCCAATGGAATCTCGCTTTAAAGGTTCTTGGCATGAAAGTTGCAATCCCAATTAGGTTCAGGATGCAGCTGTCGATAAAAACAATGTTATGGTGGACAATGGAGTTGACCATAGACTTCCATGTGGCCCCTCTAAATGTAGTAGTCCACAATCTTTAGTGGGTTCAGATGTCCTATGATCACTTAGTTGACTGGGCCCACTACTACAGGCAATGACCACCCCATCAGATTTTAGGGTCACCACGGATCAAACTACTTCTAAACAGCTTGGCTGCGCTATGGCCTGGCAGGACACCGTCCGGTTGGTAATAAGACTTGGGTTACTGAACAATAAATGCCATCTCCTGTTATCTAAACTTTTAAAAGTATTGGCAGGTCTTCATTAATATGGCGTTCATTTTGAAAGTAGACAAACCCTTTAAGCAGGAAACCGGGAAATTGCTGACATCATGATATAAAATGTCTCAGACAGGAGTCTGTAGCCTTCAGGCTGTGCAGGACTCAGACATTCCCTGGTTATAATGTAATATGTCGGTCTGGAGATCTTGTAAGGATAATTCATGAGAAGCTGTTGCCAGACCCAGAATTAGTGAAGTACAAGAGGAAAATGTTCCTGTGAGGCTGCCGCACTAACCGAGCTCTGCATTACATTCATTCTCTGGCAATCAGTGCTCCAACTTATTACAATTATTTCCTCTCATTCCCGAAGCCAATGGTGAATACAAAATCAATGCTTTGTCCTTACAGTAAGAAGGACGTGGTCAGGCTGCAGAGTTTGGTTCACATCTAGATGTCTCCGAAGTAACTATGTGCTATTGTCTATGTTATCCTGGGGTGAGTGTAAGATGGGAGGTATCGGTTCGATGGTGTGATGTTCCCCTTTAAATATTTAGGGATTTATGATCCTTGATGTTGTATGTATGAAAAAATTAGATTATCTGTAATTTGAAAAACATGGTTGCTTTCTACACAAAGACGGCACCAAGCTTTTACATTGGTGGTGGCCAATAGCGCTGCTCAGCGTTATTTACTTGGGTTGCAATATCACACGTGACCCACAGACAGGTGTAGCCAAGCCAGGGAAACATGGGGCTGATTCACTGTGGGTAGGATTCAAATTGGCGTTTTTTTCCCCATTTTGGCTTATGGACACATACAGATTGTAAAACATCAATAAAGCCAGGAAGAGGAAACCATTCTTTTCAGTAGTCTGGGTTTTTCTTCACTTATCAATGGAGACAAATGTACAATCTGACATTTTCGTATTCACTGACAACAGTGTAGCAATCAAAAAACCGAAGCGTGAAAAAGCCCATTGAAAAGAATGGGGCACATTTACTGACCCGGTCCTGTCGCGATCCCCGAGGTGCGTTGTCCGACGATATCCTGCACGTGTTGCTTTCGCCGGAGTTCACCTTCTTCTTCCCGGTGTATGTGAGTGCATGTCTTGCGACACAATTTTCATTTTAAATCCCGCCCTTGGTCGGGATACAGAAAACCAATCTGTATGTGTCCATAACTGAAAATGGGTTTACCCATCAGGTAAAAAATCTAAAAATGTGAGTCCACCCTAAAGTGCAGCAGAATTGGGGTGGCCAAACGACAGCAATTTGCTACAACTGCATAGTAGATGCGATTTAAACTTAAAAAAAAAAGTTTAAATGATTTACAATAGGCGCTTAGAATTTGCAGCATGTTACAGGGGTTTTACCACCGATTTAAATTATCCCCTATCCGGAACAGGGCCCATTTGGTAGGACTCCATCTAAGTACGAGAATTCAGAGTCATGTTCTCACAAATGGGAGTAACGAGAGGAGTCCACGACTACTTTTAGTTGTGTCCTTGTGAAAATTGCAGAACATAGCGCTCAGGGATCTTCAGTGCAACCATTTACTATCTATAGGAGTGCTGAGCAATTTCAGAAACTTCCATACTAACCCCGGTTGAGGGTCCCCTTCTTTTGATTTTGGGAGTCCTAACAGACAGCAGTCACTAATAAGTAATAACTAATAAGCATGTTATCCCCTATCATCTGGATAGGGAATAACTTGTATAGTTAGTACAACCCCTTTAACTACTGCTGAAGATTTCTAGTGCTTAATGCGCAATGTAAACTTCAATATCCATCCCCAATGACGCAGGTAAACTGCAACGGGAGCCACAGCACAAACCAGCCATCTTTTACCATGTGGGTTATTTATCATGAGTGCCGACATATGATAGGCTCCGGCCTCTTCATGTATCCGTCGGGGGACCTACACAGCGTTTATTTCTATACCATGCCCCCCCTGTATGTGCAATTATTTTATGTCTTCTATGCCACTGGATTGGGTCAAAATCTATGTGTCCATGAAAAATTCCTTTAAGTATTGAAGGAGAAATAAAGGTATTCCTCCCATGAGGCTAGTCCCATCTTACTTTTACTCCTCCGCAATCTTATAGCTCAGATCTACTTTGAGATACTGTAGATATTTCTACAATGACATACCTAGAGTATGAGATACCACAAGAAAGATAATCCTCAATGCTAAAGTTTCAGTATTTCAGTCATTTTCGTGTTAATCATAATCTCTTTATGGATTAAGATAAGAATGACAAGTTCCTCTAAAAAAAAATAGCTATATCTGCACTGACTGAATGAAGTCCACTCATCATCAAGGCTGTAGGTTCCCAAGGTAGTTCTTAGTTTACTATCCTAAAAGGAGAAACTAAATGAATTGTCCAGATGCTGATATGCAAGTATCATATTGGGGATTATCTGTAGTGAAACACTGAGTGTGAAACACGAAACTAAGGAGCGTGACCCAGCGCTGTACAGTGCGGCTCTCCCTGTGACACCTGGCAGCTCGTATACTCCACAGCTGCACCGGCTCCACAAATATCTGGAGAAACTCAAAGATGGAACTTCAATAAATCCTGCTCTACCCTGCGGCTTCCTCTATCCTTCATACTGTGAGCTATCCTGCCCGCTCCCACTTTCACCTCATTGTTTCTGCAGCTTGCGACTTCTATAAAAGTGTCACTTTTGTTGCCTACAATTTGTAAAACAACAGGAAGCGGTCACATCAGTGCGACATGTCATAAAAGTAAGAATGTACATTGTTCATTGTACATCAGGTTCCCTTGTATTATGGAGGGCAAATTTACCTCTCCCCTCACCATGCCTGTCAATAATGCACCTCTATGACGGCCATGACCTAGCTGCCATTTTTGAGGCCAGCTCAAGGCCACCATACATGGACATGTGCATGGAGACTAAGGCTATCACATTGTCTGGTACTTTGCAACTCCTGCTAGTTTGCTTTATACTAGAAAACATGGTCATTTCTTGCATGTCATCAGTGGCGAAGCTAATGGGCCCCAGTGCAAAGTCTGTGCCAGGCCCCGACTATAATGTATGGTTTATAGTAATAGTCTTCTCATATGGGAAAGTGACACCATAAGGGCCCCCTAAATCTCTATGGCCCGGGTGTGACTGAACCTCTGCACCCCCTCAAATTACACCCCTGCATGTCATATCTTCCTACACATTATCAAGATTTATGGTAAAGTTTTCAATTAGTAGTTGTAATTGTAATTACAAGCAGTTGTAATTGGTAAAAGTCTACTAAAATATTTAAAGGACATCAAACCCCCAGGAACACGGATTGTAAACCATGCACATTGACATACTGGTGCATGCCCTATCTGGCAGGATCTGCTCTTCATTTTGCTTATTATGTTCTGTTTTTTTTTTAATAAAAAAAGGCTTCTAAAATTATTTAAATGAGCTCGGGCTCCAAAGTTGTTAATTGAGCCTGAAACTCTTTCGGCTCGTTTACATAATGTTTTCTTAAAATCAAGAATATAGGAAGCTTAAAGAAGATCCTGTCTGAGAGGGCACACACCAGTATGTCAGTGTGCTTGGTTTACAATCCTTGAACCTGTTGGTAGATGTCCTTTAAAGAGTATATGAAGCTATTGTTTACAGTCCGAGGTTTATGAATGAGCAACACGGTGGCTGCATGACTTGCATCTCTATACATATGGAGAAACTGAGGAGGATAGCATAAACATTGAAAGTAATAGGCAAAGTTATCCAACAATAGAAAAGCTATTGATTTGTGGGAAAAAAATATTGGAGTTCCACTTAAATTTCAAGTGGATAAAACCTGCACTAGTCATATGATGCACACAAGGTCAATGCCCTCATATATTTCTGTTCCGTAATAACAAATCTTGAATGTTTCTAACAGTAACAACAAGCTGAGGACCTGTCATGTCTGTGTCTGCTTCATCCTCTGTCCGTGCTGGTAGGTTTAGGAGACGTTGAGTTTTACTTTTATTGTGTTGTCCAGCAGCCTGAACTGGGCTCTAGTGGCTGAGTGATCTGATATCTGCCTCACCCTTCACTCTGTTCTCTGCCTCTGTCTCCATGTGATTGCTTGCTCTTTCCACCTGCGGCAGGGCCTAGCCTCCCTATAAGTGTCCAGCACGGGTTATACTTCTTGCTGGTCAAACTTTTGTCAAGCCTTGTTCACATTGCTTTCTTCTTGTGTTTGCTAATTTCTTGTTTGTCTGACATCTCTACTGGATTGTGATTTTTGTCATTGTTTGCTCCCACTGTTGCTGAACCGGTCTGTCCATTCATCCTTATTGAGTTGTTTGTGTGTCGTGTTCTCTGAGTGCATTAAGACTTAAGGAGGGATCGTCTTCTAGTTGTCTACCCAAGGGGGCGGTCAGGCAATAGGAAGGGACAGCTGGGAACTGTGTTTAGTTTCAGGGCCCACTGTCTCTCTCATCTGTGAAATCATTACAGACAATACATTGGAAAATCATATAACTTTTCTTCTACACAGAACATTAACCCCTTTAGTACGGCGCGGGTGCATGGAGAGGGTTCACGGGCTTACACCCGCGATCAGTGTGCTTGGGCGCCGCCATCTTGGTAAAGATCGTTGCTCCTCGTGATGTCATTTAACCAAGATGGTTAGCGTCGTTTTAACCCATTCATTACGATGTGCGATTTGCACATTGTAATGAATGAGGAGGAAAATCCCCTTATACTTATACTCATTCTGTAGTATGGCAGTATATAGTAGGATCAATCAGACAATCTAGGGTAAAAGTACCCTAGGAGGGTTGAAAAATAGCAAAAGTAAAAATAAAAAAAAGTTAAAAATAATATATAATAAAAAAACCTACAAATTCAAATCAGCCCCCTTTCCCTAGAAGACATATAAATATACGGTAAATAAACAGTAAAATTTATTTAAAAACACATTAGGTATCGCCGCGTCCGAAAATGCCTGATCTATCACTGCGTTTAACCCAATAACGGAAAATGGCACCCGAAGTTTAAAATGGCACCTTTTTGCGATTTTGAAAAATATAAAAAATTCTATAAAAAGTGATCAAAAGGTCCTACAGTCCTAAAAATGGTAGCATTGAAAACGTCATCAAAAGTTGCACAAAATGAGACCACTCACAGCAATGTATGAAAACATTATAAAACCTATACAAATTTGTCATCCCCGTGATTTCACCCACCCAAAGAATAAAGTAGAAATTACATTTGGGGTGCACAGTGAAAGCAGTAAAATCCAAGCCCGCAAGAAAACGGCACAAATGCGTTTTTTCCAGTTTCACCATTTTCACTGCATTTGGAATTTTTTTCCTGCTTCCCAGTGTACAGCATGGAATAATAAATACCATCACTATGAAGTGCAATTTGTAATGCAGAAAACAAGCCCTCACAGGTATTAAAAAAGTTATAGATTTTTGAAGGTGGGGAGTGAAAAATGGAAATGAAAAAGCAAAAAAGGGGCAGATTGTTAAGGGGTTAATTCTTTTTTTTCTCCGAAAAAAAAAAAGTTTTGTGTTTGTTTTGTTAAATATTTAAATGGATAGAACATTGTTTTATTGAAGGAGGGAAGATTAGACCCAGCTCGTTTCTTTTGGGAATGTGGTTGCTTTCCACTACGTTGTTTTACATACTTGGGAAATGGCTTTATTTGTTCAATGTGTTTTTGACCCAATTTGCAGCAGGGATAGATAATATTTGGGGTTTTGGCAGCACAGAGAACCAATTTCACTAACACACATCCTGAAAGAGACTCTTAAATGAGCGAAAAACAGGAAATTAAAAAGATTTGTCACTTAGTAAATTGCTAAGTGTGGAAATTTGAGAGAATGGATTATAAGTTGTTTGTTTTCAGTGGCATAAAAATGTATGTTTTGGTGCATCAACAGGGCTGTATAATCCCGATCAAAAATCCCATTTATAATGAAGCAGTAAATGGATTTACTACAATAAGACCTAGTATCCATATGCATTAATTACATTAATATATGTCATTACATAATAGAAACCCTTGAATGCTGATGGGTCGTATTTATTTTTAAAACAATACACAAATATTTTAATCAATTAGTTATTTGAGCTACTATCCAAATACTTTTACTCCCCATATTTTAAGATTAAATGGATAGCTATGTAGTGAATATAGACAGCAACACTACTGTCGCCTCTATTGCATCTGACAGTCACATGATTGCTGGGTTTCAAGTGGTTAAGCAGAGATGCAGGGTAACAAAAGGTTAAGCCGAGCTAATGGGTTCTATCAGAACCAATACAGCTCTACACAACACCTCCTCCCAAGAGGGTTTGTTTCCTTTGGTATCTTTTAGATATATGCATTATAGCGGAAACCTTGAAACAAAAAAAAAGTAAAAAGTGCCTTTTATGACCTTAATGGAGTATTCCTGTGAAGTCAATATTAAATCTTAACTATACTCAGGATAACAAAATAACACATTCTCTAATTCATTGTTATTAACAAAAATACAGTATTTCACAGATATAATTTCAAACTGTCTATAAGTTCTGGTGTACACAATTTGGTTGCCCCAGGATCAGACCCTAAATCAGAAGTTTTGGGTCAGGCAGGACAGCTCCTCTTTTCAGCGGCCCCCAAAACAAGCTCACAGAGAGAGAGAGAGAGAGAGACTTCCTGCCAGCAAACAACAGCGTGAGGAGAGTAAAGCTACAAGCTACAGACAGAAAAGGTCTTTAGATCCAGGGGAGGGAGGAACAGTAGAGGTGACAGTGTATGTTATGGATGTAATAGCAGAGTTGAGAATGTAATTGTGTGTTAAATGCATCTCATGGTTCTCATCATCTCTCATTTCTGATCTGTCTCATCTCTCTTTCTATGTGTCAGATGCTAGTGAAGGTTCAGAAGCTAAATGAAAGTGTATATAAACCTAATAAGCTAACCACATTGTCAGCTCATAGCATTTCATAGCACAGCCGAATCATAATGTGTCTGCTTAGAGACTCCCTGTCCACACTCTGGAATATTACACGGACCATCATGGAGTTATAGGAGCTAAAACAGCAATAAAACAGAGTAGAATTGAACAATAGGGGGTAAAACATACATTAATTATAAATGTATATATACAAAAAAGATTTAAAAAATCCAGTAACTACACTTGCACAAAAACATTGCTGTAGTCACCCCAATCGCCCAAGACTATAAATATTATAATCACTATGGCCGTCATACACTTATTTTAACTCATAACATAAAAAACTGTACTGCGCTGGGTCCTGTGAATAACGCTCAGCGCAGTAGAGCTACGGCGTGGAGACGATGCCGGTTCGGCTCTGCACAGGAGCCTAGCCGGCATCGGGGGTCGCGGGATGTTAGCGGTAATCATTGCTATGGCATCTCTGAAGTCAGTGCCATTAAGATGACAGTGTCAGCCTATACATGTGCTTTAGAAAAGGGCTTTAAAAATTATGCAAATTAGCCTGATGGGCTCCATTAACTCCTACGTTGCCTCAGGCTTATTTGCATCATTTTAAAAGCCCTTTTTTGTAAAAGTGAGGGCATCAGAAGCTAAAAGAAGAGCAGATCCTGCCAGAGTGTGTGCACGCCAGTATGTCCGTGTGCTTGGTTTACAATCTTTGATCTGGTGAATGATGTCCTTCAAGTCCTGTCCAAAATATTGCCTCGACATGAATAATGTGCACTGGGCTTTACACTGAAAGTTTACTAAATAATGCAATGCAAACAATATGTAATGGTAATTGTCTCAGGGAAGCAGCTAATAGCTCACAGACCCTAATATGATATTCTGTAATATTTCTGTGTTTATGTGGGTAAGTAATTTTCCTTATATTCTATTGTGTTGATTTCCTCCTTTTGTTTATAACGTCTCAATGAGGAGGACAGTTTGTCAATTTGGGGACAGTGTCTTCGGAGTATAGATTTGTGTGTTCTTCCCTGTCTGCCGGTGCAGCGTCCTGGGAATCAAAGTGCCATTTAGTAATGAGATTGTGCGTTGGAAAGGGAAAGAGACATGTTTATGGTTGCCTGCCCAGCAGACCTTTCATCTCGCTCAGAAGCCAATGCCAGACAAATGATTTCTCTCCATTAATGTGCTGTGACAGGAGGATGCTGTGTTGTCATTACTGACAGAGAAAGTAAGTGATATACAGTAATGTTCTGGATACACTCTGCAATTAATGTTAGAAGTTGCCTCTGGGGGCGGCCTTACAAAATTGTTTTTTGACTTCCTACGCGAATCGTGGGAAGAAGTGATAACAAAACGAAATCAATTCAATCAAAGTTGAGTAGAAAAAAAGGAAATTGTTTGCAAAGAGGCTGCATTCACACTGCCGTATGGGGGAAGTATATACGGCTGCCGTATATATACGGCCTATATACGTCCCTACGTTCCATAGACGCCAATGGGTCCACGGCGCCCTGCGGGAGCAGTATGGTGCAGCACAAGTGCGACGACGTACTGTTCCGTACCCCGTGAAAAGATAGGACATGTCCCATCTTTTCTCGGAATATGTTGCCGTGCCCCATTTTTCTATGGAGAGGGGAAGGGGTGAGCAGCGCCTTTCGTTTCGGCTGACAGGGAGCCTGTGAGCCGAAACGTCGCTGTACTTTATTGTACTTTTGCCTAAACATGGAATAAAGAAGACCACTTGTTTCACCTCATATTGGATATCCTGGAGTGCTGCTTGCTTTTTGTGATATATTACTGGAGTGAGCTTGCACCCGCCATAATTGTGTACTGTTTGAAATTTCCTAGAGTAGTAATAAAAAGATTGTATGTATATAAAAAGAAAATGCTACTACAAACTCCCATAGAGTTTTTGCATAAAACATTAATTACCTCTACATAAGGCTAACCTGATTGTTCACCAACAGTTCACTGACTTCTACTCCTGTTTGCTTGTTGTCAAATGACTTGTTGCTTTGGTAGATTAGTAATGGAGATAAATTATATGAATTGTAATTAAAGATTTGCAAATCATTCAAGATGCAAATCGCTGAAGCTTTGCTCCAATTGTTTTTGCTTTTAACCCCCATTAGTTCTCTAAAACAGATTTGTTATAAAATTCCCTATGTTGTTCCATTCATTTTCTACATATTTTTAGGGTTAGGGTTTAAGGTTTCAATTAGGGGCTTAAGTAGCATTAGTGTTAAAATTAGCCCTATCTCTGAGGGCTAGAGCTACCTCAGGTGTAGCAGTGTTACACTGCTAGCGTTCTCGGAACCCTCCAATAACACTAGCAGAACTGCTCCAAAGTACAATAGGAACACCGGGCCGCGCTCACAACGGTTCGGCGTAGGGGCGGGACTAGGAGGCGGTGAGCGCGGTCAGGCGTTCCTATTGTACAGCATGGCAGTGTCTGCTACCGTTATCGGCAGTTCCTTGTGCCTCTTTTTATAGGTGACAGGTTCTCTTTAAGGAGTTAAGGTCTTAAGTAAATTTGCTACTTTTTAAAAACAACAATTGCATTAAAGGGGTTTTCCCACAAGAGAAATTTCTCACATCTCATTCACGTAGTGATTGTTACACAATAAAGATCATTACATCTCCTTACTTGACAATTTTTTTTTTTTAATTTTCTTTATTCAAATTTTCCATAAATATTACAAAAAACATTAATCAAAAGCGAGGGATAGTTTTAACAATCACAAGATATCAACACAGTGTTAAATAACCTTTTAGTACATTAGAAATATGCTATACGTCTCCAATAATCCACTTTATATTATTGATATCTGAACATCTCAATAATCAGAAATAACCATAACACTTTCACTTATACAGCTCATTTATAATCACCTTAACTACAACAATAAATATTTGATATCATAGTGCTATTCTTTATCCACAGATTCCCTCTTACTTTTTCTTTCCTCGCTTTACAATTTTACTCAGTGTTATTGCTGTTTTAGAAAGAGATGAGAAATATCAGAGATGCATGAGATCCATTAGATGCCTATTACACTCTGTCAGCACCGCTACATCTCTGTTCTCAGTCTCACAGCTATGTGCCTACATTCCCCTTCCCCTGGATCACTTATCTCCTTGTAGCTTGCAGCTTGTCTCTCTTCAGGAAGTGAATCAGTGTTTGTAAGCTGCAATGCTAGGACTGCAGGGGGCTACAGGCACAAGACACAGAAATCTCCTCTGCACGATCTCACACAAAAATCAAGATGGCCACAACCCGACCCTAAGTCTGAAGTTACAGGGTGGGATCTAGGGGCAACTGAAATTGTGTACAGCAGGACTGATAGAGATAGGCTGGAATTATATCTGTGAAATGCTCTATTTTTGTTAATAACAGTGAATTAGAGAATGTGTTATTTTGATGTGCTGAATACATATAAGAAACTTGTCTTTGTGGGAATAAACCTTTAAGTCTCCAAAAGTAGCAAACAGCTCTAAACTGTTTCCAACACCTGTCAGGGGGTAAACATGTATTTGCACCACAATTTGCCACTTTTTTGCGACTTTTAAAAAAGTCACACCTTCCACAAATGGATTCGGCATGAGGCAGTGTGTATGTGTGTACATGTGTGTAAAATACATTCAGAAATAAATATGCAAAATATGTTCTAGTCCTTTATCAATAAGTCACCCTAAGTGGATGTACTGTACACATAAATATATACGGGACTTACTCTTGTAGACAGCCTGGTGCACCACCGCAGCTGTCATCCTGTGTCTGTCATGACATCATGGGATGCATCACCCTCTCCACAAGTAATATATATTGCATAAAACACCATTAAATACCATTTAGATTTGATTCACATGGAAATTTAGGTACTTCCTTGAGCAAGAATTGCCAATTTTGTGTGCTGCAGTATTTTAAGGCATGAAACTGGAGGTACAGTACTGCCTCGCAGATTGTTACTTATGTGTACTGTGTTATAAAGAAGGATCTTTAATAAAATGAAGGGCGACCTTTTATTTCTGGATAAATTAATTTATTCATTCATTTTGTCTACACACAGATGCTTCAGAAGAGGATTCTCCCGGGTCGCATCAGTACAGATTTCACTTACTGTGTCAAACTGTGGTTCTGTGAGTCCATTAGATAAAATTATTTTGAGGGACAACCTTTCATTAGCCCTCAGGAAATAGACCCCACTAACCTACAAAGTTGTCTTACACTGTATCTCTGGGGTCCAATATTAAGTTATAGCCTGGTTCTGGTCTAGATCCTCTGGTTCTCCAGTTTGCCGGTCCGACACTGTTTCCATCTCATCTGATAAAGTGATGGCAGATTGCAATGATATGCTGTAACTTTTTGATCCTTGGTGCCTGGCCACCAAATATAATAAAAGAGGTTGCAGTGAAAGTCTACCTGTAAAGGGACATTATCTCCAAAGCAAACATTTGAAAAAAAATCCTAAAAATACTCACCTCCACTCCTTTTGATGTTGATCCCGGTGCTGTCCTCTGCTAGTCTTGACACGCTGAGATCACCTAGAAAAGAAACTTATAATTAGCAGCCCGGAGCATAGCGACAAGATGTCCATCTCTCTGGGCTGCTAATTATACATGCCCCCGCAGCTCCCTCTCCCTTGCACACACTTTTTTTTTATTTTTTCAAATGGTTTATTTCCTTTAACCAAATTAACCCAGATCAAAGCTGCAGAACCGTTACTTCTAACATTGGTAGGGGTCCTCCCTATAGAAATACGGCATTACTTTATAAAATATGACTGACCCCCTAGGTGAAGATTGTACAGTCCTGATGAATTTATCAGGAATACAGTACACAGCAAGCACTAACCAGACTCGGCGTCTCTGCATTATCTGTGGTCATGTTCCTTGTTTGTCCTGACCGCTTCCAATCACTGATGTATTTAGTGCTGGACATTAGACCTGTGATTGAGTGAAACAGCAGAAGGAAAGAGGTCTGATTGTCTGGGGCCGCAGAGACTCTGCCATTCTTACCACTCAGATTACCACTGGAGGCTGGAGCGATGGAATGAAAGACCCGCACACATGTACTCTAAAATTAACCCTGCAAATGAAACCAAGAACCAAATGCGTCCAACGTCCCAGGGATTCTCCGACAAGTCATTTTATTGGCATCGGAGGTCAGAGGTTTGACACATGACCTATGATCATTTTATAAACATTCCTGTCACGATTCCATGAGAAAGGAGGTTGCATGTTGTGATTTACTGTGAAATACTGTGTCACTCACATGAAATGAAATTTCTCACAAATACAAACCATAGATATGATGTGCACAATGGAAGCTGTCCATAAACCTGAAATAACAGAGAGACGGAAATGACTTTAAAATTCATCATCACCAACCTCCTAAAATGAATAGGGGGCAGCACTTTTCCCACTATGTGAGAGAAGTTCACTATCCTGTATGTCCCACCTGACCGTGCAGAAAGCATTGATAATCAGACAATCCCTCTTAAAGGGAAGTGTTATTCTGCATGTTATTCTTATACTAATTCCAACCATGCTCAGTGAAGTGCTGGAGATTTGGATACAGGCCCACAGAATAATTCCCCTTTCTACCCCCATTTAAGTAGTAATTTATTGTTACCTGTTCTAACACAACTTTCATCATTTTGGCCTCTTGAGGACAACAAAACAATTGAAAGAAGAAGGGCAAATTTTGACTAATGTTAGTCACTATGGTCCCCCTGTACAGGAAGAAATGTGGGGCCTAGTGGAGCTCTAAAGATAATCCTCCATTTTCCACGTCCTACCGCTTACTGCAGTCTTCCTTCTATGTCAAGTGCTATGATGATGACTTGGGTGCCCTAGAACCATAGGTTCGCCACCTCTGCCCTAGAGTGTATAATCCCTCCCTCCCACCCAGCCAGCTCCACCGGCATAATGTGCACAGCACTATTTACTCTAGTATCGTCTCTCCCCGAGGATGTTATGGGAACTAACAATCCTAGGGAAAATGGTGGGTGCACAGAAAGCAGGTGTTACTGGTGAGCGTTCAGGTACCTGAACCCAAACAAATTTTCAGGTTCTTTTGTTACCTGAATCTAAACCTGAACGGGTCAGCTCAACCCTATACATAATGTTTCCTTCTGGCTCCAATATAGTATATTGACCCCTGTTGGCCCTGACACTGTATAATGACCTTGCACTTTTGCAAGTAAACTAAATATAATAAAGTATTACTTACCTGTCCCGATTCCTTAGCAGGAGGTCTCCACTGCCAGTAGCAACCTGAAGAAGATTGAAGGCAGAACTTACGGAAGAAGGGGTAAAATGAGTGATGGCTATTACACGCAATTTATCTTTAAGAAACATGTTGCGATATGTTTCGTAAATGGGACATAGTCAAAAAGGATTACAGTGGTACTCGTAGCACAAGAATATCAGGATTGTCCCACTTGATGCTGATATTTTGGTAACTTTAGAAGCTTAAAGGGGTTGTCCGAGAGTTATGAAAAACACAAAAAGTGGCCGCGAGGGGGCTGCTTAAAAAAATAAAGATGCACTTACCTTCCGATGCCCTCCGGGTGTCCCGCGCTGCTGTCACTGCAGTCCGAGCGCCATGTAAAGAAACATGGCCACCGGAGCAGTGCTGGATTCGGCTTCCGGCCGGACTCGACAACCATCTGGCAGGCATACACAGTGCTGTGAATAGGGACGGATAGGCGTGGCTTGGTGGAGCGTGGACCAGAGTGACAGCAGCACCGGACACCCACAGGGCGCCGGAAAGTAAGTGTGCTACTTTTTACACTTAAATATTCATGTGTAAAATGAATCACCCTAATCCATAAATCTCTGTACATTGCTGCACCTTCCTATTTCTTCTCAGCTCAACCTGCGCTCCTCGATCTACCAGTGATCTTAGATTATTCTCTTCTTTAATTCAAACCTCCAGGACTTCTCCCAAGCTGCATGGATTCTATGGAATGCCCTACCTTGGAAAGCTTCAAATGTGCTCTTAAAACCCATCTCTTCAGGAAAGACTATCACATTCACTAACTGCTTGAAACTTTCTTTACTACCCCATCCTGTATCCTACTCCTGTCCGTTATCCTGCAAGCACTGTACAGCGGTACGCAGGCTGCGCTGCAGGCCTATTCACCTTATATGATGACTTTTTAAAATTTATTAAATTATTTTATGTATTCTGATCCCTTATACAGAATGGCTGGACCATTGTACCAGCTCTTATACCTTATGTGCCCCCTTCCTTCTCATAGATTGTAAACTCCTGCAAGCAGGGCCCTCACTCCTATTCTATATGCCCATGTTATTGATTTGCAAGGCCTTGTTTTGTTTGTTTATGTAGCTTATGTTCTGTACAGCACTGCGGAATATGACGGCGCTATAGAAATAACGATTTATTTATTATTTATTAATATCAGCTACAAGAAAAAAAAGGGGTCTATAAGTGCCCCAACATTAATCCAACCCCAAATAAATGAATAAAACACTGGCAGGACTAATCATAGGAAACACTTTTAGACCCCTACACTGTACACATAGGTGCTGGGGCAGAAGTTAAACACCCAGGGGATAAGTCTGCATAGAGATTTTCGGACTTTAATTAAACATGAGATCATCTGGTCAGTTTTGATATACAGATTGATATAATAATGTAGAAAGCAATATTCCATCTTTGTCAAAACAATAACATTTAGAGAATGACATCAATTATTAAACGTCAGTCAACAGAGATTTATTTTCCTTTGTGGAAACACATTTCACTCCTAATATTTGCCGACTTAATATTTAACAAGCATCAAGCAGCTATAAAGAGGATTCTTCCTCCCCCTATGGGCAATGTAATGAATAGCAGGGACAATGTTGAACTACATAAAGCTTTAGTCCTTGTTGCTTCACATCATAAGTATGTCATGTGTGACAATCGTAAGAAAAGTGGCTTAGCATTTCCTTAATATTATCATCCAGTAGCTGGATATATGAAATGTTGGCCGCTGTAGAACTGCTGCTAAAGGGTTATATCACTATACAAATTGTAACTCATTAAATGGGTGAAAACAAGCAAATAGCATCTAAGTGCCAAATTCAGTATATTTTAACAGTGTAAAATGACTTTGTAGACATATTGCTATATCAAGGTCAATTTTAAATGACCTCAAGATAAACAAGTCATGAGAAATTTATTTATCCAACAATAGAACATGCTGGCATCAGTTATCACATCTTACTCCAAATCTCAAGGTGGTTACTTATTGGTGTCAATTCCCAATCTCTTGATATTTACATATACAACACCCCAATACATAGGAAGGCTGGTAGTTGTGAATAGCGCCCTCTCCATGTCAGGAGCTGTTACAGGGAGTTGTGAGCCCTCTCTGAGGGTTCTAGAACGTGGGCATTGTGTAATTGCAGCTGTAGATACTGCCTGGAAAGGCAACAGTTAAACCGTGTGTTGTGGCTGTATTGTAAGCTGGAGTGTGATTGGAGAGGTGCTACCACCTGACCAGGGGGGAGTTTTAAAACCCCTGTGCATTGGGAGCACATGGTTCGGACCTCATGGTCTGTGTGTTGTTACCTCATGATCTGTTCTGGCAGTCAGAGTAAAGATAGTGTGTGCAGCACACCCTCAGTGCTGTCACAGATACCAATCCCAGGAACTCAGTCAGGAGACTCTAATCCAGAGCTGCATCTTCCACAATTTGGACACAGCTCCATCCCAATTATCCCAGCCTGCAACTACTATCAGGCTAGTGCACTATTCCTGCAGACCACTCTCCATGACCACTCCAGTACGAGAATTTTCTGTTTGACTGTTTTGGCCCGTTGCCTGCTATCTGCTGTTCAATAAAGAACCGTAAGTTGATTTCCACAACGTTGCCTCCGTCTGATAACTGGATACAGCTGTCTGCCACCACGGGCTCCCCATCCATCACCCAGGGACTTATCCTACAGACACTCAGGGGTCCATCCAGGCCCCAAGAAAAGGGGGGGGGAGGGTGAATGTTGCACATACTATACAAGTGATAAAAATGCCCTCAGTGTCTTGTTCATCATTGCAGCAATATACCTAGCTTCCCTCCTAGCCATATCTGGAATATCTAATGAAATCTCTGGAAGGCCCCACTTCAAAGACTGAATAGAGTCTCTGGCTCTGTAGAGGGTAGCTGACAACTATAACCACCGTAGCCAGTGGCGTAACAAGACTATAATGGGCCCCAGTGCAAACTTTGGGCCGGGGCCCCATACATGAAAACCCTTATCAATGTCTGCTTCTAACACATTAAACTTGAGAATATATACATATAGACATTACACATACATACACATAAATATGTACATCTGGTGAATACCAATATACCAGAAATGAATGTACTGCACACATAAATATATACCAGCATATAATATATAGTGGCAATAAATGTACTGTACGATACGGCTGAGAGCAGAGATTAACATCACTTATGGAGTAAATCTGTCACAGTTGCTGCCTTCTCCCTCTGTGTTGGCCTGGTCCATGTCTCTATCCTGTGGGATCTTCACATGTGACAATTCTCCATCAGCTATACAACCTCACAATGACTTCTCCCGGATTTGCCAGCCAGTCAGCTCTTTGCCACACTGTGCTACTAAAAATATATCACAGTTAATAGAGTATAGTGTCTCCTGGATAACTACCATGCTGTTAAATAACACTCCATACAATTGAACATGCTGACATCTTTAGATATTAAATAATACACAGGGAACGCCAGTCATGATGACAGCATCACGCACGACCGGGCTCTCTCTGGGCGGCATCCGCATAAGTCCTTTTTGAGATGGCTCTTGTGGACGCCGGCACCACTGCCTCCTTAAGCGCTGAAGAGGGCCCGTACCTATCTCAGGCAGATGTGGGCCCTCCCCAGCAGTGGGCCAGGGCGAACACCCTCTCTCCAAGGGCTCAGCATCTCCAAGGATCTTTCTGAAGTTCATCTGGATTCAATGAGATCAGAACCCTGACTCTAACTGACCCTGACTTCCCATTGAGAATCTAGAACTCCTCCAAGATCCTGGATCTGATCCCAGGTAGGAGGGTTCCTAGAGCACTCCCATGGTTGTGAAGGGGTGTGTCTGCACCTAATATAATCAGAGCAGCCCTTGTGTCCATTTTTCTTCTCTGGGAGATATATTACCATCTAAAGCAAGACATCTATCTCCATTGACCAGCACAAGGTAACTAACTGGTGGCCCAATGGAGCAGATCATCACCTCGGAGTTACTAGTTGCCTCTTCTTTCCTGTAGTTACTGACTTACCTTCTGGTATGTAAGACAACCCGCATCATGTGTAGTGTCAGTCACAGAGCATCAGTGAGAAAGTCTTCCTTTCAAATATGTTAGGCAGTATTTTTTGGTCGTTTTTAGGGTTTGCCTGGTAAACCTGTTGGACATGATGTAAGAGCCATGTTAGAGATGGAAGACTGCATCTATGTATTAAAAAACTCAAGACTTTTAGGGAGACACAATCTCCATGCAGCAAAGGGCCCATGGTAGTCTCAATCTGCCGCTGTATGTCCTTGATAAATTGTGATTTTTAATCAGTATCAGTTTGAGGGTAATTCTGTTAACTGGGATCTCTGGAGAAGCAATATTATTTCCGGGAAGCAACATTTACTTTATTGAAATAAATTGTGCTCAGGGGCCTCCACCACCCTTAATCCAGCCCTGCTGGTATGTATGGCTATAGCAGGAGCGTGCTGTTGACGGTGTGTCATCAATGAGCCTCTACATAGTGTATACAAATAGACCAGTGGTGATGGGACGTGCTAAGCTAAAACGTACCGTCCTAAACTGAGCTCTACTTCCTCTACGCTCTCAGTGACAGCTGCATAGGTAGGGATAATGGAAATAAGAGCTGCAGACCCCTATACTGAGATATCATAAGGGACTATACCATATGTGTAATAATATAATAATAAAACTGCTCCACAATTTGTTGAGTGAGAATGGCCTTTGAAGAAAGCAAACATATCTTCTGTATAATCTAGGTTAGGAAACCAACAGCTTCTCATGGAGTAATATTTGCCTCCATTAAGACAATTACTACACAATTACTAATTATAAGGCAGAACCGTTCTGCATGGAAATGTAATACCGAAATGATCAGATATTAAAAGCTAATGGCTGCTACACTTAATGTATTCTCAGGACAATGTCCCTGTCGCTGGCAAAGCTTTTCCTTCTAGGAGGTGACAATTTTTCTAAATGTGTTTTCTCTATTAATGAAAGTCATCAGTTATTCATTTCCACCACATTGTTTGACCTAGAAGCTCAGAGGACAACCACTTAGTGGTAATGACTTTCCTAACATAAAAAGGGGTTCCAGTAAATAATAGGAGCCAGCGCCATTTAGTAACCCCACAAGAAATAGTGCACAACTAATGGCGACAGTGATTGGATGCCAACATTTAATGTAGTCTTGTTGGATTTCATAATGTTCTTATAAACCCAAATGCAGTGAAAGGATGTCCAAAGACTGATTAGGAAGCAGAGCAATTAGTAAAATCTCTGTTATATAAAGGACTCCAAAATAAGTAATAAAGACTATAATATTGGCTTCTTTATTCCTGTTCTCCATTAATCATTTAAGATAAAAAGTATGTTACTCTGTATTTCTCTGGGAAAATAGATTTGGGCTCCTCTCAGAACAAACAGCTGAGTAGCAACTTGCTGCAGCCACGTTCTAACATGATTACAGGCGGTCCCCTACTTAAGAACACCCGACTTACAGACGACTCCTAGTTACAAACGGACCTTTGGATGTTGATAATTTACTGTACTTTAGCCCTAGGCTACAATAAACATCTACAACAGTTATCACAGGTGTCTGTAATGAAGCTTTATTGTTTATCCTGGTTCTTATGAAAACCCAACATTTTTCAAATCCAATTGTCACAGAGACCAAAATAATATTGTCTGGGGTTACAATTATAAACTATACAGTTCTGACTTACAAACAAATTCAACTTAAGAACAAACCTACAGAGCCTATCTTGTATGTAACCCCGGTACTGCCTGTAATTGGTTGGGGGAAAAAGGGGAAAACATTAAAAACAAGGGGAAAATGGCACACGTTAGGTTAAAGCAATATTCCAGGAATTATATATTGATCATCTATCCTGAGGATTGGAAATACATAAGTAATACATAAAGCAGCAGCCGCTTGACATTCCAGGAGAGGGAAAGTCTGTTTTGGGGTTTTCCTAGCCTTCAGCCGGGCAAGTGCTTCACTATCTATAGATGGATGGATGGGTTTTGTATAATACCTGGCTCTTCCTGCTGGTGGTTGGTACCTGGGTAGTTGTAAGGGGGTTAGGGTTTACCTTTCTTACTGGCAAACAAAAAATCCCAGCCTTAGTAATATAGACAGCACCAATGCTAAGGTACATTTGAGTTAAATAAATATATATATATATTTTAAAACCATGGTCATCAATGTAGCCCACCGCATTCCAGGATCTCAGACACAAGAAAATGTAGAAGAAAGGGTTCTTTACAAAGTCAAAAAAACTATTATTCTCACCTAACAGTGGTTCTACCACTGTTCTCTTCTAGGAACATGCTGGGGGTTATGGGTAGAGGCATTAGCTTGCTAGCACCAATAGGGGGCGTAAGCACTGTAAATTACTAGAACAACATCAACATAAAATACAGACCTGTCCTAACACTTAGGAACCTACTTCAGGGATGGCAAGGGATGGAAGTGACACACACAGGCCCAAACTATGCCCTACATTTATATACATATTTATTTAACCAGCATTAGTGGCTGGTGATTTTAGTTTGAAAACTGGGGTCCCCTAATCCTTCCCCAACTGCCTTCCCTCCCCCGCACCTACAGCAGGACATGGGGGCCTAGCTTATCCCCTTTCATTTCTTACATATCATACATGAGGCCTGAGGCTTTATTTCCATCTCTTTTTCAGATTTTTGTACTTTTACCTTGTGTCCTCATGGGGGCAGTGAAGGATAGAGCAAATACATTCAATCGCAGAATATTAAGCCTCTGCTGCACTGGTTCCTTATGGCAATAATGTAATTGCCATGAATTTGTCATCATGTTTCTTTTTAAAGCCAAGATGTTGTAATGCAGAACAATTCACTCATTGGGGCACATGTATCTCAAAGCGAACCTGTCACCGGGAATGTCATATTTAGCTGGTGATAGGATCCAACAGCCTAATACAATACACAAAGCACCATCCATCAAATACAGGGGCAGACAGAGGGTTAAAGGGGTATTCTCATGTGGGGGTTGAGATTTAATTTAAATAATCTGCTATACACATACCATATATACTCGAGTATAAGCCGACCCGAGTATAAGACAAGGCCCCTAATTTTACCACAGAAAACTGGGAAAACCTATTGACTTGAATATTAGCCGAGGGTGGGAAATGCATTGGTCATAGCCACCCCCAGTATATAACCAGCAGTCCCCCAGTATGTAGCCAGCAAGCTCACAGTATATAGCCAGCAGTCCCCCAGTATAAAGCCAGCAAGCCCCCAGTAGTATACAGCCAGCCCCCTGTAGTATATAGCCAGCCAGTCCCTTCCTCTGAGTATATAGCCAGCCAATATCCCCCAGTTTATAGACAGCCCCTGCCCCAGTATATAGCCAGCAGCCCCTGTGCCCCAGTATATAGCCAACCCCGTTATCCAAGCGGCCCCTTGCCCCGTTATGCAGGCAACCACCCCTCTACCCCATTATGCAACCGTCCCCCCGTCCTGTTATACAGATGGTTGATAGAAAAAAAACTCACCGTCTCATCCGTCCATCAGTGGCAGATCCGTGCGGCGGACAGCTCTGACGTCAGAGTGACAGCACACACTATTGCAGTGGCAGAGGCTGACGTCAGAGCCTGTGACATTGCACACACCTGCCGCTGATGGATGGATCAAACAGAAGACTTGCGGGGGGCACCGGAAAGGTGAGGTTTGAAAATTTTTTTGGACTCCAGCATAAGCCGAGTTTGGGGTTTTCAGTACATTTGTGCTGAAAAACTCAGCTTATACTTGAGTATAACACTTTGTACGCCTGTGAAGATAATTTCCTATACATTGTAGCCATGTTATCCCTTAGAAACAAGATACTTATCCATGGATACGACCACCACCACGTTCCTCCAGTGGTGGAAATTATCACACAGCTACATATTTTTTTTAACAATATCCAATTGAAGAAATGTATCTAGTTGGCAGATGAAGTAAATTAAATGTGAATGCCCAGATGACAGAATATTCCTTTCAGCAAAGAGGTAATCTCTGTTCCAGTACAATAAACAGATTACGGCACTCACCAATTTATGTGCTAGTTCTTTTATTTGTTAGTGACACTAACAGGGAGGTCAAGAACACAGCAAAGGGGCCGTTTTTCACTTTGTCATAGACTATGCTATGCTGATTTTAAAAATGCCTTTGTCAGCATCCTAAATACTGCCACTACTTTATAAAACTTTATATCAAATTACTTGGCTCTCTGACAGCGGCATTTCTTAAGTCCTGGTGGGAGGATGCAGCTGCAGCAGCCTGTGTCTCCTCATGCTTTCTTCTCCTCCACACCGCCCTCCCCTGCCTGCTCAATGCACTTGTCAGGAGGAGGGGATGGGTGAGGGAAGTGGATAAGTGTGGAGGAGAGGGTGAATGCACGAGGAGACTGAGACACAGGCTGGTGCAGCTGCAACCACATGTAACACATTGGCAGGGACTCCTAGCTTTATGTATGACTACAGTATAATGTTGTGAGTATTCATTTAGGGTAGTGCTCAGTTTACAAATATGGCCATATTACAAGCTCAATTAGCCATGTGACACAGTTCCAATAGATAGGTTAGGATTAGAGATGAGCGAACATGCTCGTCCGAGCTTGATGCTCGGTCGAGCATTAGGGTACTCGAAACTGCTCGTTACTCGGACGAATACTTCGCCCGCTCGAGAAAATGGCAGCTCCCGCCGTTTTGCTTTTTGGCGGCCAGAAACAGAGCCAATCACAAGCCAGGAGACTCTGCACTCCACCCAGCATGACGTGGTACCCTTACACGTCGATAGCAGTGGTTGGCTGGCCAGATCAGGTGACCCTGGGATAGACTAGCCGCTGGCCGCGCTGCTCGGATCATTCTGTCTCTGGATGCCGCTAGGGAGAGAGCTGCTGCTGGTCAGGGAAAGCGTTAGGGTGTTCTATTAGCTTACTGTTAGGCAGGAGTGATTCTCAAAGAACCCAACAGCCCTTCTTAGGGCTACAATAACGTTCTACTTTTTTTATTTTAATTTGCATCTATTACCATTTTGTGAGGAATTAGCAGGGGGACTTGCTACCGTTGTGTTTAGCTCTTAGTGGCACACATATCCATAGCAAAGACCGAAGTGGGAAAATTCAGTAGGGGTTGGATTTCTATTAGGCAATAAAATAAAAATCATACTCACCTGCAGGCAGCTGCTCCCTCGGCACGTGGCTCCGGTCTTCATGCGGCTCTCCTGTGAGCCGCGGCTCCGCACAGTGACACAGGCGGCGTGACGTCATGACGCCTGTGTCACTGCTTTAAACGGGGCGACGCAGCTGCCGGAAAGGCGCTGCGTCGCTCCGCATAGAAATCGCGCCTGTGTCTTAAAGAGACAGGCGCGATTTATTTAGCTGGTGGGCGAATCGGGCGTTAATGGACGTCCGAATCGCCCACTTTAGAGCGGCGAATTTCGCCGCCCTTTACAGGGACCGCCCTTTACAGGGACTCATGGCAGATGCGGCCCTGGTCTCACCTAACAGTGGTTCTACAACTGTTCTCTTCTAGGAACATGCTGGGGGTTATGGGTAGAGGCATTAGCTTGCTAGGACCAATAGGGAGCGGTAGCACTGTAAATTACTAGAACAACATCAACATAAAATACAGACCTGTCCTAAAACTTAGGAACCTACTTCAGGGATGGCTAAGTGATACACTCAGGCCCTAGCCATGCCCAACATTTACATGCATAATTTTTATAACTAGCATTAGTGGCTGGTATTTTAAGTGTGCAAACTGGGGTCCCCTAAGCCTTCCCCAACTGCCTTCCCACACCCCCACCTACAGCAGGACATGGGGGACTAGCTTATCTCCTTTCATTTCTTACATTTCACACATCATACATGAGGTCTGAGGCTTTACAAGCGGTCCCCTACTTAAGGACACCCGACTTACAGACAACCACTAGTTACAGACGGACCCCTCTGTGACCTCTGGTGAAGCTCTCTGGATGTTACTATAGTCCCAGACTGCAATGATCAGCTGTAAGGTGTCTGTAATGAAGATTTATTGATAATCATTGGTCCCATTACAGCAAAAAATGTTGAAAATCCAATTGTCACTGGGCAAAAATTTTTTTGTCTGGATCTAAAAAATCCAGCTTAAGAACAAACCTATGTAACCTATCTTGTATGTAACCCAGTGATTGCCTGTATTTCCATCTTTTTCTGATTTTTGTACTTTTGCCTTGTGTCCTCATGGGGGCAGTGAAGGATAGAGAAAATACATTCAATCGCAGAATATTAAGCCTCTGCTGCACTGGTTTCTTATGGCAATAATGTAATTGCTGTGAATTTGTCATCATGTGAGCCAAGATGTTGTAATGCAGAACAATTCACTCATTGGGGCACATATATGTCAGAGCGAACCTGTCACCAGGAATGTCATTTTTAGCTGGTGACAGGATCCAACAGCCCAATCCAATACACAAAGCACAATCAATAATCTGCCATACACACACTGTATATACTCAAGTATAAGCCGACCCGAGTATAAGACAAGGCCACAAAAAACTGGGAAAACCTATTGACTTGAATATTAGCTGAGGGTGGGAAATGCATTGGTCACAGCCCCCCTAGTATATAGCCAGTAGCCCCCCCAGTATGTAACCAGCAAGCCCCCAGTAGTATACAGCCAGCCCCCTGTAGTATTTAGCCAGCCCCTGCCCCCTAGTATATAGACAGCCCCTGCTCCACTATATAGCCAGCAGCCCCTGTGCCCCAGTGTATAGCCGTTATGCAGTCGGCATATGCCCCGTTATGCAGCCCCCCGTCCTGTTATAGAGACAGTTGAAAAAAACTCACCGTCTCATCTGTCTATCAGTGGCAGGTCCGACATCAGAGTGCCGGCACACACAATACCATTGCAGATGCAGGGGGCTGTCTTCAGAGCCTGTGACGTTGCACGGACCTGCCGCTGATGGATCACACAGAAGACCTGCGGGGGACACTGGAAAGATGAGTTTTGAAAAAATTTTTTGACTCAAGAATAAGCCGAGTTTGGGTTTTTCAGCAAGTTTTTTTGTGCTGAAAAACTCAGCTTATACTCGAGTACATACGGTACATTTCTTCCATTACATGTTGTTGTATGTCTGTGAAGATAATTTCCTAATCATTGTAGTCATGTTATCCCTTAGAAACAAGATAGTTATCCATGGATACGACCACCACCACGTTCCTCCAGTGGAGGAAATTATCACACAGATGAAGTAAATTAAATGTGAATGTCCAGATGACAGAATACCCCTTTCAGTATGATGCAGAATAGAAAGGACAGGCAACAAAGGCAGACAACTAAGGTGGGGTTCAGCAAAGACGTAATCTCCGTTCCAGTACAGTAAAAAGATTACGGCACTCACCAATTTATGTGCAAGTTCTTTATTTTGTTAGTGACACAAACAGGGAGGTCAAGAACACAGCAAAGGGGACAATTTGCACTAAGGAGCACTTTCTCATAGCCTATGCTATGCTGATTTTAAAAATGCCTTTGTCAGCATTCTGAATACTAACACTACTTTATAAAAATGTATTTCACATTACTTGGCTCTCTCTCAGCAGCAAGTGTCTCAGTCTCCTCTGAGGGGCGAATGCATGAGGAGACTGAGACAAAGGCTGATGCAGCTGCAACCCCATGTAACACATTGGCAGGAACTTCTAGCTTCATATATAACTACAGTATAATGTTGTGATTATGCATCCAGGGTAGTGCTCAGATTACAAATATGGCCATATTACAAGCTCAATCAGCCATGTGACACAGTTGGGCCCTATTTCCAATAGATGGGTTAGGATGGTAAACAAATCCTTTTATATATTTTATAATATAAGACCCACATGAGAACAATAGAAAAGATGGAAGAAAAGCGACAGTAAGTAAATATTAATACATAATACTATATAACTATATAATGCTCAACAATTGTTTTTTAGCCTGGACCGCTCATAGATCCGCTGATCTTAAAGTAAAGAATCCCTTATGGTAAAGAATAGTGGATGCCCCCTTTTTATAGTTACAGTCCTGGGTATAAGCAGATCATAGGACGGATCCCTACACATTGCCTAAGTGTTATATTGCTCAAAGATGAATTTACAGTAAAGGAAAACATAACTTACATTTAGATTTCTATATTGACCTTTGATATTTATACATCATTATTGGGCGAGTTATCAACCCTACTTTTACCAACTACATAGCTACATAGCTCGTCCGTCTGGGAACATCAGGTCAACCAACATATTCCTTTGGCTGGCATGTTTTTAATCCATTCCCTCTCTACTATATTCTTGAGCCCTAAACTGTTCCCACATTTATTAAGATTTTAGAGTGGATAATGGGGGTCCTACTTCATGGAAAGGAGGTTGCTTGAGTGGATAATGGGGGTCCTACTTCATGGAAAAGTGGTGGCTTCAAAGAATTTAAAGCCAAAAAATAGGACATCCTGTAGAGGAACACCCTGGAGGGGCTCTAGTGTCAATCCCCGAAGCACTTGCAGCTCATTAGAATATTTTTAAAACATTTATTTTAGGAAAAAGGAGAACATGAAAAACTATTTCAAGGCCAGATCCTGCGTCAGTGTGAAAAGTGGATTCAGTACAGTGACACTGCTTTGTTAGATATGAATCAGACGGTAGATTTCCTTTAAGGACAGCCAACTTAGAGATAACTCCTATTTCCATAAAGACCTCTCTGCCCACTGTGACCACTGGTGATGCTCTCTGGATCTGCAATGATCTGCAATGATCAATTATAAAAGTGATCAAATGTGTCTGCAATCATTGATCATTATTCCCATTACAGCCCAAAAATGTTTTAAACTAATAGATAGATAAAGAAATATTTTGTCTGGAGCTACTCTTCCAAAATATACCAGTCCCCACTTACATACAAATTCAACTTCAAAAGAAACCTACAGAACCTCTCATGTATGTAACCCAGGTACAGCCTTTATTATCAGATAACTTCAATCCCCGCTATTTAACCCCAGACGGATGTATCTAACTAGCTTGACATTCACAATGTCATCTCATTGTTTGATTCGGCTGACCATAAAGATTTTTTAAAATGTAATTATTTAATCTTGAAAATTTGCTTTTCTTACTCTTTATTAATTCTGTAAAAAGTCATCAAAAAGGTTTTATGCACCAAGATGGTACTAATGAGAAATTTATGAGGAAGATTTACTAATAGTGTCTAAAAGTTACATGACAGTCTTATACTGCCCCAGATTTATAACGCTGTCTGATAAAAAAATCTGGTGACATTTAAGATTTTCAACTTTACACCTCCTGTTTCTTGGGATATTTACTCCATTTCCAGATTTTAAAAAACATTTAAAAAGTTGGACGTCTTGAAATGTAAACAGGAAGAAAATAAAACAAATCACATAAGAGGCTGTCCGGTTTATTTTTGAAACCCTCTGGAAAATTCATAAACCAAAAGAAGAAGGAATACTCACTGCTCCATTCCACCCTAGGGGATCCCTATGTCTGTCAGTTTCCTCAGTGTAACATTCCATCATCGGACAGAGTGGTCAAGTGCCTGAATTATTGGCATAAGGGTTTGTAAATTGCTACGGAATTTGATGCCGTTATATAAATAAAGATTAAGATTATTATTATTAAGGGTATCAATAACTGAGCTAATATACTCTATAGTATGGCACATCAATCTCTGAGCTAGTCTCCATTTTGGGAGACCCTGTTTAGGTATTGCTCCTTCTCTTGCAGCCGGTGATAGAGTCACTGGGGCACATTTACTTACCCGGTGCAGTTGCGATCCCGCGGCGCGTTGTCCGACGAGGATTCGGGTCTGCCGGGATTCACTAAGATCGTGCGCCCGATATCCACCAGGTGTCGCTGCTGTGCTGAGGTCCGCCGAAGTTCACCTTCTTCTTCCCGGTGCATGTGAGTGCTGATCTTGCGACACAAATCGTTTTTTAAATTCCGTGGTTTTTCCGAATCCGTCGGGTTGTCCGAAGGCCATGCCCCTCCGATTTCTGTTGCGTGAAAGCCAGCGGAAATATTCGGGAAACCCGACGAAAGTGCAGCGTTCGAACCCTTAGTAAATGAGCCCCACTGTGTAGTGGTCCCCTTTATTACCTTTTTTATACCTCTGCAACGCACTTTATGCATCCGGTGGGAAATTCTGGGATCTCAGCTCTATCTGCGTTTGGAGATTATTTGAGTGTAACGGTGAAGCATGGAGCCTTTGGTTCCCTGCTCCACCATTAGGCCTCTGCTGCACACAGCCAGCACACATCATTGCCTCTGACAGCTACAGAGCCTCTCACGGCTGCACAAGGAAGAGGAAGCAGTACCCCTGCAAGGGAACAAGACAGATGAGCATTTTATCTTTTTTTTTAATTACAAAGAAAGGCAGTATGGGAGGTGGTGTATAAAGGTTGCGACTTGTGCTGCATCTTTTTTCTCCACTTTGACCATAGTGAAAGTTGAGTGGTAAGCACAATAAAGTACAGGACAAGTGTATTTTACACATGAGTCTGCCTGTAAAATACTCTTGAGTCTCGATTTCTGCTGTGACATTCGGATGGTAGGGTCAGAATTTGGCGTCAACAACATGAAAGCATGGATCCATCCTGCCTTGTATCAACGGTTCAGGCTGGTGGTGGTGGTGTCATGGTGTGGAGAATATTTTCTTGGCACTCTTTGGGCCCCTTGGTACCAATTGAGCATCGTTGCAATGCCACAGCCTACCTGAGTATTGTTGCTGACCATGTCCATCCCTTTATGACCACAATGTACCCAACATCTGATGGCTACTTTCAGCAGGATAATGCGCCATGTCATAAAGCTGGAATCATCTCAGACTGGTTTCTTGAACATGACAATGAGTTCACTGTACTCAAATGGCCTCCACAGTCACCAGATCTCAATCCAATAGAGCATCTTTGGGATGTGGTGGAACGGGAGATTCGCATCATGGATGTGCAGCCGACAAATCTGCGGCAACTGTGTGATGCCATCATGTCAATATGGACCAAAATCTCTGAGGAATGCTTCCAGCACCTTGTTGAATCTATGCCACGAAGAATTGAGGCAGTTCTGAAGGCAAAAGGGGGTCCAACCCGTTACTAGCATGGTGTACCTAATAAAGTGGCCGGTGAGTGTACATGCATAGCACTTCATCTCCGCACATAATACATTCATAACACTTCATCTCCGCACACTATACATGCATAACACTTCATCTCCGCACACTATACATGCATAACACTTCATCTCCGCACACTATACATGCATGACACTGCATCTCCACACACTATACATGCATAACGCTGTACCTCTACACACATTGTACATGTGCTTAGTACAGCTATCTATGCATTGCATCACATCTCTACACACTCTACATGCATTGTCTCCATACACCATATTTACACTGCACCTCTACACAGAGTATACATATTTCATGCTCCTCAATATACTGTCCATGCAAACACCACATCTATACACACTATACATGCATTAGGCCTCATGCACATGACAGTGTACATCTCCCGGGTGGTGGGGTGGAGAAGGGAAGGGGTGAGCGCTGCTCTTCCATCTCTATAGGAAGCTGTCCTAAGTGATTAAACATGAAAAACTGAAATATAAGATGGTCATAACTACTCAGACCCTTTCCTGTTACACTAATATTTAATTCACATGCTGTCCATTTCCTTCTGATCCTCCTTGAGATGGTTCTACTCCTTCATTGGAGCCCAGCTGTGTTTAATTGCATTGATTGGACTTGATTAAGAAATGCACACACCTGTCTATATAGGACCTCATAGCTCACAGTGCATGTCAGAGCACATGAGAATCTTAAGGTCTAAGCAACTGCCCAAGGAGCTCAGAGAAATAATTGTGGTAAGGCACAGATTTGGCCTTTCTGCAGCAGTCAAGGTTCCTAAGAGCACAGTGGTCTACATAATCCTTAAATGGAAGACGTTTGGGACGACAACAACTTTTCCTCCACCTGGCCATCTAGCCAAACTAAGCAATCTAAGGGTGGGGGCTAGAGGCAGAGAGCAGCTCAGCTCCTCAGCATCAGACAGAAAAACAATGGGGCACTTTTACTTACCTGGTCCTGCGCGTTCCCCGATCCTGAGTGTCCGACGCGCATGCACTGTGCCGCCATTCACTTACAATGTGCGCCCGATATCCTGCATGTGTCGCTTCCCCGCTCAGGTCCTCCGGAGTTCACCATCTTCTTCTCGGTGCATGTAAGTGCTTGGGCTTGTGACACAATTTTAAAGTTAAATCCCGCACTCTGGCCGAATCAGTTCGATCGTCCAACCGTCCGCCCCCCGATTTCTGTCGCATGAAAGTCGGCGCCGATGTGCCAAAATGTGACCACGTGCGACACAATCCCCTGTCCCAGCAGCGCAATCCCCGAAAACGTCGGAAAACCCAAAGGAAATGCAGCCGTGAGACCCTTAGTAAATAAGCCCCAATATGTCTGTCGACACTAAAGTCAGAAGATCCAGGGTTAGGATATAAATGGCAAATAAGAGTAACCATTTGAAAGACAGTTTGATTTTCAATTAAGTCATGTGGTGCTGAGCGTACTAAAAGGGAGTTACTTATTTCAATGATATAGTTTTCACTATAATGCGAAGAGTAAAACATAAGTAAATGTTTTATAACATTTTATACATTGTGTAGATTATTATAGTAAACTTTGTAGTATACAGTACTTTCTTAAAGAAATCTGTTCTTGTATCTTTATCTTTTCTTCCTAATTTAAGCAGTTATCTGTAAATCACCTTTCTGTCCTGTATCTACTGACAGTTGAGGAGCCTGATGAAGTGTCTAACGATTTCACTCTTTACAGACAGTCCCTGGATAGTCTAATCTCCTCATACAGTTGACTCATCAAGGGAAATATGCGCTAGCTATGAAAAGACTTAATATTTAGCCTCCTTATCTGTCTGAGATGGAGGGATGAGAATATTTTCAGATACACTGCTCACTACAGGAGAAAGAAGCATAGAAGTGTTTTTGCATGCAGCTTTTAGGGCACAGCTCTTTATATAACAATCAATATAAGCATCTAAAGCAAACAATTGTCACACATCCAATGATTGGATAGGACATTATATAAAACTGTGGTAAGAGTATCTCTTGAGGTATATTTTTTGTTATGTTCATAGGGAAATTCTTAAATTTATTTTTTATTGTGGTAAAGTGACCACCAATGTGGATGCTTGCATTTCCCAGTGGACTGTTACAAAAATGTCCTTCCCTCTTCTCTACTCTTGTTTCTCTACATCACAGTCCGTAGGCCAAATAAAATCTTACTTGGGACAGTATGTATTACAACCAAGGTAGGCAGAAGAGCATCTCTGAACGCACAGTACGTCGAACTTTGAGGCAGATGGGCTACAGCAGCAGAAGACCACACAGTGTGCCACTCCTTTCAGGTAAGAACAGGAAACTGAGGCTACAATTTGCACAAGCTCATCGAAATTGGACAGTAGAAGATTGAAAAAACGTTGCCTGGTCTGATGAGTCTCGATTTCTGCTGCGACATTCGGATGGTAGGGTCAGAATTTGGCGTTAACAACATGAAAGCATGGATCCATCCTGCCTTGTATCAACGGTTCAGGCTGGTGGTGGTGGTGTCATGGTGTGGGGAATATTTTCTTGGCACTCTTTGGGCCCCTTGGTACCAATTGAGCATCGTTGCAACGCCACAGCCTACCTGAGTATTGTTGCTGACCATCCCTTTATGACCACAATGTACCCAACATCTGATGGCTACTTTCAGCAGGATAATGCACCATGTCATAAAGCTGGAATCGTCTCAGACTGGTTTCTTGAACATGACAATGAGTTCACTGTACTCAAATGGCCTCCACAGTCACCAGATCTCAATCCAATAGAGCATCTTTGGGATGTGGTGGAACGGGAGATTCGCATCATGGATGTGCAGCCGACAAATCTGCGGCAACTGTGTGATGCCATCATGTCAATATGGACCAAAATCTCTGAGGAATGCTTCCAGCACCTTGTTGAATCTATGCCACGAAGAATTGAGGCAGTTCTGAAGGCAAAAGGGGGTCCAACCCGTTACATAGTGTACGTAATAATGTGGCCGGTGAGTGTATATTAACTTTATCTTAGTAGATAAGGCTGTAGTCTCCCATTACAACTGATCACCCAACTTCTCTGAGTCCTGAGAAGTAAATGTACTCAGCTATGCAGTGATACATTTCCCCCGTTCATGTCAACCCAAGGCATCTCATGTCACATTCTGATAAATTACAGAGGAATGCAAACATGCTAACAATCATTCTATTTATAAGCGGATGAAACCCTGGGACAGCTCTGCGTGAAGCTCGGCTCTCTTAGATTATGTGTTTAGATGAATTTTCAATTTAGGAAAAAAAAAAGGAGAAGTTTCCTCTAACAGCCCCTTGTTTATGAAAGGAAGGGTAGGAGGGAGCTGGAGGAAGAGGGATCAATCCAAGAGAAGACGCAACAGGTAACCAGTGCAAGAAGACTAGACCGAAGCGAGTGACCAACACACGGAAACAGGTAACTACTGACACTGAGAAAATGTACTACATATTTAGATATTGTACTTTATTCTTTACACAACATTTACATTGCATTATCCATATCGGTACAGAGCATATGAAAATTCCCAGGTTTTATCTCATTTGCTGAGCTTGCACACTATGGATAATCCGTGAATCTGTTTTATTCTACCTGCAAAATTTTATATTTGCTTTCTTTTTGTTATTCATACTATATCCCATCAGAATCGTATCCCAGGTACCAGCAGGAAGACACAATGAAGCTGCTTCTTATTGGTTTATGTTTCTCCTGTATATTTCTGGGAACATTCCTAGGTAAGTTATTTGTATTTTATAAGATAATGGCAAATTATAATTTTTATTATATTTATTTTATTATACAGGCAGTCCCCGGGTTACATACAAGATAGGGTCTGTAGGTTTGTTCTCAAGTTGAGTTTGTATGTAAGTCGGAACTGTATACTTTATTATTGTAACCCCAGTCAAAATTTTTTGGTCTCTGTGACAATTGGATTTTAAAAATGTTGGGTTGTCATAAGAACCAGGATTAACAATAAAGCTTCATTACAGACACCTGTGATAACTGTTAAAGCTCTTTATTGTAGCCTAGGACTAAAGTACAGTAAATTACCAAAATCATTACCATGTAAGTCAGGTGTTCTTAAGTAGGGGACCGCCTGTATTTATTTATTTAAGACAATTACAAAACCGTAGTATGGTAATAACAACAACAGTAATAGAAATAAGGGTCCTGCTTGCTAGCGCTAACTATCTATGAGTCATCATAAACAACATAGTACATCTCCATATACTGATCAATAACTTTTTTGGCTGGCTTGATGCTAAATTACACATGCCCCCCTGCCAGACGTAGGAAATAGCTTTAAGCTGGAGATTATATTAATTATACAATGTAATATGAGAGAATGTTCACTGTACATGTTACTATATTGATGATCATAGGCAGGTGCATTACAAATGACCTGTATATGCTTTAAGTTTCCATTACTGCCATTTGTACTATAGAAATGTATAAAATGGGACAACCTTGAAGGCTAATAGTGTGTATATTCAGGTTTTAATACAACCTGAAGATTTGTAATAAACTTTAACATTTAGATGTATATATTTATATATATATATGAATGGTCCCCTGTGTATGTGTTGGTGTGTATATCAAAACATAACAATTTAAGTCAATTTATTAATTTGTTAAGTAATGGTATTTAGGATTCCATCAACTTCATATAATTCTGACCACTAGGTGGTGTTTTTAATTATTTGTGTACATTGGGAATCATAGGGCAAGGTGCAAACATAATTTATGTGTATTGTACAAACTAACTGTAAATAGATATACGGAGTAAAAACAGCACATTCCACAAAACCCCCTTTCCCTCCCCCCCCCCAAAAAACAGAAAAAATGGAGGTGTGCTCCCTGGTGAACACATCCAATGAATTCCCCAGTCAAGGGATGTGTTTTGGCAGGGAACCCTGACAGGTCTGCTCCCATGTGCCACGCAGTCAGAGGACACAGGGCGCTATTGTACAGGGCACAGTCCGGCGCTGTTAGGAATTCCTGCTGACATTGGGATTCTGCTCACACTTGGTGTTGTATGAAAGTATCCATTGTCCCGCGTCTCTCACATATGATTTCCTTATTTATTTTCAGATGCCAGACCTGTGCACGAGGAGGACGGTAAAGACATTTCTTGTTCTCCTTCTGATTAACTGTTTATTATAAGGAACGCTACTAATTCATTACTAATAATGGATATTATTATTACAAAACATCATATGAAACCGGATCACATAGAACAGGACAATTTTTAAAAGTTTCAACGACAGAACCCTCCACTAATTATGAGAAAGGGGATCCTGTAGCTCACAGCTAGGGAGTACAAGTAGTCCCCAAATTACAGACGACTTGTACACAACCTGCTCCAATCATGTGTATGCAAGTATTAGTGATCACCTTAGTGAATGAGCTTCTATACCTATCATTCTTTTGAATATAATAGGCTCATTTACTTACCCGGTTTGCAGAGTTCACCGAAAGTGCATTGTCCGACGATAATGCACTGTGCCGCGATTCACTAAGATCGTGCGGCCGATATCCTGAAGGTAGTGCTTCCCCGCTCAGGTCCGACAGAGTTGCAGCACAATTTGAAAGTTTGTGCTCAGTCCCAACCAGTCGGATCATCTGACAGCCTGCTCCCTGATTTTTGTCACATGGAAGCAGCACAGCTGCGTGACAATCTGATCACATCCAACACAATCCCAGCGCAGACACCTGTTAAATACCTGTCCAAGCCGTGCAATCCCCGAAAAGGGCGAACAGTCTGAAAAAAGTGCGATACGCGACCCTTAGTAAATGAGCCCCACTGTCATCACTTGATTGTCTGAAATGATGGATGAGCATTATTTAAAGGAAATCTACCATCAAAATCTATCATGATAACTTAGGGACACTTACTCATAGATCCAGGCAGTGTGACTGTAGTAACCATCTTATATTTGTTATCCATGGCCGCCTTCCTTCTAAAATAAAGTATTTTAATTATTCTAATTGCACCTGAATGGCTCCTCAATGCTGCTGAGGCACAGGCTGTTATAGTGTGCAGGAGCTGAGGGAGAAGAGGGGGAGGTTCAGATAGTGTAACAGCCTATAAGCTGCCGCACGGAGGGACTCTGGAAACACCCTCACAAGCCGTTTGGGTGTAATTAGCATCATTTTTAAACTTGAGAACTTGGTACTTACACGTTCCCATTGCTAGCTCATTCAAAATGGTTTGTCAGTATATACCGTATATATTGTCGGTATATTCATTGTCCCCAATATGTAAGTGAATATTACATATTTACATATTTCTTCCTATCTGAAAATTTGTGGGGGGCTTCTCTTCAGTAAGGTAATGAGAACACCTTCCTGTATCCCATCGGGATGTCACCTCCTATTTCATATGTAAACTAATACTTACTTTTGAATGCATTCTAATGGTCTCTAATATTTGTAGGAGATTTTAGTAAAAGGTTTACCAGGCTGGGTTCATGCCTCATTTTTTGATATGTAAGTTATAAGTAAAAGACAGGAGGATCCTGACGTATCCATGCAACTTATGGCACAGACCTATCCCATTGAATGCCGATACAGTACAGTTAGAGGAGGCAGGATGAAGAGATGTAGCTTGCAACGACTTTGCCTCCATCTGCCACTATTTGTCAATGTATGCCATAAGTGTATAGGTCAGGTGCTCTTCTGACATATACACTTAGCATATACAAAAAAACCTTATGTGAACCCAGCCTTACACTTCATTCTCAGCAGGCAGATGGTGCAGTCTGTAGATGCCCATGTGATGTTGTGCTCAGTGATAGCCAATATATAGCACATAGGTTGAGAAATCTAACAATGAATATGTTTTCTGAGCAGCTGCACTGCCAGAACATCTATGTCTTTTACACTGGGCACATGACAAAGCTTTAGTGATGGGGAAGAATGTTTTACCTGGAGAGTCACTTATTTAAAGAAATTTTACTGTTATATAACTATAAAGTAACTATAATGATGATGACAATTTTAATACAGTAATTCTTTTTCATTCTAGACCCATATTTAGAGGCTCCTGCTCACCCCTACTGGCCCTTCTGGACCTCGGACTTCTGGCAGTACATAGAGCATTTCCGCTCACTGGGTGCCTATGAGAATATCAATGACCTAGCTCGCACTTTCTTTGCTCACTACCCAATTGGAGATACTCTGGGATACACAAGCCATGACCACGAGCATTAGAAGCAACGTCGTTTCTGCTTAGCCTATCTGTATATAGTAAAGCCTCTGAGGAATGACAGCTGTGTGGCCATGCCGATCCCATCAATGCCACCATGGTGACTGCTCAGACTGAAGGAAACTCCTGCCTTATCCCTGTCCTGCAGAAAGGAGAGAATATATAGAGATATTTGCTGTAAACACAACTCGCCTACCTATGGTATCATATTTACAACCAATAAATTTGCTGTAATGTTTCCTGGCCATTTTGCAATTCTTTCATGGCTTATTTTCAGATTTTCTGTCTGAGAAGACACATGGCACAGTCTGCTGCCCCATCATGTTTTCGCACCAACTGATCCAGATTATATTTGATCCATGCAAATTTAACCTTTAATTTAACCATTTTAGGGCTTTAGGACCAAGGCTGATTTTTTTAAGTCTGCCTTTTTCATACTTTGGTGTACGGAGCTGTGGGTGATGTAATTTTTTGCGACATTTGATGACGTTTTCAATGCTGACATTTTTAGGACTGTGGAACCCTTCAATCACTTTTTATAGAATCTTTTATATTTTTTAAAATGGCAAAAAAGTGCCATTTTTTACTCTGGACGTGATTTTCTGTTACGGGGTTAAACGCAGTGAAACCATTATTATATTTTGATAGATCGGGCATTTTCAGACACGGTGATACCTGATGTGTGATGATTTTTACTGTTTATTTATATTTATATCAGTTCTAGACCTAGTTGTAGACCTATAAATACAAGTTATGCCACTGCTGATGAGGCACATTGGACTTTCGACATATGGAGCTGTTGGCGCCTCCCCTCTCAATGCTTCAATGAACATGGAATAACACCCGTCTTCAAAACCCATGCTGTGTACCTACAGCACCTGTGCAGTGAAGTCAGAGTGTACTACTCCGGCTTCATAGTGCATGCTGCATATCTACAGAGCTTGTGCAGTGAAGCCAGGGTGTACTACTCTGGCTTCATAGTGCATGCTGCATATCTACAGCGCTTGTGCAGTGAAGTCAGAGTGTACTACTCCGGCTTCATAGTGCATGCTGCATATCTACAGCACTTGTGCAGTGAAGCCAGGGTGTACTAGGGTGTCCAAATGGTGTCACTTTCCCATATTCAGGATAAGGGTAATAGTACTGAGCTGTGTCCATATAGACAGGGTAGGAATAGTAGTACTGAGATGTGATCATATATGCAGGATAAGGGTTGTAGTAATAAGCTGTGCCCGTATATACAGGATAGAGATAGTAGTAATGAGCCCAATTATACAGAATAGGATTAGTAGTACTGATCTGTGCCCATACATACAGGATTGCTGGCTTTACCAATGTATACAGGATCCGGGTAATAGGACTGATCTGCGCCATATATACACAATAGAGGTAGTAGTACTGAGCTGTGCTCATATATACAGGATAAAAGTAATAGTTCTGATCTCTTCCCATATATACACAATAGAGGTAGTAGTACTGAGACTTGCCCATTTATACAAGATAGGGGTAGCAGTACTGAGTTGTGCCCATATACAGGCCGTCCCCAGGTTACGTACAAGATAGGGTCTGGAGGTTTGTTCTTAAGTTGAATTTGTATGTAAGTCGAAACTGTATATTTTATAATTGTATATCCAGAAAAAAAAATTTTTGGCCCCAGTGACAATTGGAGTTTAAACATTTTTTTGCTGTAATGGGACCAACGATGATCAATAAAGCTTCATTACAGACACCTTACAGCTGATCATTGCAATCTAGGATTATAGTAAAGCGTTCAGAAAGCTTCACCAGAGGTCAGAGGGGTCAGTCTGTAACTATGGGTTGTCTGTAAGTCGGGTGTCCTTAAGTAGGGGACCGCCTGTATACAGAACTAAGGGTAACTATACGGTGTGGGGATGGCGTAAGAGGCAGGACAAAAGGTGCCAAATGTAGGTATACATGTGCAGGTAGCCTTAGACTGCATGACAAATGTAGCACATGTGGCAGCCTAATACAGATGTGCCCCCGTATATCTAAGTACATTACTTTGAGGTCACTTTGCAAAACTGAAAGTAAATTCTCGGCTCAAATACATTTTATAAAATTCCCTTTGAAATTCGAATTGAGTTTTCCTGAATTCCCCTACAGACAAGGAAATACCTGATAGTGTTATCACTTTACGATTATTATGCACGAGTCCCGGTCACGTGACCCGATGGAGTAACTTGTTTAGCAGCGTCTCAGCTGTCGCCTTACTTCACACTCGCCCCGCCCCCAGCGTGACGTGCCTGAACAGAATCATACATCCACGCCCACTAATCTCCCGGAAGTGGGGCATGAAACCCCACTGAAACCGGATGTACGTCATTGTCTGCCGTTTACCTCTCAGTGCGCTGTGGTGAGGATGAAGCCGGCTGTGGATGAGATGTTCCCGGAGGGGGCCGGGCCCTATGTGGACCTGGATGAGGTGAGACCGCAGTGACTGGAGCCAGGTTACGGCCTGGCAGAGCAGAGTTACCCGGGGACATAGTCATCTCTTAAAGGGATAGTCTGGGAATGTGGGCCCTTTTTTATACATTCCATTTTAATACAAGGAGTCTGTCAATATAGTGTATTTAGTGGCTGCTGCATGTGATGTGTTGTATGTGGAGACGTTACATCACTGGTCACATGACTGCGGGAGATGACATCACTGCTGCGCTGTATACACAGCCTTTAGGTATTTCGCATAGGTTTAACAGGAAAAGTCACGTGTTTAACCCCTTCATGCCCATTATTATTTTTTGCATCAAAAAAGAGCAAAACAAATAACTATTTTCATACTTTAGTGTGTCAGCTGTTTTTGCGGGACAAGTTGAATTTTCCGTTTGTACATATAATTTTTTTTTTTCTTTTGATTTTTAGTTTTTGTTCACTAATTTTTCACTTCATAGTGGTAAAAAGTGGCGATTCAATCATTTGGATACTATTTTTCCAGTATGGAGTTCACTGCCTCTGATAAGTCTTTATATTTTGATTGTGACTTTTCGGCAGCAGATATACCGTACTTAATATGTTTGTCATGATGTTTTTATACTAGTTATAGGGAAAAGTGGGTAATTAGAAAGTTTTGGTTTTTATTTTTTAATGTATTTGCAGACCCACTAAGGTACTTTAACCGTAGGCGGTCTGATCTTTACTACCATATGAGACAAATCATTCTCCCATTTTCCCAATGACGTCATGGGAGAGTGATGATCCGATCCAAGATGGCAGCACTGGAAGCATTTGATGGGTTAACACTTGCGATCGGTGCCAGCACCAGTCGCGGGTGATTTTCATGTTCAAGAGTAAACTTTTCATTAAAGAAGATTTCTCCAATTGAGGGGGTAATCTAGTTTTCTGCTGACACAATCCTGGACTGGGGGCTCTGTCTCTCGTAGGGTCTTAGGAAGGAATCTTGGAAGATGTATATTATATAGTATCTGTAATGCTCACCAGCATGTTGTGACAGTTCCAGGCAGCTGCAGTAGTGGGCGTATGTGAACAGTAGGACATCGATCACAGATCCTAAGGATCAATTTTTAAAAAACGTAACTTCCCTATAAAGGAAATCTACCATTATAATCCATCATGATAAACCAGGGACACTTACTCAAAGATCCAGGCACCGTGACTGTGGTAATCTTCTTGTATTTGTTATCCATGGCCTCCTTGCTTCAAAATCAACTATGCTAATTTGAGGGATGTTACCAGAGCCCCACCATGCCGCAGATTCACAAGCTGTTACACTCTGCAGGAGTACTTCAACAGCAAAAGATGAGAGGAAGTGTGTGTAACAGCCTGTGAAGCTGCAGCACGGAGTGGCTATAGGAACACCCCTAAAGCTTTTCTAGCTCATTAGCATAATGTTACATTTTAAAATATAAGCAGATTTACCAGTCATGGTGACTGTAACATATTGGATGTGTATTGACCAGACCTGTAGGTTATAAAAGACCTGGCTGACCATTGATCTGAGTGAAGGGTCCAGTCAGATAATGTCACCCATATAGAAAGGAATATGATGTAAGTGTATGGATAATACTAACCTCTTCCTTCTCTGATCATCTCTCCAGGCTGGAGGCAGCACGGGGCTTCTGATGGACCTGGCGGCCAATGAGAAGGCCGTACATCTAGACTTCTTCAATAGTGAGTGACGTCTGTTAGACATTGTACATTGGCTTCTTATGTTTTTATTGTGAGGTTGGGACTTAAAAGAATATTTCTTTCTTATTTATTGCGCATTATATTGTTATTACACCAAAGTTATCTGGTCAACAACTGCCCACTGTGTTTTACGGTGGGTTATCCAGGTCTCTAACGCCTCCACCATTGTGTATTTATGGTGCGGGGCTATCGGGCAGCTGAATATTGGGGATGCTGTAGAGAGAACAGAAGAAGTACCTACCACGTCTATTCAGGAAATAGAGAATTCTCTGTAGAGAATGGAGGCAGCGGCAGGTCCTGAATCACCTGATGGTCATACATCACTATAACTGTGCAGCTCTTACCTGTAACCGGGGCTTATCTGCACGGTCTTGGCTGAGTGCAGCAGTGTTGGGGTGCCACTACATGAAGGTCTAGAGTCACTTATTCCCGTTATTTTATCCTTGATTAACCCCTTAACACTGAAGCCACTTGTCACCTTCCTGACATGGCCTTTTTAGAATCTGACCCGTCATTTCGTGTGGTGATGACTTTGGAGCATGTTACCACTCCCAGCTGATTTAACTTTTTCTCATCACACATTGTTGCTTGATATATTTGTAGTTTGGTCATTTCTGTACGTTTTGTGTTATTTGTAGCAGTACAGAGACCTGGATGTTACAGTCCTTTTGAGTTTGGATTCTATCGCCATATATGATGTGTGAACAGGCATTTAAAAGTGTATTGTATTTTGTTTTTGTGCAGATTTCGGAGACCTGTTTGATGATGACGACACCTGCTAAACCTGCTCATCCACACAGTTTTATGCTAGACGGCAGCGATCTATTAGATGGATTCCTCGATGGGACACAGCGTGATTAATTTATGTTACTTGTGTAAATAAAGCCATTACATCCTCATGTTTTGTCTTATTTCCAGGTAAAGGTGTAACCAGCCTCCTCCTTGTAGAAATATTCTAAAGTTGTCTGAGTGGTAAATATATTTAGTTAAGGGGTTGTCTCCGTATCCCATGTTATCGTCCTAGTCACAGGAAAGATTGCTGACTGCTGCTGGGCTCCCAGTCTCCCTAATTGATGTAATGATGGCCAGAGAATGGGCCCTACTACTCCATCTATAGCATTGACAGAGATCCCCGAGCCCTGTACTCTCCTGCATAGTGTCTGGAGCAGGAGAGCACACAATCAACTTGACCCTCTTGTCTGTAAGGAGAACAAGCCTCTTGTGATCACGGTGGTCCCATGGATTGTGATCAGCATATGTGCCATCTACAGGACAAGCTTGGATCAACCCATTTAAGAAACATTACTTAAAACACCAAATGCGGTGTCTGTGGATGTTTTATAAAAATCCCTTTGTTAGACACGCAACATTAATTTGTGGATGTAAAAAAGATGCCTATAAATATTCTACAAGACATTATACAATGACAAGCGTTTTTCTAGCATTTGCACAAAACGCTCTTCCATTCTTAGTTTTACCCTACAACTACCAATCCCAAATAATCAAAAACATGCAACAACTAACACGTATCTGCAGAAGAAATGTACATATCTGACCCAGATTTTATGCAGATTCTTAGCATGGCAATCCATTGCAGAAACAGCCATAGTGTGCATCTTCCCTACCATGTATAACTGATGTGCTCTATATGTGTGTAAACCATACCTGTATTATTTCTGTCAACAGGGGGACCTTTTTACCTTTTACGTATCATCTCTTTTATGTCAATTTGGGGCAGTAAATCACCAGCAGATCCTGATGGACTGGTGGTTTAGTGTCTGAAATGTTTCTATATTAGGCTTGGCTGTGGCCAAAAATAAAACCCCACTAGATTATGGTTACATGAAATCTGCATCAAAATATCACCACACATAACCGACACAATATAGGTAAAGAAAAACATCTGCATCTTGGATTTACATGACATTTTTACATTTACATCAGTTATATGTAGTTGGCTTGAAACTTGTCAAGAGATTGGTCCAAATGTTCCCGTTGGACACCTCTTTAGAAGTGAGGAGTGTCCCCGAAGCCTCTGTAGACACTGATTCATATGGACCTGACTTGACAGGTTTAGTTTAAGGGTTCTTTCACGTTGGCGTTGTTTTTCACTTCGTGGGTCAGTGAATTCCACGGCTGCCACAAATTTTTTTTTTTTCACTGATGCGGATCACGGAAGGCCATAGAAGTCTGAGGCTACATGCACACTGCCGTATGGGAGACGTGTATATGCTCGATATACGTCCCCCATAGACGGCAATGGGCGCACGGTGCCCTACGAGAGCGGTACGGTGCGGTCGTGTCAATTACATTTTATTACATATTCTGGATATGTTGCAGATTTTTTTCATTCGCTTCATGTCAGTGTTGTGCTGCAAATTGCATCTGTATTTTTATGAAGTCAATAACTGACCTCCAAAATAAAAACCTACACCTGTTTATGGGGGTTCTAATCGGAATTTTCTGCATAACTCAAAAAAAAACAAACACTTTATTTAGTACAAGTATTATTTAGCAGGAGTAATCTGTATTATGGACAAGTGGTAATCTAACAGTAATAAAATTCATAGGAAACAAAATTGTTTGGAGAACAACTACAGGAAAGGGCAGATTCTCATTTATTCATCATGTGTTCATGATGTGCAGTCAAAAATAACTGAAATCAGGGCTGAGGTTCCCAGTTCTCCATGTGGATGAAGCGTTTTCTTGTCTGGATGCCCTGCAGTAGTTGGTGCTGCTCCAGCCTAGCCTGGGATCCCAGTGCACCCACATCCTCCAGCAGTCAGGGCAGAGAAGAAGCTGTTTGTCTGTGACAGGAGACGTCTCCGGTTTCTTACAACTTTGAAGAGTGAAGTGTGATCTGTGTGACAGCAAAATTGTGAAGTGATCTCACAAAAACATGATTTCAAAATTATCGTGCTATCATTGTTTTCACGATGACACGTTTGTTTGTGTGTGTATGTATATATATATATATATTACAGAAAGTATTCAGACCCCTTTCAATTCTTTATTGCAGCCAATTGGTAAGATCAAAAATGTTTATTTTTTTACTCATTAATGTCCCCATCTTCAAAAGAAAAAAAAAATGTAGATATTTTTGATAATTTATTGGGTAGAAGCAGCTTTGGAGCTAGTGCAGCCAGGAGTCTTCTTGGGAAGATGCAACACGTTTCTCAGACGTGGATTTGGGGATCCTCTGCCTCTTCCATGCAGATCCTCTCCAGTTCCCTCAGGTTGGATGATGAACGTTGGTGGAAGCCATTTTCTAGTCTCTCCAGAGATGCTCAATTGGGTTTAGGTCCAGGCTCTGGCTGGACCAGTCAGGAATGGTCACAGAGATGTTCTGAAGCCTCTGCTTTGTTATTTTAACTGTGAGCTTAGGGTCATTGTCCTGCTGGAAGGTGAATCTTCGTCCCAGTCTGAGGTCCAGAGCATCTGGAAGAGGTGTTCATCCAGGAGATCTCTGTACTTGGCGCATTCATCTTTCCTTCAATTACAACCAGTGGTCCTGTCCCTGCCCCCATAGCATGATGCTGCCACCGCCATGTGTCACTGCTGGGGTTGTACTTGGCAGGAATTTCTTCATCCAGGCACATCACTAATTGTCTCTCCTGAAGCCTGGTGAACGACATGAATCACTGCATAGTAAAGCTGGGGCTTGACTTCAGTACAGATGGCTTCGCCTTCATGACTTTATACAAGCATTTTACATCTCACTTCAAAGTTGTATTTCTGGATGATGCCACCACACTGGGTCATGAGAGAAACATCATCTGGGAGGTGTTAAGTTGCTTAAACCGGTAGTGGTTTATTAGGTCAATTTCTGCTGACAGGTTCCCATTAACCCCTATTATGTAAGTGTCTAAATACATCCTGTAAGTTAAGGTCAGTGGACCTATAGTCAGGTCGGGACACTTGTCCATACTACCGCTTGTCTGATGCTGGAGTTTTCATTTAAAACAGACTTGAAAACATTCAATGTATTGCAAATATGCAGGTGAGAAATCTGCACAAGAAAACTTTGTAGTGAATTCATTTTTGAAAAAAGTTTTGGTCACATGCTTACTAAAAATGTATAACAGACTGCTAAATCTACATGTAACAAGTCTTATATTGCAGGCACATTTCATGTGTTACAGTTACTGTGCGGTTAAAGGAAAAATTAAAAAAAAAACATTTTGAACAACATTTTGAGGAAAAGGGGGCCCTCTACTGACCAACACTGTGTAATACACTTTTCCTGTACAAAACATTTGGCTTTATTTTTAAGTGCTCCATCTAATGAACCAGCACATAATAGGCAGTAACTTGCCTTCTGCACACGTGCAGATCTAATTGCTATTGTGGTACTTGCTCCGGTGCTACGCTATTTTATTTCACACTTGTATAAAGAAAGTATACTACCACCACATAGTGTAAAGGAACATGACTGACTACTATACATGTGTTCCAGTGCTGCCCTGTGCCCTTATACACTGATAAGTATGTAGCCTACAATAAAAGACATGAATAATATGTCATATGTATTTTATTTGAATGTTGCAGTAATGTCAATTATTTTTCTTTACTGGACCCATATGACATCATTCCCTTGTGGTAAGTAGTACATAATGAGCCACGTGGGTCTTAGTTCTGGCTTAGTGGACCTCCCTGGTTTTCTGCTGGTCACATGTGTCTATGGGGGCTTTTACTTTTAATACATCTGTGTTCAGGTCTTCAGTGAGTTTACAACCTTTTGAACAAAAGTCGCCAAAAACAAAAATCCCCAAAAAGTTGCAAATAACTGTAAGCTATTCACTATGCCAGGCAGGTATTGAGCAGTGATGTTTTCAGACTTCAGATTCTCAGGAAATATTGAAGAAAATTCTCCAATGCCGAACTTTGAAGGGATAATGGATCAGGTGCAAGAAAAGTCACAAAAGTGCAAAGGCACTGAAAAAGTTGACAAATCAAAATAAGATACATGTGACCCATTGTACCACATTTACTATACACTGCTCAGTCACAAATATTCACAGCAAGAAATTTATAGCAGAATAGGAAATTAAATCTGGACTGTTCTTGGTTGCTATGGGCAATTAATACCATCAGTCATGTAGTCGGTTTTCTAAATTCCCCAAGTGTTATGCTTAATCCCTACACACATATATTACACTCCTTATCATTACAATGTTATTCCATACAATATACAAACAGGCAGTTCATCGCATGTACATGTGTTTCATACAAGTCCATACACTGTCCATGCATTACACTGCATTTCCACACATTGTACATGTGTTTTATATACCTCCATATGCTGTCCATGGATTATGCCACACCACTACACACTGTACATGCATTACAACTCATCTCCGCGCACTATACATGCATAACACTGCATCTGTACACACATTGTACATGTGTATCATATACCTCTGAGGAATGCTTCCAGCACCTTGTTGAATCTATGCCACGAAGAATTGAGGCAGTTCTGAAGGCAAAAGGGGGTCCAACCCGTTACTAGCATGGTGTACCTAATAAAGTGGCCGGTGAGTGTACATGCATAGCACTTCATCTCCGCACATAATACATGCATAACACTTCATCTCCGCACACTATACATGCATAACACTTCATCTCTGCACACTATACATGCATGACACTGCATCTCCACACACTATACATGCATAACGCTGTACCTCTACACACATTGTACATGTGCTTAGTACAGCTATCTATGCATTGCATCACATCTCTACACACTCTACATGCATTGTCTCCATACACCATATTTACACTGCACCTCTACACAGAGTATACATATTTCATGCTCCTCAATATACTGTCCATGCAAACACCACATCTATACACACTATACATGCATTAGGCCTCATGCACATGACAGTGTACATCTCCCGGGTGGTGGGGTGGAGAAGGGAAGGGGTGAGCGCTGCTCTTCCATCTCTATAGGAAGCTGTCCTAAGTGATTAAACATGAAAAACTGAAATATAAGATGGTCATAACTACTCAGACCCTTTCCTGTTACACTAATATTTAATTCACATGCTGTCCATTTCCTTCTGATCCTCCTTGAGATGGTTCTACTCCTTCATTGGAGCCCAGCTGTGTTTAATTGCATTGATTGGACTTGATTAAGAAATGCACACACCTGTCTATATAGGACCTCATAGCTCACAGTGCATGTCAGAGCACATGAGAATCTTAAGGTCTAAGTAACTGCCCAAGGAGCTCAGAGAAATAATTGTGGTAAGGCACAGATTTGGCCTTTCT